>VZRO01005485.1:0-23865 GCA_013397915.1 Daphoenositta chrysoptera | reverse complement strand
ACACCCCATGTTTGGCCCATGTCTGCAGTATAAAAAAGACTGTAAGATTACCATGGGAGAGGAGAGATGAATATGTTTTCATTGCAATAGACTGTTTTTTTCTCCGGGCGGGCAGGAATTTTGCAAGTAGCAGTTTAAAAACCACGGTAGAGCAAAGAGGAGACCTCTTTCTTTCCCCTAAGTTTGAAAAACTTTGTTAAGTACCCTAATACTGAACCGAATTCCATCATTGTTATCCTTGATGCAAGCTGAGTGCAGGGGGAAATACTGGAAAAGGAGGGAAATGTTTATTTCTTATTCTCTTAATTTTTCTTTTTTTTTTTAATCTTAGTAACAATAAACTATCTTTATATTTTATAGAAGTTTTTAAGCCTGTTTTGTCATGTCCTCCTAGTTTATATATTTATATCTCACAAACACAAATTAGTGAACTGAATCCCAGCTGCTGCTGGTGTTTTCAGCTTGTGCATTAAACCCAACCCGTTACAGGTTAGAAAGAGTCTTTTGTTACTGGTAACAGTTGGAGTGATCTTACACTCTTCCCTGAGGATCGTGGCCATGCTCTGTTGAAGATGCAATGGAAATGTAACATCCTTGTTAGTAATAACGAGGCCAAAGTATAAGAGCAATATTAATGGATTAAAACACTGTTTTGAGTAGGCCTGAAAGTCCAGCTTCTCTTTCCTGAGATTAATGACATCACTGAGTACAGTGAATTATTTTCTGAGAGAAACCCAAGTACTCAAAATGGTGATTTTCAAATCTGGTGCCAATATTTCTGCAAGTTTTAGGGAGATTTCAGAGTTTTTACCCAAAGATAACTTCATTTCAGTTTCTGCTTGATCAGAAAAAAGAAAATTTATTATAATGCCAATTTTATAAACCCCACCCCCTTTTATCCAAAACCAGGCTCCTTTAAAATAGTAAAAGAAGACATTATAAAATATCTGAACATCTAATATTTCATATACATGATCTAATCTTTAAAGAAATATATTCCAGTCTCATTTCTATTGACCAAGTCAAAATATGAGTGACTTAATATTCATTTAGAAAGCGAATTAAGCAGCTTGCAAGTATATTAAGATTGTCTTTGCCCTTGAGTACATGACCCATGTTTCAATTTGATGGAGGAAGTACAAACCCATGGCTTTTATGGTTTTTATATTTGCTTGTTCATCCTTCTACTAAAACTAAACAAACACATTCTCAATTTGATGCACTCCAGTTTCAGAGAACTAATTAAAAGTGGCAGAGGATGATGCCTATAACTGTGATAATCAAAGTCACAATTTAAATTGAATCAATAAATCAACACATTCAAATGTTCAAAACACCAATTAATACAGCAGGTAATCGAGTAAATGACTCTCTGTTACTCTTGCATTGGAAAATTTGAAAGAGAAGTCACCTAACACTAATTTTAACAATTAACCAGAGCGATTAGTTGACCTATTCAGAGAGGAATGAGGAGGTTTCATTTTATATTTTTATGCTTGCTTTGAGGACAGAACATGTAACAGTGTCTCAGTCCATCTTCACAATTCCTTGGTATCTAGCTACCTTTTCCCCCTATTCCCAATATAGTACAGATTCATCATTGGATGTCTGGAATTTGGAGAGCATGCAGTATCATTCAAATTAATAGCAGCTTTATCATCTTGTGCTGCTTTAGGTTACCTGGTAGAGAAGGACACACAATTTAAGGCATTACAGCTGCTGCAGGAAAGACAACGGCACTTCTAGAGAAGATTCCTGCTTTCCCAAGACTGCACGGTGTTACTTTGTTTGACATACTGATAAATTGCAGCCAAAAAGATGGAGCCATGGATTTAGAACAGGCAGTGTGGCCCAGTATTTTCAAAATGAGCAGTTCTGGGGTCCTAATTAATTTCAAAAGTGTCCTTAAATTGTTTTGGATTTTTAATGAACAGAAAGCTCTTCCAGCTGTAATCAAGGTAGGTGTTTTTCCAGAAACACAAATACCAGTTGTAATTGAGATGCATGCCTTGAAGTTTGGTTATGATATTTCTTTCTTTTGCAAGACTTAATTCAGTAATTAACCATCTTCTAAAAAAAAAAAAAATCTAAAATTTACATTCCTATGTTGAGTGTTCAAAGATATCGAAGTACTATATACATGTGCAGCTGTTAAGAGTACTGGTTGTGTTACAAATGCCCTTGTGGAAGCTCTTAGAAAGCATGGCAAGCATTTTTTGTGAAAAATTAGGTGTTATCTCTGATCTGACAAAAGACTCCTAGCACTGAGCTCAAAGTTGAGAACTGCACTGCCCATGAAAGCAGTGGGAGACATGAAGGATGTTCATCAGTGTGTTCCCTGAGCAACCAGGAAGAGAGTTCCAACTTTTTACCACTCCTTTACTTTATCGGGTTCGGTATAATCTCGATTTCAGGCTCAGGAAATTTCTGGTCTCCATTTCAAAGAATCACCTTCATCCATAAGTCAGGATGGCCTGCCTAAAACCATTCAATTTACACATCAACTGGTATCACCTCTTGTTTTTTCTGTCCCTCTCACAGACACTGGCTCTGCGGATAAGTAGGGTTTGGGGGTTTTTTTCTATCTAACATAATCCCTAATGGTGCATAGTTACAGAAAAATAGTTCCTTTTCAGGAAATATTGACCTAATCTTCTGCATGCAGGAACTGTAAAAGCACTCCTACTAGTTTTAGTCAAATCTGATTAGAAAATATGATTAGAAAAATGGTTCCTCTGCTATACAAATGTATTGGAGCAAAAAATAATAGTTTCTCCTCAGGGTTATTATTCACTTCTGAACATTTGATCACATATCTTTGTATAATAACAATAATCTATGCTCTCAACTCAACAGCTTTCAATATTTTAACAGGGAGAAAGAATGCATGGTTCTATTCACAGCTGAATGCTAGGTCTATAAATTGTTTAAGTCTGAATTGCTGTGAGCATTAGAGTAACAAAACACTAAATCCTATTTGGACATTGCAGCAATTTAGATTAGAATTCTTCTGATAATATTTCACACATTCCATAGCCATCTATATGCTAATGTTTCCAGCAAATTATCAAATGTTATTCTACACAACCTTTTTTGCATAAATGACCTGTCATATTCGTAATGGCATCTGCATTTGGTGACAGTTTTTATTTTATCTAGCAAAAACTGCAGGTCCATAAAGAAACTAATTATATAGTTTCACGGTTGATAATATGGTTTCTAGTTTTATAACTAGTAATATGCAAACTGATTCAGTACAAAAAATTATCTTTAAACTCAAGGGATTTTCAGAGAGCTGGACCAGTTTTATAAATGATAGAGAAGATTTCATAGTTTTTACTTGAAGGTATCACTTTTTGAACTTTTCTGACCATTCTGAATAAAGTTTGTTCTTATATTTCAGTGTATTGTCCAGTATTTCTATTTCACACCACATTTACTTTCTAAGCCTCTACTGCAAACCCCCCAAAATAATTAGAACTAGCCACCCTCTTTTCTCATATGTAGAACAAAAACAAGTAGATCAAGGCTCCCAAAATGAACCCAAGAATTACATCACATCTAACAAACAAAATCAAAAGGACGGTCCTGGTCTAGAAAGGAGCAGGAAGTGATACCATAATTATGGGGTGAGCATTAGCTGTAAGGTTCTTCTGAAATCTTTGCATCACTCAGATTCAGTTCAAATGCAACAGCCCGAGGCGAAGTTGCTCCTTCCTCAAAGGTGCAATGATACTTTCAGACAAGTTAACATGATTAACATATTTTGGCATCTGCATCTCCTTTCTTCTGGGTATTATCAATGTCTGATTACAGTGATAAAAACTGTCATCTTCAGAAGAAAACATTTTTATTCAGCTCAAAATTTATGGGATATAAACATATCTATATATGCATATTTTCTCTTAAATCTTCATTGATAAATTTTGACAGAATAAATCAGCTAATTCTGTCTCTGGAAAATATAGAGTTCTGGGGCAATGCTGCTTCTTTCCAAGGACTTCCACACACTGGTGATGAACCTTCAGCTTTTCTATCCTTTATTTACTATGGAGCCCCAGAGCCTCCTTGGTAGAATAATCTTTATCAGCTGTATCCTTGAGTGTTCTCTATCTAGGAGTTCTTCCCCATCTGTCATTAAGATATTGAAATACCAGTGTCAGTCCTCTTTCTTTACTATTTGTGTCATTTCCTGTTGACTTCTCTGCTATAGCACTCTTTGAACAGAAGGTCATCCAAAATACTGTGATAGACCTGGACTGATTTCTGTCTGCTGAGGATTGAGGTTTGGTTATTCAGTATAAAAAAATAAACATGAGGGTAGGTAAATTTACAGTCAACTAGTAGTATTTGCATAGTGTCTTCTGAGCCAGTCTTATGCTAGTGAGTAAGATAATATTGTTTTAAAATCAACACATGGAAAGTATTTGTAAGTGATGCCTTAGATTTCCCACTTGCTTCTCAGCAATGCAATATGCAAATGATTCATTTTTAATTCTCCTGAATTTGGGAACTCTTAATTCTGTAGCAATCCTGAGTAGGTTAACAGGTGTTACAGATCCAGATCTCCTGAACATTCCTCTTTCTAAAGGTTTGCACAACCCCAGCCCGCCTTTGCCATTTTATCATTACATCTTCTGCTCTCTGTTGAGATACCAAGATCCAGGATCCCTTTTATGTGAGTGGCTGATTATGGGTTTTGTTGCTTAAATATTGGGGTAGCACATAAAAATAACTTCTTGGTAGGAATTTGTTACTTTACTACATGATCATTTTTCTTTCAAAAAAAAAAAAAAAAAACAAACAAAAAAAACCAGACATAAATTGTTAATTGTCTCTACCAGCTACAACATATAAAAGAATCAAGCTAAATATGACATCCTTAGGGCATCCGGTTGTTACAACTGCAAATGCAAGCACTGGGTTGCACAGAACCAAAAGACTTTTTAAATCAAAGTAGATATGAAGTTTCTAATCACAAGAATTTACCATTCTGTTCCCCAGCTAAGGAATGTGCAATCACTAGACCAGGCTAAATCTACTCCATGGAAAGTTTGCACACTTTATTGCAAATTTGGAATCACCTAGTGATTTTGGGGCTAATCCTCATGCTAAATTACACTATGATTTTTAGATTTGTGCACTCACAGCCTCTTGGATGTGATTATTGGAGCTATTGTCTCACAGCTTAGAGGCTCTAAGGCTCTTTCTTTGTTATTACCATTTATTATGAAGTTGACGGATGCAACTTTTGTCTCTTTCTAATTGAGGCATAAAAGAACTCATTGGTCTAATCTTACTCTTTAACTAGGTATGAGATTTCAGCAGATGTCAATGTGTACAGTGCATATTAGAGAGTCTTTGGAACACCGAAAAAATGAACTTCGTTGCAGTAATTCACGGATGTATTCTCCTTCCTCTCCTAAGATAAGTACATCTAAAATTTATCAATCATTTTGAATTTCAGAGGCTTACTCTGAGATTTGTCATGAAAGTTAACTTGTTTCTATTATATCTTGGGTAATAGTTTGAGCAAAACTACTCACACCTTGCAATACTTCATTTTGGTTTATTTTCTACTCCTTCCTGAAAGGAACTGTCAAAACCCATTTCTACAGAAAAAAAAAAAGCAGTCTAGCTTTGCTTGTCTTCAATACACTTATAGGGTAGATACTCAGTAAAATTAAACCACTGTAAAAAGAATCTATAGGTACAAAATTATGATTTTGAAAATCTGTTCTAAATTTAAATATAAAGATTTTTCCATATACTTAGTAAACTTTTTCCCTAAGTATTTCAAACCGTAAATTGTGGACTTGAGAAAAAAAGCCCAAACAAGGAAGAGAAAAAGAATAGGTCTCTTATAGTATTTGTCAGGAAGCAAGTCAGTCAAATAATAGTGTGAAAGTGACTGCATCTACATGAGCTGAAATCAGATAAAAATGTTTCAGATCAAACTTAAAAATGTGGTCACATGTAATGCCATTGTTTCATGGATTATTTAAATGAGGAGAGAAAAGAAACAGAGCAACGGAAAGATAAAACAACGTGAAAGAGACAGAGTGTGAAGTAAAGGAACAATCAGACAGAGAAAAAACCCTACAAATCCCCTGAAAGAGAAAAACAATTACAGCTAAAGATGTAACAAGTGACAAAAGGACAGAATGTAATGTACTTGGAACTGAATAGAAATATAATGGGACATACAGCATGATGGAAATCCTCTGCTTTGTATTCCTTTCATTTGAATGGTACACATAATTAATTTTCCCTTTTTGAGATAAGATTTTTAATGTTCTTCCTGTATTTTCTGTCTGGCTTTCATAATAATAATTATAGTTTTACTTTAAGACTCTTCCAATTCACACTAACATCAAACACTTCCTCAGTTTTAATTCAATAAAGTTTTTTTTTTCTTCCGTATCTTGAAAATTTGCATCCAATCACAATTCAGTTATCGCAATATCTCATCTTCTACATCAGACACTTGACATTTCAATGGGGAAAAATTAAAACAAAGGGCCAGCCTCTGATTTCTGTCTGCTGGTCTCCAAGCCTAGGGATTCCGGAGTCAGAGGTTACATCTAAATGTTTTTGTTCAATAGAAATTGACAAACTAATTTTATCCATTCATCAGTAACATCTTGTAGCATTGAATTTCATAATAAAGTCAGATTTTATTTTGAAAAAAATTAAAATATTGTAAATCTACTTTCTCTCCTTTAAATCCTGAGTTATGTTTAGTGAAAATCTTCCCCTAGTAATTTACCATGAACTCAATGGTATTCTATTCCTTTACAATATTGCCCCGTTTGTTTCCAAGTTGAATGGGCCTAGACGATTTTGTCTAGGTGTTTGTCTAGCTTGGAGAAAAATAGGTTGAGGTGTGACCTCATTGTTCTCTACATCTTCCTGAGAAGGGGGTGTGGAGAAGGAGGTGCTCATCTCTTCTCCCTGGTATCCAGGGGGGGGGTTAGACTAGGTATTAGGAATAATTTCTGTATCAACATGATTGTCTTACAAGAGGTAATCAATGCCTCAAGCCTGTTACTGTTTAAGAAACCTATGGACAATGCCTGCAATAATGTATTTTAACATTTGGTCATCCATGGAGTGGTCAGGCAGTTGGACTCAATGATTGTTGCAGGTCTGTTCCAACTTCAGTATTCTATTCTATTCTATTCTATTCTATTCTATTCTATTCTATTCTATTCTATTCTATTCTATTCTATTCTATTCTATTCTATTCTATTCTATTCTATTCTATTCTATTCTATTCTATTCTATTCTATTCTATTCTATTCTATTCTATTCTATTCTATTCTATTCTATTCTATTCTATTCTATTCTATTCTATTCTATTCTATTCTATTCTATTCTATTCTATTCTATTCTATTCTATTCTATTCTATTCTATTCTATTCTATTCTATTCTATTCTATTCTATTCTATTCTATTCTATTCTATTCTATTCTATTCTATTCTATTCTATTCTATTCTATTCTATTCTATTCTATTCTATTCTATTCTATTCTATTCTATTCTATTCTATTCTATTCTATTCTATTCTATTCTATTCTATTCTATTCTATTCTATTCTATTCTATTCTATTCTATTCTATTCTATTCTATTCTATTCTATTCTATTCTATTCTATTCTATTCTATTCTATTCTATTCTATTCTATTCTATTCTATTCTATTCTATTCTATTCTATTCTATTCTATTCTATTCTATTCTATTCTATTCTATTCTATTCTATTCTATTCTATTCTATTCTATTCTATTCTATTCTATTCTATTCTATCCTATTCTATTCTATTCTATTCTATTCTATTTTCCATTCTAGTCTTTCTCACCTTATCCAAGCCCTTATACTAAGCATCTTTTATTTTTTACTGGACTTTATGCAAAAGTGGATTTGCTCCTCCATCCTTAACTACTACATCTGGCAACTCTCTTGGTTCACATTTTGCATTCATTTCTTTCATAATTAAACTCCAGGATATTTATTCTTTTGTAATATCTGCTCTTCTTACAGACAGTGATTTACTCTTCCATCTGACATCTGCTTCTCCATTTCATATTACTCTCTAGTTTCATTCTATCTCCAGATGCTCTGGCATGGATCAAACGACATCAAAGCCTTTTCAAAAGTTCAAGACATATTCCAAAATAGTACTCTTTCAAAAATTCCGGTGTACCGTCCTCCAAGTTAATTTCCTTCAAACTTACAACTCAGCACTGGCAAAAAGATAGGAAGGGACAATCAGTTATTTCAGTGGAGGAGGAACACCAGTGTAACCCCAAGGGATCTGTGTAACAGCCTGTTCTTTAGCATCCTTAGAAAATATCTTTTCATATCCTTTAATAGCCTTTAATAGCCTTATAATGTTCTCCTTGGACAACTTTGCTGATAATGCAAACTTATCCAGAATGATACAAATAAGTACTAACCTAGAACAGTTGCACAGGATCTCTGACAGTAAATAATAAAATTCAGCAACAATAAACCAAAGTGTGCAGATGGAAAAGTAACTTGAAGTTTGCACAAAAAATGATGGGCCTTGAATTAACTCTATCAACTAGGGATAAGAGACTGGATTTTTACAAGTTTTTGAAAAATTTGCCTTTGTTTACAGAAATGGTTAAAGATTGTAAATAAAATTTCCTCATCCCCAGGAAGCCCAAATCCCTTTCATGGTTTAATAATTACTTTGAAACAGTAAAAGAAACTAAAATCCCAATTGGAGCGGTTCAAAAAATGTTCAAAAAAATGAGTAAACATGGCATTTTGTGATATGGTTTAGTGGGTATGGGGTTACTTGTGCAAAGGTTGGACTTGATGATCATGGAGGTCTTTTCCAACCTTAATGATTCTCAGCTAGGCTCCATGTTGATCTGTGTCCAAGATCCAGTAAGGAAGATGGTGGCTGTATTTTTCCATGCAATGTGCTCTAGGATGACCCTGTTTGAAGAGGGAGGTGGGAACAGATGACCCCACTGCTGGTCTCTTCCAACCTAATCCATTCTGTGATTTTGTGATTCTGTGATTCAGTTGTTAAGTGTTACTCAAAAATATTTTGCAAGCTTTTTAATGCTTTCATCTAATGAGTACTCAGAATGCCACTAATCATAAAAAGACTCATTTTTCATTCTTACACAAGCAAAATATCCATTAAAATCAATTGGCATGTTGCCCAAATTGGCTTGTCAGATCAGGCATAGAGCTACCAACAGGCTGTGAAGACTGGTAGCATGCATGCCACACCCATGGCAGAGCAACTGATTTTGTTTAAATTCCACCTATATTGTTGAAGATAGAAATTTAATCTAGGAATTAGAGATAACTTCAGTCTGATCAATATTCACATTGTGCTCAGAAAGGCCCATTTCAGAAAAGCAGCATATTTAAAACCAAGGAACTACTTACATCCATTTCTATTCAAAATGTGTGCAGCCTGTGCTGAACTGAGACCAAAAAATGCTTTAAGATCCCCAAAGATGCTTCATAAAGCAAATATACACACACACACCCTCAAATGAGGGCTTAAGCTCTACTTTTTCCCTACCCTATGGCTTGTGAGAAAATTATTATACAGTTCTTCTTTCTCAATACCAGCACTTGGAGATGTTCTTTGGCTGAGCTTTCAATACCTGTGTTTATTCCTGAGACTCAGTAGTTAAAAATATGTGCAACAAGGCCAGCCAGACCTTGTATATATAGTTCCCTCTTTCCTTCAGAGAAGTTGATAGACTACAATATTCTTCTTAGACATAACCAAGAAAAGTCTGCTTAAAAATTTATTGAATATGTCACCCCAAAATTTTACAACCCATTTATGATGCAACCTTGATTTGATGAAATTTTTTCTATATAGAATAAAAAACATTTTATATAGCTGGTGATTTTCCTTTACATAAGCCAAAAGTCAGGAATGAGAGAACACACTGGGAATTTAGCTGAAAAATCTCAAATAAATAAGACCTTTGAAATTCTGCCATTAGGCTTCAGAAACCTTTCAAGCATCAGATTAATGTTTATTCTTCTGATAAGAAAATAAAGGAAAGATATTCTTGTTATGATGATTTCTTGCTGAAAACATTATCTGAAGTACCAGAGCCATTCAGGGAAAACGCACAGAATAGAAATTATAAATAGCTAGATTCTAAAGGAAATCAGAGCATTCAAAGTCAACACAACTGTCTCCTGTAGACGCCAGTAATTAAATTTCTTTTATCTGGCGGAAGAAGTGCTGCCAGCTTCCTATAATGAACTCAACATCACCTCAAGGCTTTTAAATCTTAGCACTTTTACTGTCATGCATCAAAGCTGAAATTAGAAATCTCATGTATTTTGTGATAGAAATGAACACTGTGCATACATGATTGGACATCAGAGGAGCCCTATTTCTAGGGCAGCTCACCAAAAGAAAACATTCTTAAAAGAAAATTTTCTTGATGTATTAGCAATTGTGAATTAAATCACAGCAAAATAAGTTGTACAAAAGCGTGTAATGAAGAAATGACTAGAGGAAGTCAAGATTAAAAAAAAGTAGAATCTCAGAATAGACTTTAAACTTTTATGAGTGGGATTAAAAATTTTGCTTCCTTGCTTCCGTAAGCATCATCAGCTGACTCAGTAGGTTGTAGCCCCTGTGACTGCCACATTCATGGTAAGAGGCCTGGAAAATGTTTGCCTGGCATCTAACTGGGATTCTCATGACTTCCATGCTTTCAAAACTCAGCTCCTCAACAGAAAATCCAGAGACACTCTATTGAAATAGTTCCACTCCTGTGTCTTTTAAAGAGGAATATCTGGGATCTCAGATTTAGGGTCAACACCACAGATCACATTGTCCTTTAACTTTTTACTCTGTAAACTGATTGCTTTGTTTGCAAGCAGTTCACCGTGTGGGACAATGGGAAACAGCCAATTGTTCTGCCCCCAGCAAACCTCTCACAGTATTACAGGCTTAGTACTCCAGTTCATATGAACTCCAGTGCTTATTTGTGCTTACCCTTAGCCTCCCTTCCTGAGCCTACAAATGATGTAATTAAGAGTATTTGCATGTACTGCAAGCACTGAAAGAGACTGCTCATTAGATATATTCCTTCTTTTCCTCTAACCCACATAACATTTTTCTTTTGGCTTCACCTTTGTCAGTTCAGCTTAGGTTCTTTGTTGGTATGACAAAGGAGAGACTTACTGTCCAGTTATGGAAAGTGCTCACATAGCCTGGGTGTGTGTCAGGTGTGTCACCTGTTCTTAGTACTCTGTTCCTTCTGTCTGCTTGTCCTTCCTGATCATTGCTGATCTGCTGACAGTTTGCTGTGTGCTCTTCTGTGTATGTTTATGTTGGGCAATAGTTACATGTGCAATTCAGGGATCAGTATCAAGAAGTTACTCCTGATCCCTGTTGAGTGGGTTCTGTTTCTCATATGTTAAATCATGAAGCAGTCTCTTCTTTGCCTCATTAAATGTGTATTTTCATGCTCCATCAGCTTGTTTCCTATTTTCTTAAATGAAGATTTAACTTCTTTGAGGCAAGGACTTTCTTCTTATTGTTTGCATATCTAGTTCAAAAACCTTAGTGTCACTAATTGCACTGACAGTGAGATCCCAGACCATTCCAATTGCATGCAATGTTTTGATTTAATGCTTTATTAAATAAAGACAAATGTAATTTGTTTTGTATGAGATGAGTAACAATAGCTCTGTTGACCAACTTTCAGGCTGCAAGACAGGAAGGATTCTTATAACATGATTGATACTCCCTGAGGGTTTATTCCCAACCGTTTTGTGCTAAACGTTTTTTTGGGGTTTGTTTTTCTTGTTTGTTTCTAAAGGATAACGTTATTAATATCAGATCAACTATATTTAAGTGTCTTTGTCATTAAAATATCAAAATAAAACAGATTTTCTGTACTTTACTTTCCTGAGGAACTCTGCCTCTGCAATGACCCTGTTTATTAAAATATTTCTCTAACTGTTATTTTCTCACAAATACTTATTTACAGTATTCTAACCACAAAAAGCAAGGATGTGGCTCAATCTTGCAGCTTTTTCTGTCACATGTAAGTAAGAAAGAAAGAGAATACAGTATATTAAGGCAAACAGATTCTAATACATACATAGTATGGCATAACTTTGGCTGAATTCAGACTAAAGGAAATAGTTATTTCTTCACAATTAGAACTCCAAACAATGAGATAAACCAAACAGTGTTTTCCAGATAAGTGACGAACTCATGCTAACGTGGTAGAAAATCAAATGTGTATTACAATGACTACAGAGTCTTCTGGTTTTTGTTTTTACCCTTACTTTGCATCTACAGCTCATACATTTATTCTTTCGGCTTTGGCTCTGGGTTTGGCAAGAATATGCCTTAGGGTTTTGTAGCAGTCGGGTGGGATGTTGGCCTGACAGACCTATGCATGGATCAACTAACGAGTCCACTCTTTGCAGCTTTACTATCTTAATAGAAATATATATATATTGAGGTGCCACTCTTACATCTAAATTTGCAAGGATGTTTTTGTTTCATTAGTATGAGTTGTAGAGACTAGACTGTAACGATGCAATCATTCAACTAGGTTTAGTCATTGGTCCTTCAGTGATCTGGCAATGCAAGAAATTTGGTCTCGAAAACCAAAATATTCCAGGCTGTGTGTTGATTAACATGAAAAATCTGCAGTCAGAGAAAAATCTGCTCAGAATCTTTCATTTGCCTTTCAAGTACACAGGATGTTGGGGGTTTTATTTTCTTAATTTCCCTCTTAAACACAGAGTTCTCTTCATTGATTTTAAAGATTTCTAATATGATAAATTTAACAAGTTGCATTTTTGGAATGCATAGGTGCACTGACACATATGTAGGGACTTCTTTGATGTCAGTGATGGTGCTATACGTGACCTACTGGCAAGTTTACAGTCTAAGCATTTGTAACAACTATCACTATTTAGATTTAAAGGAAAATTTAAAATGAAAAAAGATTAGGCTGATCTCTTGCTTATCATACTAGTTACTTCATTGTAGTTATATTATTCTTCCTCCCTTTGTAGATATCACTCTGTTATGTTGTACTGTCTTGGATTGTTCTTTTTTCATTTCTTCTACCTACCACTTACTTTTATATCTACCAAAGGAAGTTCACGATATTGGCATGATTACTATTTTCTGTTTGAGTTAGTTAACCCTAATGAGATATTCATTTTCCTCATTAACATGGTACACATTTCCTAACAATAATTTGTGTTTCCCAGCTAGAAATCAACCAAGTTTTCACTATAAATCTTTTCAACAGGATTAAATATTCAGTGCTCTCTTTTCCACAGTGACAAGCAGACTAACAGGTCTTCTTTTTTTTTTTCCCCCCAGAAACTGAGTGATTCATGTACACCTGAATGGATGCATTGACATCTCGTCTAGCCAGGATTTGCCACCTTTGCCTTTAGGGAAGTCTACTAGTCCCTGAATTATAATTCTTTCATTCTGGCAAGAAACTTTCCAGTGATGAAACTTGAGTGTCCAGAGGGGACCTAGGGTAGAAGATCTTATGTTTCATAAATTGATGGTTTCCCACAATGAAGTCTTTGAGCAAAATGTTCATGCTGCTTCTTTCTTCTAAGCATAAAAAACTGTGCTCTCAGTCTTCTACCCTCTACTTAATATATTATTTTAAACAGAATTATTTCAACAGTTTGTTAAAAGGATCTGTAAATAGCTAGGAAAGGATCTGTAGGCAGTTATTTTATATGCTTTGCAATTCCAGGGCAACTTTACAGAAGAGGAAGCATGAGACATTATCTCAATGCTCCACCAATACCAGGTAAAGAGCTGTGTCTTTGGGGTTTTTTCTGTTTGCAGTTACAATGGATCATACTTTGCCAGCTAAAAAATATGAGGCCAAAAGTCATGTTCTGAGATGTTGGTTTTCCACACCTTATAAAATGAACATTAACAAAGCATTCTACAAATAAAATACACTGAACTTATGAGCTTTTCAACATTGCAATAGCCATCCCTGGACAAATATTTGATCTTACTAGAAAAAATAAAAAAAACATACAGATTGGTGGGACTGAATTAAATGAGAAAAGAATACTTTTAAATGGAGAGTTTATCAACTGAATTCACAAATAAATAGCCAGTGAAGAAGGGACTGAATTTACATTTGTAGGTGAATTTTCGTTGTAAATGAAGGACATGACTTATTTGGTTATTCAATACTGGTATATCCAATTACACCATGTGCATATTTTGTTGAGTTTCTGTAGTTTGTTCATCATCTTGCACAGGTGAAGTAACAAGCACTCATCTACCTGCATGCTTGAGTAGATTAGTCTCCATAATTGCATTTGTGTCTTGCTCAGGGACACCACTGGATGGGTTTATCTTTAACTTTCCACTAAACAGGTTCTTAAAGTGAATAGAAAAAAACTTTTTTATTTCATTAATGTACAGCTTATCTCAAAAATACTGTATAACTGTATTTTCCTACTGTAACATACTACTTATATATTTTCCAAGATAACTCTGGGAGTCATGTGTCCAGTCATCTTTTGCTGCAAAGTCTGATTAAACTCAAAATCAGAGGTTTCAGTGAGTTAAACAGATCCTGAATTAACAGAACTTCAGAACTAAGGCTGTCATTTATGAAAGCAAACTTCAAACAAACTTTGAAGTAAAAATGACTGTGTGGGGTACTCTGTTACCTTACAGTAAAAACTCTGTCATTATTATAATGACAGCTAAAAGTATAAAGAAAATGAGTGTTGCATTAGTTGAATCTTAAAAGAGCTGTGTACAGCGAATTCAATAAATATTTAAAACATCTTTTAATATACATTTTTCAAAAGAGTCTTCATACCTGATGACAGTAATTTAAAAAAATGTCAACCTTTCACTATATCAGTGATTCTAGACAGGCTAACACATTGCTTTCATGTACTCTTTCCTGTCTTTTTATTTATTACACTTACAAATTTTAGAGTTATGCGTTTAGTATTTTACTATTTGGTTCTTATTAAGGCAGGTTCTGACTTCAAACAGTTTTTCTGTTTAATCTAAACCAAGCTAGTGCCATGTCAGGTAGTATGCATTCTCATAAGAAATGGGTTCCAGTCATTGATCATTCTTTTAGTTTCATACATTAAACCATCTCTTTCAAGTGGCATTAGTACAAATAATCCTTCCAAAGGCTTCTAAAGATTTCCTTTAATCTATGTTTGTATTTGCTCTTTCCCTTTTACAGCTGGTGTACCCCCACACACACTTGTCACTCATTTTACTAAGCTACAAAAATTCAAATACACGTCACTGACACACAAAAACATTAGTGGCTTTATCATACTGATTAAGCCATAGCCCTGGAGTTTGCTATATAATAAAGTGATAGAAAGAAATGCAACAAACATATGTGTCTGGAACACGGTTTGGACAATCCAGAATATACAATACCAAACCAGTAATTATCAGTGGTGGTATAACATTTATAATTCAAACTGCTCCACACAAAATTAAAGAGAATTCCAAACATTAAAATTAGTTTTCAAGTGAAATCCTGACATATTTCATAACCTTATGGTTGTATTTTACATCATAAGTTCAAATGGACATTTCTGTTGTCTGTACCATTAAAACCTGTGCATCTCTGATTCCAAAAGCTTTAAAGAATCCAACAAACATTAAGTTCTAGTGTGATATTCAGCAATAAAAAAAGAAAAAAAAGAAGAATATTAGTGATCTTTTATGTCTACCAAATTCTAGTAAATTTTTCTGATAGTAAAATAGGGATTGTATTCAGAAGGTTTAATGCTCTTTATTATCTATTAGAAAATATTTAAAAGGATAAGTATAGACAATCATGTTTAAAATTAATCATCTTAGTTTGACAGTAATAGAAAAGTCATGAACAGAAAAAATCCAACATAGAAGAAAAATTTCATATAGGGATTTTTAGATAAACTCAGAATGTTTAAAACAGTGTAATATTTATTGTTTTTTAAATTCTCATTTGCTATTAAGCTTGTGCTTAGATGAAGCATAGCAAATCAGAATACTCTTAAAGACATCCAGAAAAAAATGAGAGCATACCTAAGGATGCAAATTTAAATTCATAGAATTTTTTTGCAATTAGCTTAAAATGTGATATAGCTAAATGAAAAGGGAACAGCAAAATCTTGCATGCATGTAGAACTTTCACAAGGGTTTGCCAATGCTCAGCCTGTTTGGTCTCAGACTTTAACCTTGCTGTCGTAGCAGTGAATTTACAATTGTTTCATTCAAAGATGTGATAGTCTCAGAAAGATATATGACACAGACTTATCATTTTATCACAGGATAAAATGCTGGGCTATCTTTTCTGCTTATTAAGTAATGGTTCTTCCCAGGTAAGCACAGGAACGAGAAATAGTTATTGATTTTGCTTCTGTTTTCTCACAGGATATTAAAGGCTTTATCTAAAGTACATAAATCTCAGGTGCATAAGATAATTAATGTTTCCTGAGCACACTTTAGAAATGCATGAATACTAAGGTAAAGAGGTCAAATCTGTTTGAAAGGCTAGCCAAATTTATACATTTTAATGTCTTGCTGGCAGCTAGAGAAACCTGGCATATCAAAGCTACATTTATGTATTTTTTAAGCTATAAAAGTCAAATAAGGTGCATCTGTTCCAGAAAAGAAAAGGTTGTAATTTGTACTTATATCAGTAAAATTAATGAGTACCTTCAAGCATTCAGTCACAAAGTTATCAGATGTCATAAAACAAGTAATGATATTAACATACAGGACTTGTTTCAACAATAATGTAGTTTACAATTCAGCAATCACAAATTGGTTTGGGTTGCAGAACCACTCTTTCACTCCCTGATAGGGAGTGAAACATGGTAGGATGTCATGGGTTGGAGCTGAGTTGGTTGACATGTTTTTGATCCAATTGCGCTTTTCGATTTTACATATTTAAACCTGCTGGAGGCTCTGGAACTTGCTTTTGGATTCAGCTCCCCGGCAGGAAGGGGTGGGGGGGAATGCCCAGGCTTCGTCTCAGAGCGGGCCTGAGCCTGCCCTCCCCTGACGCCAGGGCACAGGTCCCTGCAATGCTGTGGGAGACCCTCCCTCAAAGCCGTGGGCAGCTGAGGAACACCCATGAACTTCACAGCCGAGACCACTGGAGCGGCTTCCAGAATCCGGGAGCGGCTTCCCTTCCTCAACTCCATGTGGCCCCATGCAGACCCGGCGGGAGCCTATTTCTCAGACTGAGGAAAACATCAAATAGCCGGCAGCAAAAAGGAAAGGGCCTTTTTCATCCAATGTACAGCCCAACGAGAGTAAGCTGTTCAATATGGCATCAAGGTCAGAGAGAGAAAGAGAAAGTGAGTTATGCGGGACAAAGCGAAAGATAGCTGCGGAGAAAAGAGGGCGGAGCCGCACACAGCGCAGAGCTTAAATTGGCTTTCTGCAGACCATGGTAAAAACTGTAATATCACAAACTGTTCTTTTCTCTTTAATCCATGTAAAAGTCGTGGGGTGATCAAGAATTCTGTGGGCAGCCTGAGGAAAAAAGAAAGGTGATCCACGCCAGGGTCACCGAAGGGCTCTGTGTTAGTTTGAAACAGTCATCCCAGGACAAAAGACTTTTTTCAGAGATTTTTGTGAAGAAGGGCGTTGTGAATTTCAGGCTGGAATTTGCTTACCCTTAAAATGAGAACACCCCATGTTTGGCCCATGACTGCACTATGAAAAGACTGTAAGATTTGCATGGGAGAGATTAGTATGTTTTCATTGCAATAGACTGCTTCCAGACAGGCAGGACTGTTGCAGGTAGCAGTTTGGAAACCATGCTGGAGCAGAGAGGAGACCTCTTTTTTTTCTCTGGGTTTTGGAAAGACTTTTGAAGAACTCTAATACTGACCAGAAATTCCATCTTTGTTATCCTTTGTGCAAGCTGGGTGGTGGAAAAGGTGGGGATAGAGGGGAAGGTGCTGGAAGGAGGGGGTGCTTGAAAAGAAGGGAATGTATTTTTGCTTCACTTTCTTAGTGTTTCTTTTCTTTTAGTCCTAGTAGTAATAAACTTTCTTGATTTTTAAAAAAGTTTTAAGCCTGCTTTGCCTTTCTCCTAATTCATATCTCACATGTAACCAGTACACTAAATTGGTGTTTCCCCCCATTTTTCGAACTGAACCCACGACATAGGATTAGTTTAGATATCTCTAAACAAACCTGAAAAGAATAATAACTTACCTAGATCTTAAATCTGAGGGGATGGTGAAACCTCACTTTTTCCTATAAATGATTTTCAGTTGCCATTCAGTTTTATTTACCAAAGTGCCCCTTCTATAAATTAAGTCCGTTGCTATTTTTATCTTTCCATCTTGACTAGAGAAATAATTGATCCTAGCTCGCTTCATTATATCACCTTATACAACTGTAGACAATTCTGTCTCCCTTCATCCATTTTTTTAACAGACTGAACAGTCCTGTTCTATAGACTGTAGTTTGTGAGGATTTAGTAATTTTTATTGTTCTTATCTAACCCGTCTGCTGTTTGACAATATCTGGTTTAAAACGTGGCTTTCATGCTGAATGGAGAAAAGAAATTTGGCTGAATGCCAAAGCAAGTTTTTACATAAGACACTGCAGCTAAAGTATTCATTAAGGTAAACTACCATTTCAGTTTACAGGCCATGCACAGACAAGGTGATCATTATGTAATATTTTGTTGTTATGAATTTATCCTGTTTTTGAAGAGTGCTAATGTCCAGAACATCTTGCTTTACAAGGAAGTCAAGCATTGGGGTTTTTTTTAAAGAATAAGCACATGTTTTTATATTTGTGGACCACTCATCATCTGGAATTAAAATACTTTGAATACCTTCAACCTGAGCACTACAATGGAGCTTACTCAGATGAAGGAGTATTATTGTATAGAACTGGAGTTTCTAAGGTAAATTTTGCATTTGAAAGTCTGATGATATACGTCTGCTTAATATCTATATTCTCTTTAATCTTATAGATTGGTAATATTTTTCCCTGTTTGTAAGGAAATAAATTTTAGAAGATCTCTTTCAATGGAATCTTTCAGATAAGTGTTTTAGCACAAGGCTTTGTTAGATGCCCAGCACTGCAAATGGTAGTTTCTGAGTGCAAACAAAATTCAGCATAGAACTAGACCTGTTAAAATATTAGTCATCACACATCTATATTTTCTTTTTTTTTCTTCATCTATATCCAGCATTTCTGACATTGTAATATGTTCTTGCTTTTTATTTTGTGTGGGGAAAAACCCCTACTAACATACGTAGCAAGCATATTCAACACAAGAGAAATTAAATTATTTTTTCTTAATACTCACTTTAATAATAACATGACTATGCTTTTCCTTTTTATTTTAGTTTTTATTTTCTTTAGCAATCCTAAATGGAGATCAGTTATTTGCATGTGCAACAGCCCAACGGTGTACTGATATTCAGGCATGTACACACTATGAATGTTATTCTTAAAATTCTCAAATATTCTTAATAAAACTTGGACAAAGTGAACTGCATTCTTGTGAACAACACTGTGGATCTAGGACACAAAGGAACCATCTGAAACCCAGTTCTTTACAGGTCGCAGGCCTGAAGGAAAAGAGGGCCTGGTTGTTTATTCTTTTCATATTTATATGTTTCTAGGAACAACCATAGATTGGAGGGCAAGGTTACCATCTCCTCCATCTGCACTGGTCAACAGAATAGTCCATCAAACATTCTCCACCCAGGAGAAAAGAATGTAAACTAAAATTACAGTTAACTAAAACATTGCTATGTTTATAGAAAGTGTGTGAGAAACTTTATCAAAGAATGAACACATAGAAACTGCAAGAAACAGGGCAACACAACACTTTGACATATTATTGTCAGATGATCAATTTAAATATCAAGCAATCTTTCACTCTACACAGTGTATGTATTATTGCAAAAGTGTCAGTTTGTTTACTGAGCTAGATGCTCTGAAGTGTTGTCTCTTTTCACGTCAAAGGTCAGTTTGAAATTTCTTTCTTTTTCTGCCAAAAACATCTATGAACATTTCATTAAGTTGTGATCTTGTTTTTTTCTTTCCTTCTCAGATCAACAGAAAATGGTATCTGTAATGCCACCTGAGACATATCAATCTATACTCATGGCAGATATATCATCTGTGAAACTAGTTCAAGAAAACTGTCAGGTCTCATTGGGAAAATTAGGCTTTCTATTAGAGAAATGAATCATATTTGACAAATACTGAATGATAGGTTAGAAGAAGTTATTGTTCATGAACTGCATTTCAGATTCAAGTTCCTTCTCACTTCACAATTATAGTAGTCAGTTCTTATCACTCCTTTAATTTATATATATATTTGCTCATAAAAATCTGTTGCACCATCCTACAGATTTAGTACATACCATAAAATAATTATGCAAGATATTACCATTATTCAGATAAGTAGAGAATAAATTACAATTCTCAAACCTTCATTTAGCAGAAACAAAGAAGTTTTATAAATTACCATTTTTCTGATTAGGTTCTGCTGTTTTTATTCTGTCATACTGGTGAGAAAATGCTTCTTTTGGCAGAGGTGACTAACCTTTAACAGACTGAGGTCCAGGAAATGAAATGTGCAATATCAGACAGACAGGTTTTAAAATAGAATCACTGAATTTAGTACTTATATGCTGTTGCATGGATTACTAAAGAATTGAGAGTTTTCTGTGTGAACCCCAAAACTGACTAAAAGACCTCTCTTGACATACCTGGAAAAGGCGTTTTAGTAATTTCAAAAATGGTTTTACACCTGATAACCACGTGACTGAATGCGTACTAATGCAGTGCATTCATTTAAACTCTGACACTATGCTGATGCAAAAAGCTGACTCTGAATCTGCTGTAAAAACATAATGCTAATTACACCTTGATTTTCAGAAACGGTGACTTCTACTGACAACAACTTTGATTCTTCTGTTCTTTTACAGCTAAAGAAAATCATTGCCTATTCTGTTGTACTGCGGATGTATTAGTGAAAATGAGGTAAATCAGCCCCTGTGCTCCTAAGAAGCAGTTTTATTCTAGTCTAGTTAAAAACCCCAAAACACCCAGATCCAGAGTGTGAGAAAAGAATAGGAACTTTGAGCTAAATGGCAGTCTGGTGAAAGAGCTAATGATGACTAGCTGCAAGGTAGCCAATATAGCTGAGAGGAGAAGTGCCTAGAGTGACAGTCGCTTCAGAACAGATTGGTCAAAGTGTTAAAATTAATTACTGCAGAAAGACTCTTTTTGCCAAAGAATGAGATTAGAAGAGTAACCTCTGCAGTGCTAGGCCTGGATTTCTAGAGCATTCTTAGTGCAAATATATCTTTATGGCTCAGAGTCATACTTAACCTGGTCACTTTCAAATGGATAAATTCAGCTCCAATACACAGACATAGCAGTAACATGGTGAAGCTATCTCTGAGAATCAAAGACATGTTAAATTACATTTGACAATCTCATTAGCTGTCTGCAGGACATGTATTTACATTCCAAATATCTGAAATGTTGTAAACAGCTAGAGCTCTCTTTTAATAATTATGCTGTCAAAGAAGCATTTGTTCCATTACAGAAGTGGAGAATTTACTGCAAAAATCCTCTAATACATTTGTTCTGGCATAGTAGTAAATTAAGGATGTGAATAACACATAAATATTTAAGAATAACAGCATTATGAACAGATATCTTAGTAAACAGATACTTATATTTACATATGTACATAGTACACATATACTAAGAGACAGGATAATTGTAAAATATCCTGAACAGTATGGTAAAACCACCTTTATTTAAAAAATTATATGAGCAAGAATGATGATTGTTTGCACAATTTTAATACTGTCCTTCTATATTTGCCCAAAATCACAATCTTAATCTATTTGTTTACAATTTCTCACCACTGAATCTTACTGAGTTGGTAGGTAACAATTAATAATTTTCTTTATTTTTCCAACTGATGCACGTCCTTCATCTTTATTTAGCAATTTATTTAGTAATAGGGCCAGATTACTACCTACCCACTTGGTCAATTCCCTCCTCAGAAGGACGGAGGTCAGATAATAAGATGAAAAAGCTCAGGGGATGAGAAAGACAGGGAGGTCACTTAGCAGTGAGCATTATGGGCAAAACAAACTTGACTTGGGGAAAATTAGCTTAATTTACTTCCAAGTAAACAATAGATAGATAAAGAGAAACAAAGACAAAAATTAAAATAAATCCTTTCTCTTCCACCCACCCCCTTGTCCAGGCGGAAGGTTGCTCCCTCACTTCTGACTCCTCTATGTCCCCATGGCAAGCAGCACAGGGGAATGGGGAACAGGGATTGTGGACAGACCACAACAGCTCCTCTTTGCTGCTCCTTCCTCCTCACACTTTGCCCCTGCTCTGCTCTAGGTCCTTCACGTGGGCTGTAGGCCATGAAATGACCTGGCCTGGGTCCTCTTGATGGGCTGCAGGAGAATCTCTGCGCCCACACCTGAAGCACCTCCTCCCCTCCCTCTGCTCTCACCTCGGGGTCTGCAGGGCTCTTTCTCACACTTTTTAACCTCACTCCTCTCTGCCAGGAAGTGTTTTGCCATCTCTTCTATATGCTTTCCCTTAGGTTTGAGGTGCCCTTACCTTACCCAGGGAGCTCAGCTGTGTCCTGAGGCAGAGTCCATTGGAGTGGTTTGGAAATTTCTCCATGTGAACAATACAAACCTATGCACATTTCCACTGCAGGCTACAGATCTGGCCCAAAGGCAAGAACTTCTACTAGATGAGACCATGGCCTGAGTGCAGACTGTGCTGGATCTCTGTGTTACATGGAGATCTCCTTGAAGAGTGAGGAAACACATTTTCTCCACTGGATTCAGTGGAGAAACTGAATACCAAATACCAAAACTACCAATACCAAAACTTGTTGGTAGCAGAGAGAGAACAATAACATCTGTAAACAACACCTTTTGAGGTCCAGTCAGGCTTTTGAGATTTGTCTGACTAGGCTTGTTTTGTCTGTCACTTTCCTCATTATGCATCCTGTACCTCCTGATTTTGGAAGTGAAGTGAAACATTAAAAACCTCAGCTGTTTAATACAAAACACTGGCAGCTGTCCTGCATCTGGCTCTTCTGAAAGACTGTGGGTGGCAACCATGACAGCTGTTCCATTCAACTTGGACCTGCAATATACATATGCACAAAAATATACATATATACATATACATAAAAAGATAATTTGGTGGATACATGTACAGCTAGAAATTGTCCCCAGAAGAAACAAATTCTTCCACAATTGCCAAATAGAGTTAAGTGAGTCTGGAGAAAGTATACAGGAAATAGATTAGCTATAAAGATCCGTAAGATTATTAAGAGCAGATATAAAAAGGTCTGGACTGCTTTTTAGTGGTCTTAAAAAAATCTTTGAAAGTATAGGATTATTTTTAATATCTGTAATAATGAAAAATGCACCCAAGACTTAGGTTCAGTTATCAGCTTTGTAGATGTAATTAGATTCAGAAAAGGTTATGTTTTTGCAATGCCCAGAAATGTCTAAACACAGAAAGATCATATTGCTACCTGAGCAGGGTAGAATATTAAATTAAAAATTCTCTTTTACTGCTAATATGAAATTCTTTTTGTGACACTTTCTTCCAATGGAAGTCACAAAACTGTTTTCTCGACCGAAACTTTAACAAATGAATTAGGAGCCTTTTAACAAGTACTGCTTTTTGCAGGGCACTTCAACCAACAGTGGCATGGGAGTCTCGAATTTACAGTGGTCTAAAAAGAGATCTAGTAAGGTTTTGTTATGTACAAGTCTGGACGCGCGGCGGCGTG
>VZRO01005484.1:0-15063 GCA_013397915.1 Daphoenositta chrysoptera | reverse complement strand
TTTGTGGCCTAGATCCACAGTCCTGCTTGAGCACATGGGCCAGGGTGACCCATATATTTTTCCTTGGCTGGGGGATGATCCACCCTTGGCTCCCACAGGACAGGAAGAGGATGGTTAGCAGGGATCTCCAGATGGTATTCATGGCTGGGAGTCTGTAAAGATAAATAAGAAAGTGTAAATGAGAGAAACTATAGGGTTAGTTCCCCCGGGGAACTGGACTTCATATTAACCAAAAACAATGGGATAAACAGAAAACGGATTCAGGGTCTTCCAAATTCAGAGGTCTCTTTGTCTTCTCCGGCGTTTCCAGGCCACAGCGACTGTCTGTTGTGGCATACCCGGAGGGGCTGACGTTTTGGGCGAGGATGTCTTAGGTGGCACCTATGGCACATATGGCCGTATCCATCTCCTGGGGATCCACTGCAGCCCCCCAGGGGAGGATACACAACCGTAGCCGTGTCCTCACGTAACAAGTTCGAAGGGTCCCTCTACCTGTTTGGTGTCAGGGTTCTGCACCAAAACCGGGGGAAGTTCCTTCAATCTCTCGTGACGATTGTTGGAAAAGTGTCGCAGGACAGGGGGGTCCAGTTCTTCAAAGGAGCAGTTCAGGAAGTTAATAGTGAAGAGGGCTTTCGAGAGCCACATACCTGGTGGTAAGGCAGTGGTCTCAGCCCTCTGCTGCTCCAGGACCCTCTTCAGTCTCTGGTGGGTCCTCTCAACAATCGCCTGTCCAGTAGGGGAGTAGGGGATCCCGGTGACGTGGGAAACTCCCCACTCCTGCAGGAACACCGCAACAGCCTTGGAGGTATAGGCTGGGCTGTTATCAGTTTTGATTTCTTTTGGCACACCCAGGGTCGCAAATGCTGACATAAAGTGCCTTTTCACGTCCGAGGCCCCTTCTCCGCAGTGGGCCGATGTGAAGACTGCACCCGAGAAGGTATCCACGGACACATGAACATACTTCAACCTCCCGAACTGGGGAAAGTGGGTGATGTCAGTCTGCCACACTTCACAGCTGCCAAGGCCTCTGGGGTTGACCCCGGACCCCAGGGACAGCATCTGAAATTTCTAGCAGCTCGGGCGTGTCGCCACAATTGCGCGTGCCTGGTCCCAGCGCAGCTGGAACATGCGCACAAGGGCCGGCACGTTCTGGTGAAACATCTGATGGCTCAGTTTTGCCTGCTGGAAGGTGTTCGGCACGGTGGTCAGCCGAGCAGGCATGGCAAGTGCATCCACTCTCTTGTTCCCTTCAGCGATGGGACCCGGGAGATTGGTGTGCAATCTCACATGCATCACGAAGTACGGCTACTTGCGGTGGGAGACCAGGTGAACTAGTTTAGCAAGCAGACCGAAAATCATAGGGTTTGACACCTCTTTTGAAAGGGCGTGTTCTGCCCTGACAACCACACCAGCCATGTAGGTCGAATCCATAACCAAATTTAAGGGTCCATCGAACCTCTCAAAAGCACGGACCGTGACAGCGAGCTCAGCAACCTGGAGCGAGCCTTCCACCACCTGGACATCAGACTCCCACTTCTGCATCCGAGGATCCCTCCAAGTCATCGCTGATTTGTGGGATGCCCCTGATCCATCTGTAAAAATGGTGACCCCCTTGAGAGGCGAGGAACTCTGCATCAACTTTGGAATTAGGAAGAAAGCCAAATTAAAAATTTGATATTTTAGATAATAGATAGAGATCTGGCCGGTGAAGTTATCAAGGGCATACACGAGATTGTCATTTGTCTGGAGTAGATGTTCCAGAGTCCCCGTCGTCAATGGCAGATAGATGCATGAGAAATCGCACCCTGCGAGAGAGCGGAGGCGAACTCTTGCCTTGATGACGATTTGAGCCATCAGCTCCTGTGGCGTTGAGATACTTTTTGGCATTTGATGGGGGAGAAAGATCCACTCTATGATGAGTAGAGGGTCCTTCTCCTCCTTTGCCCACTGGAATATTAGCCCATGGAAGTGTGGAACTTTCCCCAGTATGGCCAGCTGAAAAGGGAGGTTGGGCCGATAGCGATGTGCCTACTTATTGGGAAGTGCCTGTTGGACCTTCTCGAGTGCGTGCTTGGCCTCATCAGTTAGGGACCAGGAGGAGTCCAGCTCCTCATTCCCCCTCAGCAAATTAAAAAGAGGAGCTAAATCTTGTGTGGGTATGCCTAAACACGGCCTTACCCAATTGATCGATCCGCATAACTGGCGTAGGTCATGCAGGGTCCTCGGATTGTCATTTATTGCGACCTGCTGGGGCATAATAGTCCGATTAGTGATTTGTAGGCCTAAATACCTCCAAGGAGCAATCCTTTGGATCTTGTCCTGCGCTAACTCAAAGCCCTACTGAACAAGCCAGCGATTGTCCCCTCCAGAGCCCGTTTCAAATACTTGTCCTCGGAAGTACACACAAGCACGTCATCCATGTAGTGCAGGATGATGGCGACCTTGAATCAGGCACGGGCTGGGGCCAAAATGCGAGCGACATACCACTGGCAGATGGTCGGGCTGTTCTTCATGCCCTGAGGCAACACCCACCAGTGGCAGTGCCGCATGGGAGCCTCCCGGTTGATGGAGGGAACCGAGAAGGCAAACCTAGGGGCATCGACAGTGTGTAGGGGGATGTTGAAAAAGCAATCTTTAATGTCAATAACAGCGAGGTTCCAATTTTGGGGAAGCATGGTGGGGGAGGGGACCCATGTCCTCAATCACTTTGTTAATTTTTTGGAGGTCGTGAAGGAGCCTCCACTTGTCCTTCCCCCGCTTTCGAATTACAAAAACAGGGGAATTCCAAGGGCTGTTCGTTAGAACAATGTGGCCTTTGGCCAATTGCTCCTCCATGAGCTCGTTGAGCGCCTTTAATTTCCATTTGGTAAGCAGCCACTGGTCGATCCAGACTGCAGAATCTGTTCGTGAATTTAGTTTGAGGGTCGGGCGCTCCACAGTGGCCGCTAATGAAAAACCGAGGAGGGTTTCAGAATTTCCAGTTTTACCCTCCATTGGGACATGGTGTCTCTTCCCCACAGGGTAAACCCTGTATCCATGACATGTGGACAGACTGTGGCCAATTTTCCGTCCGGCCCCTCAATTTGTACCATGTTCCGGGAAATCCTCGCGAATTGTGTCTCACCTATACCAATGACGCCGCCTCTAGGCGCCTGTAACTCCCATTGTGATGGCCATGAGTTGTAAGGAATGACCGTCACATCGGCCTCAGTGTCTACCATTCCCAAGAGGGTGATGTCCTTTCTCCCCATGCGGAGTTTGCATTTCAGCATGGGCTTACTTCCTCCCACCGCCTCTAACCAGTACACAAAGGGGGATGTCGATATTCCCTCTGGGCGGTTATACACAGTGAAAGCTTGGGCGATGTTTTGGCCCTTAGGAAGGAAGTAAGGAGGGTGGACACATCGTGCCCAGAGGGTGAGATCTTTCCCTGGACCTGTGGTAGTGATCCAGGGGAAGATCTCCACCTCACAAGGAATGTGTGTGTCATTTCCGAGGACCAGGACTGATGTTACCTGTCCTGCAAGAATCGTCACATTAGGTGCAGTTGAAGGAACATCTTGTGTCATAAGGTCCAGTGATGAGGGGCACACCACGAGGGTGGTCCACTCAGAGTCTTGAAAATGGTGCGGGACCGCTGTCGCCACGAGGAACCTGGTGGCTGTACTTTGTCCTCGCGTGCAGTCCCGGCACGCTGGCCACCTAGTTTCCTGAAGGCTGTGTTGTTGTGGAGGGACGGGGTTGGGGACGCGAGTGCCTCACAGGTGTGGGTGCCCTGCAATCTTTAGCCCAGTGTCCTTTCTGGCCACAACACAGGCAGGTGTTGTTAGGTGGTCACCAGGCTGGAACGTTTGGAGTTGCCGGAGTAACTGGAGGTGTCAGAGATGACTGGTGGTGGTAGGATGCTGAGGTGTGGTGGTCATACTGGCCCTGCACATCTTGGTTTTCCTCTTTCTGTGGAAAAAAACAGGCAGGCTAAACATGGCCCATCTGGAGCACGCCTCCACCATATCATCTATGGTAGGAGGCAGCTTAAGCAGAAGCCCAAGGATTATTTGTTGACATTGTTCATTGGCATTGGATCTGGCCAAGGTTGTCAAGATCTGGTTTTAGGCCACTTCTCCCTCCACTTGAGCAGCAATTGCCCTTTGCAGCTCCTCTACAAAATCAATGTAGGGCTGCAAAGGGTGCTGCCGGATGAAGGTATATTCTGTTCGTGGTCATTTTGGAGGAAGGAGGTACAGGGCTGCCTCAGCGGCGGAAGAAATCCGAACTTGGATGGGGAGGGGAAGGAGGCGTGCCTGCTCCAAAGGTTTCGCCACTTCTCCTTCACGGCAAAGATGGTTCATTGTTATCGGTGACCCGGCGAAGTCAACGGCTTCGTCGGGAGTTTGCAAGATCTGAGGAAGCTGGTCCTCCAACAGCCTCTTCTGTGCCTTCTCCCACTGAGCATGTTCAGTGGTGTTGAGAAGGCAGGAGAACAAATATTTGAGGTCATGGGGGACCAGTCTGCTGGACGAGAAAGTCGCCCTTAGAAGGTTCCTAAAAAAATTACTTTCTCGGCCGAACTCTTTCTCAGCCTTGCAAATCTCTTTCACCGATTGGTAGGAGAAAGGCTCCCAGAAGGGATTCCTTCCCCCACGGCCAACGTGGACCGGAGCAGCAAAGGGAATGGCCTCCTGTTCCGGGTTCCGGCTTCCATGGCTGTCACTTCTGGTCCGGGTGGGATGGGAACTGGAAGGAGGACCATGGGAACCAGAAGCAGGAAGGGGAAGGGCAGGGCATGCAGGGTAGGGGAAGGAGCTGGGGTAGGAAGGGGTGGGATCAACTTTAGGGGCAGAGGGAAGAGGGGAGGAGTCACAGGGGTAGGAGGAACAAGGGTAGGTGGGGTTTGGGTAGGTGGGTACAAGGGTGGGACTCGGGGGAGAGGATCCGCCCTGGGAATATTGGCGGGAGAGGGAGGAACAAGGAGTTCTGGGAAGGAGAAGGGAGAGGCAGGCGAACCACACAGCCGGCGCCATCTTGTCCCATAGAGGACAAGGTGGACGACTGAGCCACGCGGTCGCCGCCATTTCGTGAGGGGGGAGAGGGGTTTCAGAATCCACCATTTTGTGAAACGGGGTTAACTGGGGAAGAGGGAGTGGGAAGAGGGTCTGGGGAAAGGTCCGAGACAGTGTGGCCAGCACTGCCCCGGCGAGGGTACTGAGGATATCCCGGGGAGCCAGAGGGACGGCAGCCACTCTGCGAATTTTTGCGGGCTGCTCCCCCAAGATCTCTCGGCTTAAGGGAAGAGGGGATAGGGGAAGAGGGAGAGGGAGAAGATGACCTGGGGTTGGGATCTTTTTGCATTTTCTTTATTCTTCTAACAGCCGAATAAATTTTCGGTAATAGTTCGAAATAATCTTTAAGTGAGGTGTCTCCCCCTCTTGCCAATTCTGTAATTTTTTCCCCAACCTGATCCCAAAATTCCAATTTCTGTGCGTCCGCGGGAGACACGTTCGGAAAATGCAAAAAGATCCATCTGATAAACCTTTTCAAACTCCCCTTAGAAAACTTCTTGCCACCCCCCATCAGGGTACCCACAACTTGGAAGTATACTCCCCTCTGGGCAGAGGAGAGCTTAACTCCCATTCTCTTACCCAGAAAATGCCTCCCCATCGACAGAGAAGGAGAAGAGAAAGCAAAAGCCTCGGGGCTCGTACTTACCAAAAGAATGCGCGCGCATAGACCAATGTGGACCCCAGTTGTCCACTCCAAGGGCCTCCAAGGAAAAGAAAACTGCCGATGGGTTTCCCACTCGTATCGATCCGCTGGCTATGACCAGCGGGTTGCCAATCCTTCCCTCAGGATCAACCAACCAAAAAGTGGTCTCACCGTCAGGGCTCTGGCTGTCTGAAGGGGAGAATCCGTCTGTGGTCAGGGACTCCCGTCTTCAGGAACGTCTGTGGGATGGGCATCCCTGTTCGGACGCCAGCTCTGGGCAAATGTGGCTCAAGGGTTCAGCCCTCGCCCGGACCTTGGAGGGAGAGCCCTTGACCACCCACTCTCAGCAATGAGTGAAGGCGGGAGAGATCCTGAAGGCTGCAGGTAAGAAGAGCCTCTGTCCAGAGCACCACGGTGCAGCGCTGGCAGGGTAAAGCTGCAGGAGCGGAGGGTGGCAGGAGCGCACCAGCGCGAGAGGTGAAGTAATGAAGAGGTGGAGATCTGGTCTGGATTCCGGGAAGGTTTAATCTCAGGAGAAACCAGGGACCAAATCTGACTTTGAGGGGTTTGTACAAGGTTCAAAAAAGGGAGGAGGTACAATGGGCAGGTAACTTGGAACAACCAATAGTAGAACACCGTGGGAGGGTCCAGGGGATAACAGGCAATACAACAACCAATCATGAGGGTCCAGGTGGGAGGGTCAACAACAACAGCAAATGGGGTACCGAACGAGGGAGAACTTTCTGGAAGCAGGGCAGACCAACTGGGAAAGTAACGACTGGATTGACAGGGCAAAAGGCGAGGAGTGGAGTCCAGGGAGAAACCAACTGGGGATAGGGGAAACTGGGGACAAACCACTTACAAAACCATACAATAAATAAACCAAGCAAAAGCACGCACCGCAACAGGAGAGGCCTTGTGGCTGTTTCCAGTCACCAGTCTCGCAGGGAACCCCACAGCTCCGCCCCCTGCCCACGCACTCTGTCAGCAGCGTTAAGCCTTCAGCAGACCCACCAAAGGCCAAGGGGCTTCTGCCCATTTTCCCTTCCACACTGCATGCTTGGGCAACTTGCCGAGCGCAAGCACCCGTTTTCCTCTCTTCCCCTATGCCCTGCGGTCACTGAGCACCAAAAGAAAGCTCCTGGACCTCTGTGTATGACACCAGCAATTTAATATTCCTACACTGGGGTGAAAAGAAGTGCTTGCAGAGGAGAGGTGTTCCCCGCCGGCTCAGGTGGCCCCAGCAGATGCGACCTCCCGGATCAGTCCTCCACAGTACTCCCTAAGGACAAGTAGCCACCATGAGACACAGAAGGCTGTGACTCCCTTTGGAACACAGAGCGTGTCCTGGCCCCAGTGGCACAGCTGCCCCACACTGGTGCTGCCAGCACTGAGGTCACACTCCCTTGTCCCCCGGTAGGTCTCAGCCTAAGCCCTTGCTGCATTATGATGCACTACAGGCCGGCAACAACACCCTCAATACCCTGAGGGGCTTCAGGGTTGGCCAAGGGACAAAGGCTGTGATGCATCTCAACTACAGGGGGCCGTGCTGGCCAGGGACAGCAGTTGACAGAAAGCCACCATGGCTGTGGAAAAGGCCCTGCCCTGCTTAGAGGGTGACATGGAAGCCAGGAGAGCTCCATTTCTCCCATCAGGTGCAGAGACAGAGGCTCTCACCATCCTTACAGGGTTCTCCTCTCTGGGCAGCCAAAGGAGCACGATGGCAAAAGGCCAATGACAGGGAAGCAAAGATCCTGCCCTGCTTACAGCGAGGTCACTCAGTGCAAAGCCAGCCTTGGCACCCTGAGGGTGCCCACCACTCTTAGATCTCTGTGCTCCAGCCATGCTCGGTGTGCTCTTTGCCTAGAGGACCTTTCTTGTGCCCCTTCTTCAGCGTGAAGCCACTGCCCTTCTTGCTTACTCTTGCCTTGCTGTCCTATGGCTTCTGCCATGGAAGAAGGACACATTTAGGCCTGAAAAGCACCAGCTCTTGTGTCTGAAGGGAACCATGACCTAACACCCCCAGAAGGAGCTTCCCATTTCACCACCCGCCTACTGGCAGACCCCCCAGCTCCACACAACCCTCCAACTTCAGCTTGTCTCACCTCAGCGATGTCTGGCGCAGTCCCACCCGGTGCTGGGAGCCAGGCCCTCTGGGCAAATGAAGCTGGGCTTGCAAAACAGTGGCCAAAGAGGCTGCACTCCTGCTTACAGGGCCTTGAGCCAGTGCCTGACTTGCAAAGAGCCTGCAACTCCAGGGCACTGGCCTCGACTTACAGGGCAGCTCTGGTCCCAAAGGCCCACAGAGGCTGCTTGGCGCTGCTAGGGGTCAGCCCGGACAGTAATGGACCCCTCACTGCACCGGCAGCGTGTGCCCCCAGAGTCTCCAACAGGCAGAGCATGGCAATGCCCTGCCAGCAGGTATAGACGTTGCGGGCCAGGTGGTTATGAAGCGCAGGTGAGGGCAAAAGAAAGGGAGGCCTTCATGTCGGTTCCAAAGAGAGGTTTAGTCCAGGGAGGGTCCAGGGACAAAGACCCTGATCTGAGACTGTGCAGGGTCTTTTAGGGAGGGGAGGTACAAGAGGCGGTACAAACAGGATAACCAATAGGATTACAACATGGGAGGGTCCAGGGTAGGATTGACATAGCATGGGCCTAATGAGGAAGGAGTAGCGAATAGGGTGATTCAAAACAGCCAGTGGGGCACCGAAGAACAAAGAACTCTCCAGAATAAGGGGAAGTACAAACTTCAGGGGTGGAGACTTAACAAAGTGAGTGACAGGGAGTGGGGCAGAGTACAAAGTCCAGGGAGGAACCGACTGTGTAATGGTAAATGAGGGATAAACCATTTGAGGGGGAGAAGACAATTAACAATAAAACCCAAAACCACACCACAACAGGTGCTTTTCTCCAGTTGGGGAGCACTTGCCGCTAACAGGGCACTCGCTGTGCACAGGCTGCCAGCTGAGGGAGCACAAAGGCTCCCAGACCCTCATCCTGCTCACAGGCCAGATGACACCGTTGTTGGTATGCATAAGTAACAATAATTTTTTTCTCTAATAATTGTTTTTGCAAGCGTTATATAATTTCTTCAATATTGATTCTAAACTGTAGTTGTCTTAGTTTCTATACTATTTAATAGACAATTCTGATTAAGGTGTTTTTATCTCACCATTACCATCATTAATCGTAATATTTTTATGAATGTGTGTAATTTAACATCCTTAACCCTAAAGGACAAAGTTGTTTAAAAGTTCAATTACACGTATAAAATCTTTTAGGCATAAACTGTTGACAAAGTCAGGGGCTATGTGTCATGGTTTGACACTGGCCAAATGCCAGGCACCCTTGAAGGCCATTCACTTGCCGTCCCCTGCTACAACTAGACAGAGGAGAGAAAAAAATTTGTACGAAGTGTTCATGAGTTGAGATAAGAACCGGGAGAAAACACTCCAAGGGCAAAACAGGATTAAGTTAGATGTACAAAGTGAGTTTATTCCTATCAAAATCAGAGGAAGTTAATGAGAATTAAAATAAGCCCTTAGAAGCACCTTTTTCTTCCCAGCCCCTCCCTCCTTCCCACCAACAGTGCAGGGAGACAGGGCACAGGGGGTTTGGTCAGTTTGTCACCCTAGGTTTTCTTGCGCTGCTCAGGCAGAGGAGTCCTTCCGCTGCTACACTGTGGGGTCCCTCCCATGGGAGACAGTTCTCTATGAACTTCACCAGCGTGGTTCCACTCTCACCAGCAGCAGTCCTCCCAAAACTGCTGCGGCATGGGTCACTCTTCATGAGGTGAAGTCCTCCAAGGACAGGCTGCTCCAGCTTGAAAACAAGGGCCTCCTCTCTCCACCAGTTCTCCCAGTGGAGCACAGCCTGTAGCAGGACATCTTCCCTACCGCAGAAGAGCTTATCTGCAGCTGGTGCAGCAGCTCCGGACATTCTTTCCCCCACATGAAGCGATGAGATAACCCAGGCCATCCCTCTGACTAGTAAGTCAGGAGCCAGTGTGTAATTTCTTCATCTGGCACCAGAAGTAGAACTCCCAATAAACAACTGGGCATGAGAACAAATATGGGGAGATAAGCCAGAGAATTCTGATTGAAAAGGCACTATTTTTACAACTATAAAAGCTACATAAATTTTCATGGAGGTAGAAGTCTCCTACACACATCCTGGAAATGTGCAGGGGACTTCTCCCACAAGCTTGGGCATGAACTCTGCAAATACTTTCCCAGGGAATTGAGAGGAAGAATTCTATGTGCGCCCCATCAGCAATGTAATGGTAAGACACATTCGTCACGGTGGGTATGAGTACGGACAGAAAAGCACGACACAAAGTCCAAGTCTGGGGAGAAAGAAAAGCCATTTTTATTAATTAATCTATGCTTTTATAAGGTGGTTTGCAAAGATGGCAGAAGGCCATTGGCCCTCTGACCAGCCACTCCTCAGCATGATTGGCTGAGACTCTACAACACCTATTTCAAAATATTTTCCAAAGGAACTATAACAAACTTAGAAAACAAACTGCAGGTGTTAGAGAACTTGTTTACAAAGACCATCTCACTGTGTCTCATGGCTTGCATGAGAAAGACAGAGTTCTCACAGAATACTGCAGAGAGCTGGAAAATTTCTCTGCTAAGGCTTTTTTGCATCCAGATACATTGAATCCTAATCTATACTATTTCTTTGCTAGCTGTAATATAGGTACCTTTACTGTGCACTATATTTTATCTACTACTAGTTCTTTTGTTTTATTCCTGTGTAGTATGTAGTCTGTTTTAAGTCTTATGTCTATTTTCCTTGGTCTGTTCAAATAAATAATTCATGTTGCATTACGCCTGATCGGTCATTATTAACACCTTGCAAGCGAGAGTGGGTTTTGGGGTGCTGGCCGCCTCAGTAAAGCTGCTGTCTACTGCCAGAAACCTGTCAAAGGCAGGGATTTGTCCAAGCTCTCACCTCTCCGTTCATAACACAGCCTCCTCCAGACATCCACCCGCTCTGGCACGAGCACCTCCCCCACGGGCTGCGGGTGGATCTCTGCATCCCCCATGGATCCCCAGGGGCTGCGGGTGGATCTCTGCATCCCCCGTGGATCCCCAGGGGCTGCGGGTGGATCTCTGCATCCCNGGGTGGATCTCTGCATCCCCCGTGGATCCCCAGGGGCTGCGGTTGGATCTCTGCATCCCCTGTGGATCCCCAGGGGCTGCGGGTGGATCTCTGCATCCCTGTGGATTCCCATGGACTGCGGGTGGATCTCTGCATCCCTGTGGACCCCCAGGGGCTGCAGGGGCACAACGGCTTCACCATGGTCAGCACCACGGCCTGCAGAGGAATCTCGGATCTGGCACCTGGAGCTCCTCCTTGCCCTCCTTCTCCACTGACCAGGGTGTCTCCTTGTTGTTTCCCTCACATGTTCTCTCCTCCTCCTCTTCTCTGGCTAGAAGAAAAACTTTGTTTTGTGGCCCACTTTGTTCAGATTTTCTTCCTAAATATTTTAGCACAGCAGTGTTACCGATCTCTCTAATTGGCCGAGCCTTGGCCAGCAGCATGTCCATCTTCAGAGTCACCAGGGATTGGCTCTGCCGGACATGGTGGAAGCTTCTGGCAGCTTCTCACAGAAACCACCTCTGTGGCCCCCTCGTTACCAAAAACCTGGCCGTGCAAAACCAGCACACTTATTAAATGGTTAACTGGTTTTGCTTTACATTGGGCATGTTGATTCAGTAGCTTTTATGGCAAAACAGTGAAAAAAGGTCGGACAACATCGTAAATCGGGAGCATGTAGTAAATTATTAGCTGGAATTTCCCACTGTAACAGAGTTGTTTTCGTTGCCTCTAGGTGCATTTCTGTTTGCCTTCATTTGATTCAGTGTTTACCATCCTGCTTAGTCACTTCATTTAAATGTGAAGGCTTGGGCTTCATCTGAGGACACTTATGTTAACATGAAATTCCTTCCATATGTGAGTGCAAATTCAGTTGTTAGAGCCTTTTTTTGAAACTGGCTTAAGACTAGCTTAATCCTAAATTTTAGGTGACTGAAACCTATCTTTTTAGCTATTTTGAGGTTTGTCTCTGGACAATCTTGTGGAAGTTTCTGCAGTTGTATTGGAGCTTGTGGGCTTCTTATTGGAAAACTATAAATTAATCCCAAAAATTCACAGAAAATATTATGGTCTTGAATTTAATATAAGTGTACCATATATTAATTAAATGTTTTCTTTTCCCTTTCCTTCCTAATGCATTCTTTATTTTTAGTTTTAATATAAAATTGTCATGTCTGGTTTATATTCCACAATACTATTTGCTCTTATCTGAATGATTTTGCTGTTGATAAAGCACTAGCATACTAAAAAGCACAGGATGTTCACAGTAAATCGGCATTGCTGACACCACCTGCTTCTTTCCTCTTAAAATGATTTCTTGAAACTTGGTATATTCTTTTATTAAGTCATCTAAATTTGCTAGTGCATCGCTTCCCTGGGTGACACCTTTTGTTTCCCAAGTTGTCAAACCTACTTTCTTTTCCTTCTCTCACAATATCATATCACATGGCTGCTTTTCATCCATCAAGTTTGATCTTGGAGACCGTTTCTGTGTGTTTCTTGGAAAAGATGTAATTTTTGATAGAGAATAATGTAAAGGCAAAAAGAAACAGTGAGAGCAAAATAAAGCTATATGGAACCAAAATAGATTAGTAACAGAACAAATGTACATCAATGAAGACTTTGTTTGTGTGTTTTACTAATGTACTCCTACCTGTTACCTTCATTGCTTGGTTTACTATGTTTTTTTCACTCTTGCCTGTTCTGTTTCCCAGCTCTGTGCCTGATTTCAAGGTTGGTTTGAGCGTGAGGGTTATTTGATATGTAATTACCTGAAGACTCTATAAAAGAAAAATACTCCAAAAATGTGGGGTTTGAGATACGATTTCTATGTGTATGAAAGTAGATATATTGTTAGCACAGAGGTTTTTTTAGTCAGTATTTAAATGGTTTAGAGGACGAGTTTGTGTGTATCTTATCTATGAGTTTTGTTACAATGCTCTTGGATTTTGTGTGTCTAAAATGAGAAGTAGGAAGCTATTAGTAATCTATGATCTTAAAAAGATAAAATATATCTGGAAGCTCTGTCAATCTAAATCATGTTGGCAGAGAGAGCTTTCACCAGGCACTTCTCATTTACTTTGTGGGGCGCTCTCAGGAAACATAGGGTCTGTTGTTCTTCTTTATAATTTTTTTTTACCTGTGTTATTCCCTGAACTTACCTTGTTTATATTGTTCTGAAAGGCTTTGCCTTGCTCAGCACCGTGTAGCAGAACTAAGTTCAGAGACGGCTCACTGCCTTGCTTTGATTTCTTCTGGGGTTTCAGTGCACACATGTATTGCCTGTGTCAAGGGTTTTCTGCTGGGCTACAGAAAGCTGGAGTGAATTAGAAGAAGAAAAATAATCTACTAGCAGTCTTGCAGTTTTCTCACTGACCTGAATTCCTGAGGAAATAGATTATTTTTTCCTGGCTAAGCTCTGTACTTGTCTGCAGAGATAACTGAGAATCTGACTTGGACTTTCACTCCAGGTCTGTTGATGTAAACAGAAAGAGCTCCATTGACTTATGTGGGATTTGGATCAGGTGCTTAAAACTGGTGTTACAAGAAAAAAGACGATCACCAGACATTTTTTGAACTTGTAGAAACAGCTGTAGTGAATTTATTTCATACAGAATTTAGTTACCTGAAGCTGTGGAGCCAGAGATAAGATTGTGCTCTCCTCTTTGTTGTGCATCTGAATTATTGCAATGACACTGCTTCAGAGGAGTTGAGTAGCAAATTAAACCTATATGATTTCACAAATATTGATCTTCACAATACTAATAATGATCTGGGTAAGTACTTGGAATATAAAACAGCCTCTGCTTGCTCTTGGGGATGCTTTTAAGTTGTAAGAGATGGAAACTGAAAATACATGCTTCCTAGTTGCTCTGAGGTGCACTTGCCAATTAAATTCAAGTTTTGAGGTGTTCATTACTTCATATTAATTTTTTTTAAACCTACATATTATCTTGAGTTTAACACTGTTTCTTTGACAATGTTGGTATGGTCATGCTACTGCTAAAAGAGAGAAAAATTGAATACTTTGTAGGTGCCTACTACAGAATTGAATACAAAGACTTTGCATCCTTGTGAAAGGAGCAAGTTCCTCAAACTCTAGCAAAAAATCAAGAGGTGAGTTGAAAAAAAAACCCAAACAACCAAGGTCCAAAAACCAGAGATTCAGAAAAACAGTTTTGTAATATACTGTCCATCATTTTGCTGAAATACTTCCTATTTATATCCAAGAGCTTTTTGGATAGGGATTTTTCTTTTGATATGTTGTTATGGCACCTTTGGGTATAATTGAAGAAATGGCTTCTACATTTCAGTTATTGAGCTTTTTGGCTGAAAAACAGATCAAAGTTTTGAATTTGTTTGTATTATACAATGTGGTTATCTAATACTATTTGTGTTATTGAAGTGGAAAAGTGCTTCTTTTCTGTGTTGATTTTAATTCTATTTCTTAGGTTAATCTAACAAGTTTGACCTTTATACACTAAGGAAGCTGCTCTCGCTGGTACAGGTTCCTGCCAGTTCTTGTGCGTGGGGCTCCAGAGCAGCAGGGACAGTCTCAGGGCTCAGTGGGTGCCAGAGATTGCTGCAGCTCACACAGATTACATGTCGGGACTCTTGGGACAGGGCTGTCCCCACTTCATTCAGTGGCCAGATATAAGTTCGGGTTTTCAAGAAGGAAGAAACAAAATCTCTTGCCAGATATATAACTCTGATGTTGCATGTTCCAGCCTTGAGAAACTACAGTTTGTCTCATGACTACAGCAGATTTCAACAGACCGCTGTAGCTGCTGTGGTTCAGAAAGTGCTTTTGCCGGCTAACTCCTTTAGCACCCACTGCCATCCATAATTTCGTTCTGAGGTGAGAAATTGGTACCTTGAGTGGGATGACCAGGGCCTCTGGCAGTGTAGAGTAAATAGATGCTCATTTGGTACATTTCTGCCTTGCCACGGAGATGATAGAATGGTGCTAATAGTGAAGCTGGCTTTTGAAAATAGCCTATTCATTCAATAGTAGGTTAAAGGAAGAATGTTTTTCCCTCAGAAATCATTCTAATTTTATGGCATTTTGGGAAGCTTAAATCCATAAATGTGAAAAAGAAAAACAAAAACCAAACCAAACAAACAACCCCACCCCCCAAAACCCCCAAAACAAAACAAACAAAAAAACCCCCCACCCTCCCAAAAAAGCTAACCCTAAATTGCTATTCATAGAGAACCCTGTTTGCATCTATGTATTTTGGAGTCTGTGTTGCC
>VZRO01005483.1:586235-635299 GCA_013397915.1 Daphoenositta chrysoptera | reverse complement strand
TTTGTTTTGTTTTGTGGTTTTGGGGTTGTTTATTTTTTTGCTAGGAGGGAAATGAGGAGCACGGTGGTGGGCGCTGTCAGAGCGTCCGAGGCTGAGTTTTCTCTGCGCGGGGGCACAGGTAGCGCGCAGCCAGGGTGGCGCGGAGGGCGAGCTCAGGTTTACGCGGTAAGCTGCGCAAGAGGCTGGCGGGGCCGAAGTGTGGTGTAAGGGAGCTGCCCGGGGCTCCCCGGGGATGGGCGCGGATTTCGATCCGGTATCTCGGTCACAAGCTCACGGGCTGGGAGGGTACCAGTCACCCTCCCCGTATAGGTTTCCCCCCACCTTTTTTTTTCCTTTTCCCTTCTGCCTCGCCTCCCCGGCGTCTTGTCTGTTGTGAATCCGCCCCAAAGGTGGTGCGGTGCCGCGGTGAACGTAGCCCTCCTGGTTTAATTACGCTGGGGCTCATAAAGCCATTCGCTTCTTTCCAAAGTAATAAACAAACGTCGCGTTAGGTCAAGATTGATGGTGTCCATGCAATAAAAACGGGCCAGGTCAGGAAGGAATAAAATTCAATCAGAGCTCGCGGAATCATTTTTCAGGGGACAGAAAGACAGAAAAGGAGACGGGGGTCAAGGGAGACGATGTCGCCATTCACAACACACCAGCCGGGAGGGAGGAGGGCGAGGGTTAACGAGCGATTGTTTTTTATCAAGCGGAGCCTAATTGAACAAAACAATAGCCGCATGGGGCGGGGGGAGGGCCGGCTCCTTACCCGGTAGTTGCGGGGCCGGGCGGCAGCCCCGCACCCTGGTGGAGGCACCGGGGACCCCTCGCAGCACTGCTGCGCCCCCCATTCTCTCTTAAAATGATACGCACGCACCCGGGGCAGTGAGCAGGCCGTGTCCTAGGCCGGGGCTGGTAGCGGTAGCGAACGATCGGGTGCCTGGGGGACGAGAGTGGGACACCCCTTCATTTCCTCAGGAGGCGTCCTAAAAGGCCTGCTTGGACAGCCGGAGGAGTAAGCCCCAGATCTCCCGAGGGTAACTCCGGCTGGTCCGGCCCGGGAGTGGGCTCCGGGAGCCCTCGGTGTCGTTTGGAACGAATTCCTTGAGTGTAGTTCGGTGGTAACGCTGCTGGCGCCCAGCAATTTGGCAAGCGGCTGCGAGGTGGTGTTCGCCGGACACCCGACGGCCGGGGGGCGTCGGGCTCGGCGGAACGGGCCCGTCGGAGGGTCGCGGTGCTCAGGGAAGGGACAGCAGCCCAGCACCGCGGGCAAGCCCCTGCGGTCCGAGGGACACTTTTCCGTACCGGCCTGCTTCGCCAGTGTTTTGCGCTGCACGGGCCGGGGAAGCAGCCGGCAAAGGCTCCCTCCCTCCGTTCAGCAGGCAGGGTCTTTGGGGGGTGGGAGGGATTTCTCCCTCGCCCCCCAAGCCAACGCATCTGTTGCACACACCTCCGCGGCCTTCTAGGCCCGTAACTTGTGCCTTGCTTGGTATGCGTGTGCCACAAAATAATAGCTGTTTAAAAGCACTGGGATGGAGAGGGGAGGGAAGGCAGCCCGAGCTACCGGTGAGAGCTCACAAGCTCTCCGGCTGAAAGAGAATTGGGTGTTCGGCAATTTTTTTTTTTTTTTTTTTTTTGCCCCCTAAACAAACACAGCTTGAAACGACTTGGGTGGGCAGAAGGGAACAATTTGTGAGCCAGAGAGCAAGTGAGCTGGGCAGGCAGCCGGCCCACAACTTACCTGCTGGAGACTTTCACCTGACCTTTAGGTGTCAGGGGGCTTGATTGTGCGTGTATCACCCCACGTTCAGGTCAGCTGTTTTAGATTGCGTTCAGCAGAATTAAAACAACAACAATGAAAACCCCAAACTGGAATCCCCCCTCCTTTCCAGCCCCCATCACCTCTGGGGAGAATCCAGGAAAACCAACACATTTAGAACCATTAACTCTTAAAATAGCTGAATTTCCTCCAGTAGAAAAAACGCAAATTATTACACTCATGAGTTCAGGATATTTATATATTATATGAATCGATGAATAAACAGGTCATATCACTACAACCATCATTCCTCGGAAGGCAAGTGCTCAGATCAGAAAAAATATGCCATAAATTTTTTCCCAAAATGTTCCTGGAATTTATTTACTTGCCAGAACATTTAAGTGTCAAGTTTAATTTTTTCCTTTTTTCCCTTTTTTAAAAAAATAAATATTTAAAATAAGGGAAAAGAAGAACGTTTTCCATTGAACGATAATGTAAAAGTACTGATAATATCGTCCGTAGCAGAAGAGAATTGTTTAAACAATGTCGGTGCTTGCAAGATTGCCCAGTATAAATACATTCTCAGTGCCGTTTTGATGCGAGTTTCGAGTGGAACTCTTTTTTCTGTATGTGCTCTGTGTGCGCACTTCCCCCGGTCCGGTGGTGTGCAGTCAGGCTCAAGCCGTGAGCTGGCGGAGGCGCAGGTCGCCCTGCCAGCCCCGGGCCGGGCACTGCCGGCTGCCCGCGGCGCGGGACGGGGCCGGGCGCTCGCACACACCTCGCCCCTGCCAGCGAGGAGCTGCTCGCCGTTTTCCCCAAGCGAGGATTTATGAAAGTGCTGGCGGCCAGCGCTTCTAACCTCGCCTCTCAAGGATGGGATGGATTTAAAACCGAATAACGAATTGCAGAAAAATTACGACTTTCTCCCGACGCCATTTCCCACCCCCCAAGCGCTCCGCCGGTGGGGGGGAGGGGGGTGGGACGGTGATGGAGCGCGGAACGCACCGGTGCGAGCACATTAGCAAAGCAAAGGTTGCAATTAGCGTCTGCTGCTGCGAAGCGACCTCTCCCCCGCCCGCCTCTCCTTAGCCCCCATCACCAAATAATTGCAAAGTATCTGTTGATGTTTTTCTTCCACCCGTCAAAACGTTGGAGCCCTGCCTGCTCCAGGGCTCCGTCCTGGTTTTGTTGTGTCTGGAGACAATGCTCCGCCAGCGAACCATCAGAGGTGAAGGGGGGTCACAAGGGGAGGCAGGAGCGCGGCCCTGCGAGCCGACGGGGGCCTCCCCTTGCTGCCCCCCCTGCAAACTTGCCACCCACAGGCGGGAGGGGCGGCGACCCCCGCCCGGTGCCACTCTCCTGCGCTGCTCCGGGGCAGCCCCGAGCACGCCTTCCCGGCCGGGCGAGGAGCGGGAAGAGGATGTGACCCTCATGTCCGCCCGAGGGGGACGTGGCTGCTTTATGTGCAAGGCGTCGGAGGGAGGTGGTGGCGGCGGCAGACTCTTCCATTCCCCCAATTTACACCTAAATTTCATTTTTTCCAAATACCCTTGCAGCACTCGAGCGCGACCAGAGCCGGCCGCAGAGTCTCTTCCCACCACCCTAAGCCGGCGTGTTCGTGCCCGAGGAGCGGGGCTGCGTCGCCTTCAGCTCCCGTTGGCTTTTACCCTTCGGGCTGGCGCTCCAAGCTTCGAGGTGTATTTTTAGATGACGCTGGCGGTTTTGCTCCGCGACCCCGAGGAAAACCCCGTCGCTTTGTCTCGCCGGCCTTCCGCACCGGGGCCGGGGCCGGGAGGAGGGCGGCGGGCGGGCCGGCTGTGTCGCCGGGGGGCCCTGGGGCAGCGCCGACCCCCGGCCCGGCCCGCTTGCAGAAGTGGCAAGGGCTTGTGCTCCCGTGGGACCCCCCACCTCAGGCCTCCGCCGCACTCCTCGCTGTCTGCAAGCCCACGAGTGGCCGGTGGCCCCTGAAAGGCCTCAAGAGAAGGAAAAAATATTAAAAAGGGGCTCTCGTGGTACTTTTACAGTTGTCAAGACAGGTTCTAGGGGAGGGCAGCGGCCCGCCCGGCGGAGGCGAGGGGCTGAGTTATGGCTAAGAGACGTGGGGCGGCGGCGGCGGCGCTGACAGGCGGCGGGCGCGGGGGAGAGAGCCCGNGGGGGAGAGAGCCCGGCCGTCGCTGCTCGTAATTCCTGGCGCTGCCGGGCAGGGAGCCGCAGGCAGGGCCAGGACGGCCTTCCCCACCGGGCCCCAGCCCTCTGCAGCCCGCTGGGCAGGAGCTGGGCCCTCTCTTCTCTCCCTGCCTACCCGAGTCCCCTCTTCCTGACGGGGCGCACTCTCGGGCAGCCCCCACAACCCAGCGCTGCCATCACTATCCCGCTTTTCCCCATAGCAGCGGCGCAGGGTGAACCTCTCCGCTTCCCACGAAGCAGTGGAACAGGCTGCCAGGGCGGGGACCCCTGGCAGGGTCCCGGGCCCGTATTCCCGCTCCTGGGCAGTGCAGATGTCAATAGTCTGGGCCCGGCCACCAACCGGCCTTTCCCCGCCGGTGCCACAGCGGTTCCGGGAAAGGTTAAACCCACGTTGTCGTTTGCTTTGTTCGGTGCTGCTGCGGAGGGTTGGAAGCTTACGAAAGGCGCGAGAGATTGGGGGCCTGCTCGGTTATTTACTACTGGAGCTGCTCTTTTCCATTAACGAAGCTGCAGTGTCTCCATATGAGACCAGGGACAGGCAGAGGGGGGATGTATCTTCCGAAGCTGCAGGCACGAAACGCTTGACATGCACACGAAACTGATGTAGAGAACACAAGTCTGTAACATATAAGCTACATATACAATATCATCTAAGTCGCAGCGTGTTAGTGGTTTGTTTTATTTTCCTTTTAAGTTATTTATTTCGTTTTCAAGACGTGATCCCGTGGTCAAAGAGCAGTAGTTTAGGAGCAGTTAATAATGAGGCAGGAAGGCAGTGTTGGGGGAACCGAAAAGCAGTTCCGACCTTTGCCAAATGGTAAAAAGCAGTGGGGCAGTGTGAATTTTGTCCTGTCATGACCAGTACCTTTTGTTTTGTTTTGTTTTTTTCCCTACAAAGGCAGCAAAAAGACATCCAGCACCAGCCCACCGCGAGGGACCACTTGGTCTAGAATCAGTTTTCGCTTTCCCATCCTTTTCCCAACTTGTTCCACAATATAGACAGAGAAACCAGAGAATAAAAATGCTTCTCTGGACTGTGCTACAGTGAGAGATGCCTAAGAAAAAACCATGAAGTCGAAGTTCCCAGTCCTCGGCAGAGATGTGTAAACTAATACTCAGATATACCAGCAAGCCTGCCAGTGAATCACTGTAAGCGAAAAAAATAATTCGCAGCAATGCAAAAATGCCTAGTCTTAAAAGCGCTGGAATACTTTCAGAAATTATTATTTTTATTATTATTATTATTCTGTTCGCTCCATGGACTAGAACTTGCACGAGCCTGGAGTGAGCTCTGCCTGGAGCTGCTAATCTGAAATCAAAGCAAATTCCCCATTCAGATGCAACCCAGAGCTGCTCCCTGCTAACTCCTTTGGAATAATGTCCCTCAGAGAATTCCCTCTCNAGGCGCAGCCGTGGAGTCGTACCCGTTCGAGGAGAAAAACACGCAAGGAGGCTTTTTATAAATATACCGACGCGCGGAGGTGTACACACGGAGGGTGAGAGGCCATGTGTGCGTGATGCCGTGGGGAAGTCCAGGCCTCCGGACTGAGTGTCCACGACTTACTCGACATTGGTCTGTGCTGGAAGAGCCCCGACGTGCCGCGGAAACTGCGTGCGGGCTGGAGAGCCTCACGCGTGGGGAGATGCTTGGAGGGAGGGCAACAGGGACATCCTTCTCTCTCCGCTGCTCCCTCTCCTCTCCGCCTTACGCGGGCTCGTACTCTGTGCACCTGTAGGAAGGGTCTCAAGCAGCGGCCGGGCTCCCACGTTTCCCTTTCCCCCTGCGCGCTTTCGCAGGGACAGCCCCAAAGGAAGCGGCTGCTCCGGTTGCCCGGGCGGGCTCCACTCCGCTCCCCTCCGCGCCGCGCATTTCCCACGGCACCTCCGGCAAATGCCGCCCTTGGACACCGGCGCACGGAGCACCCTCCCGGCTCCCCCTAGGCTGCTGTCGAACCCCTCCTGTCACCCCGCATCACTTCCATCACGGGACCACTCCCGGGCACAGCTACCCTCCGTCCCCCCCGTCGTTGTCCTCCTTTTAACACGGGGGTCCCCCCTATAGGAAGTTAAAAAGCAGGAGATGCACTTCAAGAAAGTGTATCTCCTGTGTGTCTCTACCCTGTGTATCTTGCTCTTTGCTCACTTCCAGGCATACAGTTAAAATGATGGGAGTAATTGGTGGGTGGAAGATTCTAAACCAACGGGAAATGTATGGGCTTGACGACCTCTGGATAACCCAGGTACCTTGGCACAAAAAGCAAAAAAATATTTACTCACCTTGAAGTTTCTATTTTTTTTAAAGCTTTTTTATTTATTTTGTTTTTATTTCTTAAGTCATCTTTTGAAATGGTTCACGCTCCCGTCTGAGGTTTAATTATAGTAAGCAGGAAGAGGGTGGAAGGGGAATGGGTTGATTCTTGGGAGAGGGGGTCAAAAACCAAAACACCCTGATCTCCCCGGATTGAGAAGGTGCTGGACAAAAAGGCTTTCTGTGACTCATGCACACTCTGAAATGAAGATCTGAAAAACATATACAAGCCCCAGCTTGACTGGTTTGAAAGCGATTCCAGCAATTAGGAATTAATTCGGCATGGTCAAAAGGCGATTTCACTGCAAGTTATATCAAGTTATCCAAACTTTTACAGAGTTCAGGTACTGGAAATGGGCTGCTGGGGCGGAGGTAAGGCTGCAGGAAAGAAAAACAAGGAGTGTTCAGGAAAGGCAGAAGAGGGGAAGCTGTGGAGCAAGGTCTGGAGGCATGGCGAGCCCATGTTTGCACCAAAGGTCTGCTGATGTGGAGAGGGGAGGAGTGGAGGGTAGGAAATGCTTGGTTTCTCCAATGGGATTAAGTACCAAAAATGTGCTGGAGGTCCTAGATAATAGAAAGATGAGTCTCAATTAAAAATGAAATCAGTGGGTTTGCTGGCTGATCAATTTTTCAGGTACAGTATGATCCCTTCCCCAATTAATGGCAGAAGACAGAGTTAGCCCAGGCAGAGCTGACCCTGGGATGATGTGTGGGGCAAGAGGCACTGGGAGGATGTAGAGGGTGGAGGCAGGAATAAAACTGGTCTTTTAACACACAGGCAGGCCAACAATAAAACCATCACAGGGAGGGGCAGCTGCCCACCCTGGTGGCTCATGGCAGTGCTGGCCATGGGCTGCATCTGTGGCATGGGTCCTGTGATGCCTGCTGGGCCCAGCCAGGGCTCAGGCATTGGGATTGTTCCTCATGAGCTCCACGTCAGCGTCCACCATCTCCCTCACCAGCTCCTGCAGGAGGGAGAGAGACAGATGAGAGCCCCAGCACAGGGATACATGGGCAGCAAGTCAGGAATGCCCCAGAGCATGACAAGCCCCCTGGCCCCCCAGAGCAGAAGAGGGAGAGGATGGGGCTTTGCTGGGCCCTTCCCGGGGTGTGCCTTTGCTGGGCCCAGCAGCCCTGGCCCAGGCCCTGGTGTGTGTCAGTGTGCTCCTGGGGTGCCCATCGCTGCCACAGTGTCTGCTTTCTTCAAAGCAAGGATCCATGCAGAGCCACCGAAAATGGGGTTCCTCAGTCTGCCCAGGTCACCCCACACAGAGGTGTCCCCCTTCCTTTCCCCTCCCTGCAAATTGCTTTTGGAGGACATGAACACCCAGCAGGTACAAAGCACGCCAGAAAGGCCACTCACATCAAAGGTGACTCTCGGCTTCCAGTTCAGCTTTTGCCTGGCTTTGGTACAGTCCCCTTGCAGAAAATCCTGAGGAGAACTTGAGAGAGGTGCTGCAAGGACTGTTACCTTCCCCACCCTGATGGCCTCCCCATCGCTCCTGCTTCCCTGTGAGCTGGATATGCGCCAGGCCCACCGCTGGACTCTTCCAAGGACGAACTATTTCTCTTGAAGATGCAATTTTAGTGGAAGCTCATATGCCTATGAAATCACCAGGAGGCAGCATCCTTTCACCAGGCCATTTCAGATGGAAAGAGTTATTCTTCCTTTGTGTGTACACAGAGGTCTTGAACTCCAGCCTTACAGCCATATAACGGTGAACATTTTATAAGAAGTTATTGTACATCTTAGTCATGCTAGTGAATGAGCTGATTAAAATTCTTTTCCCCCCATTTGTTTAAATAATGTAAATCACAGAGCAAACATGACAACTAGTCTCTTATATAAAAACATGATCACAGACAAATGATGCTGAAAGACTGTTATGGATATGGGTAACCATATGCAACAGTAGTAAACATCCAGCTGTTGAATGCGTACATATTTTTTTCCTAGAGTATTTTGAGTATTCACATGACAATAAAAGTCTAAATATCTCACAAATGAAAAGAAATTACCTTGAAACCATTACAGAAACCAAGACTTTGGTCATGTTCACCTTACTGTTCAAGTATCCTTAAAAGTGCTACCACACCGAAAAAAAATCCCACAACCAGTCATCAAAAATAATGTGACAAAATTAAACAAAGAAAAAAGGTGCTTTAACTGCATTTCTAATTGAATGCAAAAACGGACTGTATCTTTCTTTAAAATTGGAAGACTGTTTAAACAGTCAGCTTTTTCCAAATATATGTATGTATGTTGATTGAATAAAATATCTCTCTTCACAAGCTGTGTCTTTGTAGCAATAAATACTAAAATTATATCTGTCTAGGTTTAAAGAAACCCAAACACACCCAGCTTTGTTACAGAACAACAAAACCAAGGCTGAATTCTCCTCTTGCATTTGACTTTATGGTGGTAACACAGCAGGCTTTCCAGAAAAATGCATGGACTGCCTTTCTTCTCCCTTTTCCCCCCTCTGACCAGCGGTGGAGCTAAGGAGCATTTTGTGAACGTAGATTTTTTTAACTTGTAATGCTGCATGCTACATTTTTCAGATGCTCTCTGTTGATCATGTGTAGTTCAGGTCGTGTTAACTTCCAAAATCACCTCATCCTGTGCAGTAAAATGTAGGAAATTCTCCTTCATAATTGTGCACAAGAAAGCTAGACCGTTTGCTTTCAGGAGCAGAGGAAATCCACCAAAGGAAATATGGCACTGAAGAAGGGGATGTGGAACAAACACGTCTGCTGAGACTTATTCCAGGCAGCAGTTTTACTAGGTCAGTCTTTAGGCTAAAAAACTTTTCATCCTGCCTTCAGAAGAGAGTAAACAGATGGATCAGAACAAAATGATATGAAAATAAAAAACCGCCATGATTTCCTTAAATTAGACTAAATGATTTCCTACTGCAGCCCTATAATGGGCTTTTGAAACTGCAGCAGACATTTGAGGCCAAGTCATGCAAAACCGCATCAACTTGAGGGATCCCCTGGAGGGTCGTGTGAATATGGATTGCAAAATCTGGTTTGAAATGGGAAAGACGCCCACTAACTTTGATAAAATTTGGATCAGACTCTAATGTGCTCATGGCGTCTTTTATCTGGAGTTCAGTTTAATTTACATACGTGTGTATATATATGTGTCCGAAAACAAGGAAGTCCTTCATAAAATAATAATTTCAGTATAAAAACAATTGCCTTTTATTCAGCCCTAATTCAAGCCATTAACTAGAACTGAAGTCTTTTAATATCACCTAGTTTTAGGTCATAACAGCTATATCATAAAACTTAGATTTTTGTTTTTATAAATGCTGTGTAAGTAAAATTTTTACATCCACAATCTTTATATCGAAAACATACTTTGAAACTAAGCCTTTTCTAGGATACTGGCTTCCCATTTAAAAAAAATCGACTGGGAAGCACAGAATGAATTGCCATGGCCTGCTGTATGTAGCTGCATTCTGCTTTCGAACAGCTTGGGAGCAGTCTTTTAACTGTCTTGGACAAATGCTTGTTGTTAAAACAGATTATCTAAAATAATGCTTTACCAAATTCCAGCCTTTTATTCAAAAACATAAACACTCATCTGCTGAGTAGGCCAAAATAAGGTTGGGGGTAGGCTGCAAATCAGTAAAAGTGAAGTATTTGCAGTGCTGTATTCTACACAGAGATCACACAAACAACTAGCATATTGAATCCATCTAGGTATAAAAAAACCTCATATTTTTCCTGTAAAAGTTCACAAGCTGTAACAGTGATGCAGTAAAGGTATTATATCTGTGCAGGGAAAAAGAAAAAAAGAGGAAAATAATGGAAGATTTAATATATATGATAATACAAATTCCCCAGCTCCCTTGGGTTGAAAGATTTTAAGTGGTTCTCCTGAAGAAGTTTGTGTCCTTTTGAGAAACACAACTTTGCTAATTTACTTGAAAATAGCATTACAGACAAAATGTCTCCTAGGCACTTTTAAAAAGGTTGACTTACAGAAGTTACTAGGTACAGAGGCCAAATGAAACCATAATATTAACACTATATTACACCTAAACTCAAGGTTTGATTGTATTCTTATTAGCCAAAGTTTCAACACTGTATGGAAATGATGACTGGAACAAAGCTATTCCTGATTAAAGGATTGTATTGCAGTCATGTTTCCTGTATTTTTCTACAAGTAGCTCATAATATGAAAACAATAAGGTAATTACAATAAAATAAGAATATTAAAAAAAAAAGGCTTCTCTTGGAACAGAATGACTGCTTGTTTATATTGTTTAAGTCTTTCACTGAAAACAGAGATGCATCTGTCAGGCTTCCAAAAGGAAAAAATCCACTAAAAAAAACCTATTATCCAAAAAACCCCCTCTTGTATGTTCATTGCTAAAGTGTATTAATTTTTCAATACCAGGGCATCACTTTCTGGAACTACAATCAGATCAGAAAGCAAAGAAAGAAGAGAGGAGATTCCACTGGAGAAAACATGATTTTTTTTTTTTTTTTTTTTTTTGTTTTTTTCACTGGATCNTTTTTGGGGGGGCGGGGGGGTAGGGAGGTGGTTTGGTGAAATGGGGGTGGTTCTTGAAAAAGAGCTGCTGCTGGATATAAACTGCCCCATATCCCTGCTCCTGATGGAAAAGCACCTGATGAAATGACACCACTTCATGTTTTGTATTTCTGCAGGATTACTTTTTCTGTGCCATTGTGCTTTACATACTGACAGGAAAACAAAGCCCTTTGACTCCCTGAAAACTCTGAGGATTCAGATACTGAGCTAAGAGTCTATAATCCTGAAAATACTGATTAAGTCTTTCTGTTGTTTTTACAGCCCTCAGATCATGAACATAAAATTAGGTCTTTGCTTTTAGTTATCCATTTTGTAAGGAACAAGTCCTTGTTTTCCATGCAAACAGTTAACATAAGTGACTAGTAATGACAAATTTTAACAGCAAGCTAAGAGTCAGAAACAATATCCAGGTAAATACCTAAAGGGAAGGAAGATGGAAAAGACAGCAGTCAAATTCTCTGTTGCCACTTAATATGAGCAAGTAAATTCTGCTACAGCTTTATATGCAGCTCACTGTCATCTGACTGCCTCTCAGAGAACAGAATGAGCTCCTATGGTGTGAATTTTTCTATTCTACATTTTCTGCAATTGAGGCTGTGTAACTGTGTAGAAAATACCCCATTATTACTACATTTGCTTTTATGATTATTCAATTTTGTTGTCCAAATGCACACATACAAATGCATACAGATAAGCAGAGAGAAATTTGTTATGCAATGAAGTAAAGCATTTTTAAATTTGGTTTTTAAACCATGAGAGAAAAATGTAAAATATTTTAATGTAAATATCACATTTCCCAAGCTCTTGTCCTGAGTGTCATTGCAACTCCTATTTTGTCTCATGCAGTGATTGATCTGGTTTCACTGTGCACTGTATCACTGTCTCATTCAATTAACTTTAACTGAAAATTTAAAGCCTCAAGACAATGTAAGTAAAAGGAGATAGTGTGGCCTGAAAGAAGGCCAAGGCTTCCTTTATTACTACAGCTCAGCTGATTCCCTTTCAAATGTGCTTTTACTGAAGCCAGCACCAAGTGCCAGCTTTTGCTTTCTCTTACAGTAGAATAAAACTGAGATCAAGTCCTCAGTAAAACACCTGTGATGGAATTGTGCCCAGCTCTGCTTGCCGAAGCACAGAAAAGGCTTTACCTCCAAAAATAAACAAACTTGATCTAAGCACACAACAGTGTAACTGCATTTGAAAAGCGGCCAGGGTTACGTTCACAATCAGCACAACTGCTTGGAAGATGATTTATTACATCAGAGCTCCCATAAGCAAAGAGCACCGACCCAGCTTGGTGGAGGCTCTGGTTTGAGTGTTTAGTCTTGCACTTTTATGCTCAAGCTGTTTTGTCAGAAAATATTTCAAGAATAGAGGGGCCAAAGTTCCCTGCAAACCCCACTTGTGTTTTATTTTCCTTATTTCCTTCTAAAACTCTCAAATTTTAGCTTTAACGTATCCCATTAAAAGAAAAAATAAAATTAGATACTTGATTAGACTGCAGTTTTGTGTTTTCATCATTATCACAGAATCCTATAGTGGTTTGGGTTGGAAGGCACCTTTAAACTTTAAACTGGTATAGTCCAACCCTTCTGCACTGAGTAGGGGCATCTTCAACTAGGTCAGTTACTCAGAGCCCCATCCAACCTGACCTTGGAGGTTTCCAGGGATGGGGCATCTTCCACTTCTCATGCTTCAGTGTTTCACCACTCTCATCATAAAAAGTTTCTGCCTTATATTTTGTCTAAATCTACCCTCTTTCAGTTTAAAACTATTACCCTATTACCCTTTGTCCTATCACAAGAGGCCCTACTAAAAAGTTATATCACAGTAATGTATACACTAAGGTTTATCTTATGAAATAATCTCCCATTTTGTGCACTTCTTGAAGCATTTTACATAGCATTTTTTAACGAGGGTTCAAGTAGTAAATCTCAGTAGTAACACCAGCCCCACAGTATGTATGTGCATCTGCTGCAGCTTATTGCCTGGAGAACAGCCGTGTCGAAGTGTTGCAAACAGTCAGGAGACTGCATGCGTTGCCCACTAGGCAGTTCTTTCACCATCAACCTTATCCCCCATTCCCTTGTATATTCCCTTGTATATTCCCTTGTATATTCTCTTGTATATTCCCTTGTACATTCCCTTATCCCCCCATTCACTTGCCACCAGGCCCAGGGGTGTCACACCTTAACCCAGATGCAACATTGGAAAACAGTTACTGTGACTTCTTCTGAGCACTTTGCTAAGTAGAAATATCTCATTAAATCAGAGCTGTAGAGCCCGTAAACACGCGCTTTACTGGTGCAAAATTCAGCGGACAGCTCAGCCGAGCTTGGATCAAACCCCAGAAGGAGTCACAGTAATGTGCACTGTGTCTCCTGTGCACTGCTCTGCGTGTTCTTCTGGAGATCCATGGGACAGAGAACACTGGCTTGGCTTCTTTGCAAAGGGTAATGTTTGTTACAATATCTATAGTAACAAGGATGAAAACCCAGTATAATTATAAAGCAAGAGACTCCTATCTCCACAGTAAATATGAGGAGACCGAAGATAAAACATATTGAAGAGTGAAGCCCAAGCCTAACGAGCACAGTAAACATCTCCAGGAATTTAAGATGAGCCAAAATTTGTTGTTGCTCAGTTTTCATTTTTTCTTTCCACTGTTCTTAGAAAAGCAAAGTTGTGGAGCAGTTGGGGTACCAAGGGAATAAAAGAATGCCAGTGAATTTGGTTTCTGATCTAAATTTGTTTTAATGCAGCATGAACAGACTGCTTTCCACTCTTGGGTCAGCAGTCTTTTGCAGAAAGACAGTATTGTTCGCAATGAACCACAGGAAAAGGCAAAAGGCAAAAGCAACCAATAGGCTGAAACTCACATATAACTAAATGCCATTGAAAATAAGAGGCATAATGTTTTTTTTCCCCTAGCATGTTTTCCTATGCAAATCCTCTCCCTATTCAGAAAGTTTAATCTTTACTAAAACCGTGTTCAGGAGGAAGCGAAGGGGAAAGAACGACTTGAAAGGACTGATTCTGCACGGCGCGGAGCCCCTGTACATCTGATGGACCTTGGCAGGCTGTGAGTGCTGGGCATCTTTAGGGTAAGGTCTTATCTCAGGACCCCACTGTACTCCAGCAATAAGGCATCAGCACAAACCACACAGTCAATAAAACCTCAGCACAACCTTCGCTTTTCCGCCAGGAACCGGGGCGTTAGAACAGCGGCTTTATCTTATCAGTTTGATAATCTTTAATTTGACCAGCTTCCAAAGGGTTAAGGCAAATGAAATCGGAACGGCAATAAACATTAGGTCGATAATAACAGTAATGGAGCTCCTCTCCCCCCTCCTCCTCCCCTTCCCCTCCCTCCCCTGCGCCTTTTCCACTTCGCTGCTGCCTATCAGCCCCAACCGAAGCCGAAGCCAGACCTCTCTTTCAATGACAGGGGGTGATAAGAGACTCGAAGAAAACAGCAAGCTGTCTGGTCTGCTCAGGAAGTCGGGGACGGGTGGTATTGTCCATCAGCGGGGCCACGCGGCGGCCGGAGGCCGGGAACAATGCTCCGCTCTGGGGAAATGGGCTCACTCAGCGCCGGTCCCGGCAGCCCCACCGCCGCCGCAGATAAAGCGCTGAGGCGGGGGGAGCTGGCCCCGGGTGCCGCCGGGGCCCGCAGCCGGACCCGGACCGCTGGGCCGGAGACGGGGCTCCCGCTCTTGGACGCGGGGCTCCAGCCTCGGGGGAGAGACCTCGCTCCCGGAGCCAGCACCGGCCGAGCTGCAGGCACAAGAGCCCCTCACAGGGCTGAGCATTACTCAGATCTGTCCATCTGCCAAGCCAAGCCTGAGAAAACATCTTGGCCAGTGCCGTCCCTCGAGCCAGATAAAATTCCTCCCGACTTATAGCCCGATATCCCCGAAGCCAGTGCTGAATTTCACTCGCTTTGGATCCGGAGCTGAGCTCACTCATCAGGAGCCGTCCCGCACAGCTCCGTGCCAGGGCATCCCGCTGCAAGGGGGACCACGGCTGCTTTTCAGGTTGCCATGCGTGAGGCAGTCCGAAGAGTGTTCCTCCCGCAGCAGGGAAAGCCCGGCTGCTGCAAACAGCAAAATTCCCGCAGCCGGCTGCAGTAAGGTGGGTGCTTCCCTCCCTCGTAGTTTGCCCTGAGGCCCAATTTTGCACGCCTGGGGAGACCTGGAAGTTGTCCCCCAGCTTGGATGTAAGTGTAACCTCACCTCATACCCCTGCAAAGTGCCGAAGAGGCTTCCGAATGGGAAGATCATTTCTGGTTTGCAGGGATCATTCTCCTAAATAAGCAGGGAACTTCAGGAGGAGAGGAAGAAAATCAAACCCACTCCATTTGCCCTATACAGACCATAATTATGATCGTTCAGGTATTAGGGCTGGACATAGTCCCAGAATCACAGAAAGGTTTGGGTTGGAAGGGACAGTAAAGATTACCTAGTTCCAACCCCCCTGCCATGGGCAGGGACACCTTCCACTAGACCAGGTTTCTCAAAGCCCCATCTAATATGGCCTTGAACACTTCCAGGGATGGGGCATCCACAGCTTCTCTGGGCAACCTGTTCCAGTGCCTCACCACCCTCACAGTAAAGAATTTCTTCCGAATATCTAATTTGAACCCTCTTTCAGTTTAAAGCCATTCCCCCTTGTCCTCTCACTAAATGCTTTTGTATAAAGCCCCTCTCCAGTTCTCTTGTAGGTCCCCCACAGGAACTGGAAAGCTGCTCTAATGTCTCCCCAGATCCTTCTTTTCTCCGGGCTGAACAACATCAAGTCTCTCAGCCTGTCTTCATAGGAGGTGTGCTCCAGTCCCCTGACCATCTTTCCAGCCCTCCTCTGGCCTTGCTCCAGCAGAAACCCTTCTATTCTGATATGTTGTACAAGGTCATCCAAACACACACATCACAGCTAAAATCCTCAGCATGCTTGCTAAAATGCAAACTAACAATTATCAAAGCAAGATTTTCCTACTCTTGCAGCAAAATAGAAATGCTCTTTGCAAATGCTGGTTACAGGTGGTACCACCCCCACTGACTTCCACTACCCTGTAGCCTGGCTGCTGATGTGTGACCTGACCATTCCATGTTTCAAACTAACCTGGGCATTAAGAGGTGTTTGAATAACGTGGATTTTGCATGACATGGGTTAGAAGCATTTGTGAATTTTCCTTTCACAGCAGAGTTTTGGGGGAGATTGTATACAAGCAGGTTTCTTCAGGCTCCCTGGACAAATCACTAAAAACCAAGACCCTGTGAGAGATGAACCTCTTTCATATGGATGGAGATCAGCTGTAGTATAGGAAAAAAAATTTTTTTTTCTCTTTTCACTGGTACCTTCAAGTCCTGCTTTTGCTCACTCTTCAATGTTTTTTCTTTTTGCTTTACCTATTTTCCACTCTGACAACTATTTTGGGGGGGGAGAGTAAGATAATAACGTCCTCATCATATGTGGTTTTATTGCTGCATTATGTATTATTTAGGTGAGGGCATGGTACTTTTAAAATTATTACATGTAATTCTCATCTTTTTTTTTTTTTAATCCACTCTGATTAGTTTTCTTATCACTCCCTACTCTTCACATTTTCTGCAAAGAACAGGAAATCACTTTGTGAAGTCGTTTGATTTCAGCTGGGTTTATTGTGCAGGAATAATGTCTTTTTCACTGGAAATGGAACACAGGCCCTGGGGTTAGCTGTCTTTGCTGACTGACATGTCAAGATGAATAGGAAAACTGATAACCCCAGTAATCCATGATGCAAGCCTGCTTAATTTCTTCTCTTATTCCACTAAAAATTACTTAATTTATAGTAACTTATATTGGAAATGTAAACAAATTTAGTTATCATCACCGGTCAAATACAAATTAACAACAAAACAGTAAACATTAGGACAGCTATCTTTTATTCTACTTATAGATATTATCTACCTACTTTTAGAGCATTAAGCAGCAATTTAACTCTATGAAGAAGTAATATCCTGAGTTCATAGATCTGCATTCATTATTCTTTTTCTTATACGGGATGCATTTTTTGTGGTGATTTTGCTACCCCATGGACATTCACATTTCTGCAAAAATCATGGCATTTGTTACGATAACATCAAAATTATATTACAATATTTTTTGAAACAGTGTGCTGTTATACTTGCCCTAATAAAAATACTAATTTATTCAAAATGGAATTTTTCACCTAAAGAGCATGTAATTGAAAAATTCTAACTAAATTACCTAAACCAGCAGTTGCTGTCTTTGCCCTGTGTTCACCTCACCACCTTAAAATTGGGCAGGCGGGATGACATCCCCTTCCCTAGCTGTTACTGTGTTACATGAACCTCTGTCCCTCTGAAGCTTGTGGTAAGACTTGGGGGAAGAGGACAGAGAGGAGATGGATATTTCTGTCTTCCTGTCTTCCTCCCTGCTATGGATTAGCTAGTACATAAGAGTTAGCATGGAGGATGTTCAGTTATTTCTCATTGTTCGAAAAGAAGTTGTAAAATATTCCCTCCTTGCAGTATGGGGGATGACGAAGGGAGCTGCTGCTTCTCTGGACAAAGTCACAATCTGCCTTTTACTGCTGGATGTTTTTTTAGAAGCAGCCTCCCTCTACACAGTCATAAACCCGACCTAATTTATGGGATGCATCACCTTATCCCCCACCCCTCACTGCATTCCAATTTCTCAATAAAACCCCCATCTGATTTGTAAAGCCTTTTCAAGACAAAATATCTGGAGAGAGTTTAAGCTGTGAAAAGCTTAAAGGGAGCTCAAGAACTGAGATCCTTTTACCCAAGGGGAAAAAAAAAATTCCAAGTCCCCATATGGAGGGGACTCAGAACATGATACCGTGGGGCTCCTGTCTGCAAAAATGAAGCTGTCCTTGCCTGAACAGAGTTACGAGACCAGCAAGAGTCCACAAAAGGGTTAAAATAAAACAAGGTAGGATAATTTCTGATGCTGAGTATGTCCCAAATGTATTCTCCGGTGCACTTGATAGAGAAGGAAGTCCAAGCAGTGGCCTTTCACATGACATCATAAAAGCCTAATTTATCACCAGCCACCAAACATCTAGAAAATCATAACATCCTTTCAGGAAAACCATGTGCAAAATAATCAGACTTGCTTTGATGAAAGCTTTAGTGCTTGAGTCCAAGTAGGATACTACAAAGAAGAACCCTTTGCAGGTAGTAGCACACAACAACGCACATCACATTTAATGCTTCAAGCTCACACTTTATTTATTAAAAAGCTTATGCATTTCCTGCCCATAAACAAACATTTTTTTTCTCTGCATGTGTGTTCAACCAAACCTCTTAAGATAAAACACTAATCACTGGTTAAGTCCAGACAAGGTAGACAACTGAATATCTCTTTTACAGAAGAAACACATGCTATTGCTGCAAATAAAGGCACTGTGCTCCTCATTCTGTCATCTCACAGTCCTTTGCAAGTTATGGATGTGTACCGAGTATTGCCACAGCTTGTCATAGCTTTTGAAAGGATCAAGTCCTCCCAGCACACTCAGCATCACAGCTATGCTGAACCAAGGGGCGCATTTCCCCTGACAAATTCCAAAACATTCTGCCAAAGACCTTGTCTCTCTATTCAAGGCTCTCACTGTTCTGGCTCATCAGTTTTTGGTGAGTGGTGTAACCTGACTGTCTTGATGGAAAAATACTGCTCAGCAAGCAGTATATTGCCGTAAAATCAATTGGTTTCACATTTGCAAATGAAATCAAACAAGTCTGCTGTTTGTGTTGATTAGGCAGACAAAACAGAGCACAAAGAAATAAATGAATGGCTACAAATACCAGCTACACGGTGTTCAAGATTTCTTTTTGACTATAATGCAAGTTTGTTGGTGTGTATTTAAAGATGAACAGATTCCAATTGCCATGCAGTTCACTGATCCTGCTGCTTAATAATCTGACCCTTAGGCTCCTGCTGGTCAATGGCCACAGGTTCTTCTGGTCTGACTGGAAAAATAACCGGATTTTCCACACCATTCTTGGTAGTTTGTTGTTGCATATTCTCTGATCTTCGTTAATAAAAATAACTTCCTATTACATTTCCTGCACAGGAAAGCCTGGGAAAAAAAAAATCATAGTTTTTCCTATGACATCTTTCACTTTCAGGGCAGACATTAAACTCACCACACAATCTTCCAATAAATCAATAAAATGAATACAACTATTCTATTTTCTTTTTAAAGATCAGCATTTTGTTTCCTTCCATCCTTCCCTTACTTTGGTATTTAATTTCTCTCACTTTCTTTGTTGTTTAAATCTTTCCCATGTTTTGGTGAATTTATTTTCCTGTAAAATCCCATTTATCTCTTTTTATTGTAAGACATGTTTCCTTCCTAATTTGATGTGTCTCCCAGTCTTTTTCTTTCATTCACGCTTGTCCCATTTCTCTTTTCAGCATCAATCTCCTGCTCAGAAACAGCTTTTATCATCTTAAACTTGGCCTTACTTTCCTATTTCTCCTTCATCCTCAAAACATGTCACTCCACACTGAGATTTTGTTCTCTTCTCATTTCTACTGTAGTGCTCTTTTCCCTTGAATACTTTCTCAATTTCTTTTCCCCAGGCATTCTCTCTGCATCATCACAGATTTGATCTTTTTTCTTTTCCAGTGACACGCCATCACACACCAGTGCCAGCTTTCAGGATTTTGTGTGGAACATTGCAGGGTTCTGGGAGACAATGCATATTACCGGTAACACAGTGGAGACAGGGCTGACAGGGCTGAAACTATGTTGAAATAAGTTTTAAAGAAGCAATAAGATCTCCTAAAGCTCACAGTGCCAGTGTAAGTAGGGGTAAAAAGCAGATTCATTGACTGCTATTACTATTCACAGTAGCTCCCTATAAAATTCCACAGATTTGGCAGTGCATTAGCCATATCCACTTTAAAAGCATGGCTAATATGCTCTGCTTCGTTCCAAAGCATCACCAAATGCATATACCACTTCTTGAAATCTGTCCTCTCAATGACCTTCTTCTCTTAAATACTTTCAATTAAAGAAGAAAGGAATTTTGGATCTGTTACCAAAAACTTCTTCATGACTTCACCCTGCAGCAGTCAAACATGAAAAACTTCATTACAGAAGGAAAACAGTTCGCATTTTCTAATGGCCCTGGCCTACTTACCAAACCTTCTTAAGTTCCACAATTAAAAGGCAAGCAAACTGTTCAGCCATACACAGCAGCAGGCAAGAGCTCAGAATACTCCAATGTTTTCACCTGTATAATGTTTAAAATGTGAGATGCCTCATCAATCACTTGACTCCTTTACAAGGAAAATGTCTCTTGAGACCGCTCACACAAGAATCATTTATTGCCAAGTTTCAATGTGAAAGACAGAGCTGTTCCTCAGACAAGTAATCCTATTTTTCATTCAAGTTTTGGCAGGGCAGAGATGCCAGGTAAGGGTCCCATTATGCATTGCACAAACACAGAAATGGCAGCCCTTTCTCCAAAAATTTATCAAAGTCAAATATGACCTCACAGAATATTCTGTTAGAATTCACCTACAGCTTGCATCTCCTTTTCAGTGTAGGTCAGCAGTGAAACCTTCTGGCTTGGTTTACTTTCTTTGATGTATTCCAGTGTAATGGCAATACATATGAACCCACAAACCCATGAATTACAGAACTTACATGTATCTACCGAGAATCTCAAAAGCAGCTGAAGAAAGCTAGATAAACATCTTGGCAGCTTCATTCCACTTGTAACCTGAGCAAGACTTCAACTCGATGTGTTACCACTTAGACAAAACAGAACTGCTTCACAGCAGCACTGCAGTGACAGTGAAGGGTCACCAGAGAAGATATGGATTTTACATGATTAAGCAACAATAATGACATTACAAATGGGAAGAAAGCACTGTCACTCCCCATATTTTGAAGTTAGGAGGCAGGATGATTTAGGGACTTGACCAACACCTTGGAATGAGAGGGAGGAGCAAGAAGAGAACCCAGGCTGTATCCCACCACTTCCCTCTGATGTATAGCTTACTCCAGATGAAGAAGCCAAGCATTCACGTCACACTGCATCAGACAAAATTTGCCCTGAGTGAGTCCTTGCCACTGATTTGTACTGAGCAGCCCTCCAGAAGCAAACTGCTCCAAGGATGAGTGATCATATAGCATCTTGATGCAGCAGGTGACTTATTTAAGCACACATATATCATTTGTCTACAGTTTCACTTCTATTTCTGCCCCTGGATTTTCTTTTATTCTGTCTTTCACATAAAAATCAAATACTCATCCTAGCAATACTAAAAAATTACCATTGCTTGCTCAACTTTTCCACCCCAGGCTCCTATGATTGACTTGAGAGTACCAAAACTCATGAGTTTATTGGGTTGTTTTTTCTCCTCTAAAGACTGAAATTTCAGATGAAAAACACCCAAATAGACCAATTGTATCTTTTATAACTAAACCATTACACATTTTAACTGCATATACTGCAGTAAAGTCCCATGAACTTACTATTCCATACAGGCAGTGAACTGAGAGAGCTCTCACTTTTCATAGCATCTTTTGGCATAGTTTATATTTAAATAATAACAGTCAGGATCATTTTCATCAACATGAGAAAAAAAGAAGTTCAGATCTAATCAAGAGACAGTTTTCTCCTGACACTGCCTGCTCTATGCTTGCTTGAGCACGTAGGCAGCAGCTGGCACTTCCACAGCTTGATCATTACTACTGCTCTTCAAATTATGCCTGTCACACAGGTTAGGAAAACATGAGTAATTAAACATAAACAGCGTCATAAAATAATAGTAAGAAAAAAATTAATAATCATCCAAAAGAGTGTTTGGGGCAACTCCCTACAGCACCTTGGATTTCTTCCCCTTCTGCTCAGACAGTTTTCCTCTGTGTACTTTTTAATTATTTCCTTCATGAATCCTTTAAGGCAAAGAGGTTTGTACAGGCGGGAAAAAAAACCACGTACTAGAACTGATGAGAACAGTGATATGCAAAAAGGAGAAATGCCAATTAAGTATTCCTCAGCTACTGCAGGCTGACTCTGAATCGCTTATGGCAAGGACTTTATGCCTCATTATGAAACTGATAGTTTGAAATACATGGATTTTAAAGGATTTTAAATGCAACATTTCAGGAGCTGCTTGTTCCTTATTTGAGCCATGCACTACACCTGGTCACTGGTGCAGTATCTCTCTTCTGGCCCATCAGCTCCTCATACCAAGTTCAGTATTTAAACCGTATGCAGGTCACTGCAGAAATTCTGCAGTCCTGCAGCCTTGGCAGTACACGTAGGTGTATTCCTCCTTCTGCTTGTATAGTCAACAACCAAACTAATTCCTAGCTCAGTTCTCTTACAAAACCAGCATAAAACAACAAAACAATAAAGACTGGGACTTTGGACCATGTTATTAACAACCCTAAGCAGGCTGTTGTAGCCTATTTTTGTGCACGTGGTTACTGGAACTGAGCATGCAATTCTGGTAATTGCATACAAAAATGACCAGCTTACATGAGTAATGGGACATTTGTCATCTGCAATTCTTACTGTGTAGGAACTGTGTGCAATGCGTGATCCTTCATGATAGCAGACATGCAAATGCTGTGTAAGAGCAGCACTGTTTTCAGCTGCTTTACATCCAAAATAGTTATTCACATATTTAACTGGAAGGTGCAACCAACTTGATTTACTCCCACTTGGTCTGCATTTTGCATGGGTATGAATTAGACAAAGTACAATGTAGGGAAGACTCGTGCCTGTCTACATAAGCAGAAAAATAAATGTAGCAACATACATAATGTTGAACATATTCAAATCAACATATTAGAAGAACCTTTAGAGGTGGTTCTTGTTCTCATCAGGTAATTTTTGCTCATGTGTGTGCCTCAAGTTATGTATTTTCATACAAATTTTGGCATCTCTCTGAAATAAAGCTCTTCTTCTCACAAACCCTAAATGCTTCAACTTCTATATTCAAGGCTGAAATTGTTTAACTGACCTCATCAGAGGTGCTAACTAGCATAATAAAAGTATGCCAGCAGTTCAATACACCTGCTCATGCTACCTAACAGAATATTTTTTGGGAGAATTACTATTTCTGGGGAGGAGGGACTTGCACATTCTCATGCAATCTCCCACTGAAATCATCAGGAGCCTGGCCAAGAAGTGACTGAGTGGGCTAAATACAGCCCAGGTTTGTAATGTTCATCATCACTGCTGGTAGCATCCCTCCAGGCTAAACTCATAAATTTGGCAGTAGGAAGAAATGAACTGTCCCCATGTGCCAATATTCTTGCTCTTTATAAGTCTGCTTGACTTAGTCCTTTTTCCACTAACGTGTTGTAAAGACCACTTAACAGCAGATTCTCTCTTTGGCTTCAGCGCTTGGTTTAAGCTCTTTCTTTCTCAGTATCAACAGACAGCATAGGAGGCATTATCCAGCTTGGTTCCTCCTTGGATAAAATGTCGTTGGATATTCCCAGTATCTCCAGTGGTGGTTATTTTTATCTTCCATTTGATGTTTTGCTACTAAACTTTTCTTCCTTTTTCACCATTACCTTCCTCATCTCCTTAAAGGCTCCACCCATTGTCTTCCTCTTTCTCAGCTCAGTGCAATCCCCATCTTCTACTTTTCTAAGGCTTTTCTACCTTTGACACATATGAGTATACTTCAATCTTTGGTCACATCTCTGAAGAGGGCGTTCAGTTAAGTTGGCTCCCTTCACTAATCAGCTTTTCAGCAGAGTTTGCTTGCCAGGACTGCGGCAAATTATACTCAGATTCATTAATTAAGATATAATAAACTCCATGTACTATTCAGCAATGTGCCATATGTGGCAATAATAATAAAAAAAAGGTAGATGAAACCAGGAGACCCTCTGGCTCATTTGTGGACTCAAAGTATTTTTGGGAAGGTCACAAATCTCCAAGATATCTCCACAAATTAGGTTTTGCACTTGGATTTCTAATTTAGCTGAAAGATGTGTAAGAACACATGCAGCCAGACAGCTCCTTGGCTATACATCTAAGGAAGCTCAAAGCATAAGTTATTACTTCCAAAGTCAATTGTAACTTATGCTCGCTAAATTGGCTCCAGATCCACCCTTTTCAGACAGCAGTATAGGAATAATTTATTCTTCTGGTGAAAAGCACCCATTTTAGCAAAACCACACCCCCATCTGGGAGTCTCACCAGCAGAAGTGCCAAAGGCAGAGGGATTCAGAGGTGCAAAGGGCTATTGGAGGCCGGCGAAACAGGGGTGAATAAAGCACAGTATGTAATAGTGTCTGTCAGCACGCTGAAACATCTAACCTCTCCCCAACACAGGGGGTCCACAACGCAAATCCGAGAGGAAAATTTGTTCCTGTGGTTCAATCATCACATTAGATGAAGAGGTTTCCTCGCTTTTAACATCCATTTGATTTATACCAGAAGTCCTATGGATAGTGGTGAAATCATTGCAGCTTTCTGCGTGTTTTGATCTACGTCCTCGATGTGTATCTTGTTTTCTCCCATCCAGAATGTGCTGTACATAAATATGGTACAAGAGGTTCGAGAGCTCTAATTTTACACATCTATCCCAAATGCCAAGTTAATTGCCTAACCAGTGCAGCGATACAAAACCTACATAAACTGGGAGCTTTTCTCTCACCTGTTCCACTGGAAACTGGGTTGGACAAGGTACATGAGTCCAGTCCCTTGCAGTGGCAGCAGTGACTTGAAGTGATCTGTGTGCCACAAGAGAGTTAACATTCCCATGAGAGATTGCTTCACTAGCTATCTACAGAAACACTGACCTACATACAAGGCTTTTCTTTCCCCAGGTGAACTCCTGCATCAGCAGCTACCCAACAGGAACATCCTCATGGGAGATCTTTAATAGCAGTAGCTGCTGAACGAAAGGGAACTGCAGAAACACACTTGTTGCCAAACTGCATTTAGTTGGAAGGAGGAGAAACAGATGGGGAAATCACTCTTCAGACAGTGTTTACTAGCACAATCAGCACCTGAGGCAGCACTTATTCAGGTGCTGAAATTACAGAGGTAAGTTTTACGATGAGAAATCTATTCCTCATATGACAGCTATATTTCTCATCATGGATCATAAAAAGCAGATGATCCATCAGATAACTACTTGATTGTAACGTGCATCACAGTAAAACCATCAACCTTCTGTTTTGTTTTACGACTCTGGTTACATCTGGAATGCTTTCAAGAAAGATGCTGATGTTCGCTTTGGGTACAAACTGACTCAGGGAACTTACTGGTTTGCTACTTATATGGTAATAGATAATAAGAATAAGGAGGAATGATAACAGGAATACTTCCAATTTTGCTACCAGGAAGATAACTTCATTGCTACCAATATAATTGTATTGAATATTCTTCTTGGACTGGACCATAAAGAGGATTCTTAATTGTCTAACACTTTTCCTTTTCAGTCTAACAAAAAGACTATTCCTCTCAGTTGTCTATTTCCTCTTACATTATAGATCTTTTGCACAACTACTAATTCAATAATAATAATGATAGTAATGAAGCCAGTATTTGTAGAACTCACATAGTTCCATATTTCTATAATAACAACAGTAATTTCTTATCTTTACATAGAATTTGTTGTCAGATAATTTCTAATTCTTGTCCCCTTAGATGCAGAAAAAAAGATGAAACTACTATTCTAAGGTTGCAGAGCAAGCCACAAATAAAATTCCTGATTTATCTAAGAATATGTAGTAGAAATGTGAGCTGCGTTGTAAGCAAACACCCCAAAGAGAAATGTTACCAAAACCAGTTTTTTGCAGAAACTTAAAGATCTGCTCTTGGAGATTGTTGTGATCTCCGCAGAGTGTAAAAATTGGGAAAAAAGTTGTCCTTACTGATGTGCAGTCTGTCCCTGCTTGGCAAGGTTACAACTCCATTAAACAAAACTAAACAAACTAACCCTCTGGTCTTGCACAACTCTGGCAGGAGGGTTTGCAAGTTCTCTGGACAATTGAGGTTGCTCTTAAGTTGTGGGGTTGATACACCAAATGTTGAAATCAATGACACTGAACCATAGCTCAATATTCAAATCAGTTCTCCATGCAGGAACAGCATGTCTGTAACAAGCCTGGACATTGAGTCATTTCATTCTTGACCTTAACCAAATGGGCTAAAGCAATATATATTTCATATTGCCCTGCAAAAGCTCATCTGTGCTTGGTATTAGCAAGTAATTTCATTCATTCCAAGTACCAGACTTCAGTCATTTTTTTTTCCCCTGCCTGCATGATGAAATTCAGATGTTTTAAAAATATCCTTCTTCCCTACATGTGCCCACCCAAGCAGCAACAGCAGGCCTTCTGCTAAAACCTGACAATGAAATTTGGTTTTGGAGAAAGACCAAATATGGAACACTTCAGTGTAAACAACAGTTGTTTTGGAAAATTATGAGTGTACCAGCCTGGGGTAGGGGAGTTGTAAAGGAACACATTTTTGCCAGCTCAACAGACCGTATCAAGCTCCTACCTTCTTAATGGACCATGAGTCCCTTAAGCCTCTTATTGCAGAGTGCAGACCTCCTCCACTGCATTTACGGTGGTCTGAGCAGCCCTTCACCTGAAATCTCAGCCTTCCTTCAAGTGGCTGCAGGGATCTTCTTAACCTGCATCTATAATCTTGTTTCTGCCCCAGCTGATGGGGAATCCCAGCTGTCCCTTTGTGAGATGGATGAACCTCCTGAACTGAGCACCAAATCCTCCCACTGTGTTTTGCCCAGTCACACGAATGCATTTTCCTTTTGCAATAGTTCCCGTAGAGATCCAGCTGGATCCTCCAGGGTCTCTGAGTGGCAGATATCTGTCAGCAAAGTCAGCTGTGCCTCTGTGTCTGCCAAATCACTTAGCTGGGTAGCAAGAAACACAGATGAAGTGACTTACCTTATCTTTTTACTTTGCTATCTTACTCTACAAGATATTGGGGAACATATGGATGAAGAGAAACAAAGATTAAGTGATGGAGGAAAGTGCTCTGCTCTACATCCATAAGGAAAAAATGGGCAGGAATAGGGACTACACTTAGGAAATAGAGGTGGGTTATCTCTCTGTTGAGAAGTAGACGTTCTCATTGAAGATGAGATGCTTACGTGTCATTAAGATGATGAGAGGAGCTTTAACACCTCCTTGTTTGTGTGCAAACAATGCCCCTTCAAGACCTAGATCATGCTGCAGGTAATAAAGTACTAATGGGATGGAAACAAATGCTCTGGCAAGGATGAAGTGGGGCCTGAATTACAGAATGGAAATGAGACAGCAAGCAATACATCTTCTTTCTCTCTTTTGTTTTTTATCACAATTACTGAATTTAAGCTAAGGGGTGTAATTAGAAACTGGGAGTTTAAAATAAGCAATGAATGTCTTGCCTGTATCCATAGAAAGTAAGCCAGATGCTTGCAAGTGTTGCCACTGTTCCTACAATATTCAAGTTATCTAAGAGAACTGTTATTTCACTCTGCAGAGGAGACACTGCTATTTCAATTTAAGAAATATTTCTATTTAAAAATTCATATTTCATTGTAAAAATATAAGACCTCTCAAAAACAGACCTATATCTAAGAAAATCAAGAAATACATTGTAAGCACGTTTTTAGATGCTTCTGTTACTGCAAGCACCAGCTCTCAGAAGTTCAAAAAAGGAAGAAATGAGCTAACTTTCTTTTTTTTTATGTGATTATTAATTTCTTTTATTCCACTTGTTCTCTACAGTATGTAAGCAGTGTTCTCACATGAGAGAAGACAGAAGCTTCTGTTTTATACGGAGAAATTCCTTTTGTCAGATAATCAAACTGGAATTTGATGTTTTTTCTACAATGCTTTTAAGGAGCTTGCCTCCATTTATCTGCTTATGTCTCTAATTGTTGATACAATAAAAGTTTGGATACTCTCTAATGAAGCCCAAAAAAAGGGAAAGAAATTTGCATCTTTTGGTTTTTTTAAGTCAGGATGTTAACTGATACTGCTTGTATCTGGGGAGGGTCCATCCTGCACCTTTCTTTTAGTACAACATTCAAAATATGTCTTTCATAACGGCTAATTTAATTAACAAGACATACATTTCAGTTTTTCAAGATTCTACACTAGGGCTTACTACTACATTTTCTCCTTGAAGGCCCTGTCCCCACCCCTGCTGCAATGTCTCTGCCAAACCAGACCAATGTTCTCATATTTTAATTGAGGCTAACTGGATCCATCTGCCACATCACTCGGGGGTTACTCTGAACCTTAAATTCCATTCTTATGCCATATCGCTGAGATTTGAGTCATCTTTCAAGAGAATGCTGTTTTCTCTTTAAATTCTATGTGAGGGAAGTTTAAATTTTAGCACAGATGTTTGCACGGCAGTGAAGAGCTGAATGAGACACTTGACAAATCTCTGCCAAGCATTCTGAAGTCAAAGGCAATAAACATATGGCTGCTGCCTCTCTGCCCCATAGCTTGCTTGCTCTTATTCATGATGCTCAAAGGCCACATTTTTACAACTTGCTTTTTTTGAGGCCTGGACCCAAAAGTGTGCTTTGGCTATCGAAGACCATTTCTGTCCTTGAGCATTGTGACAGGCAATGCTCACAAACACCTGCAAATGGAGAAGACAAATACTTCTGCCAGGTAAGTGTCTAAAATGGACACTAATGTAAAGAGGCACTTCTACTTTCATTGCCGGCAGCCAAAGAGAAGGCAGCATTTAATAAGCAGGATCTGTGAGTGGGTGGGTATAAGCGTAGGGAACAATGCTCACATAAATTGGAGCATATGATTACTTTTTCATTGGCAATTGAAGAATCACAGTATCATTTTGACATAGCTTGGCCACGGACATAGTTTTAACTGAGTAATAAACACATATCATATTACTACAAATGGTATTATAATATTGCATAGAAGTAACTCCTGCTGATTTAACAGTGCTTGGAAAAAATAATACAGCATTTGTCTCTATGGAATAAAATTCTTCAAGATTCTGGCAATTAGTTGAATGAAGCAACAGAAGCAACAATAATACTAGAAGTGCTAAATAACTAATGGGAACCAAATTTGAGCAGCTTCCCCTATGCCAAGAATCGTAGAAACCTGATTTTCATTTTTGGCAGTTCTACATTTAACAGAGCTCCTAGTGGTTTATATTGGTCTACAAATTAGGATCTCTTTCCATGAGTTCAATCTTGTCACTCTTCCTAAAATGAAGTTTGAAGCAACAACGAATCAAAATAAATTGTATATAAATTGAACAAATTACTAGAAGTGTGAAAGGTATTTGGTATGTCCTGCTAATTGCTTTCTTTGGGCCAAATCTTGCATGAAGAATTTCAAAGTCACTGTCAAGTGCTGAACTATTCCACTAGAGAACTGTCTTCTGTGCTCTCCAAAAGGCTGAAGGGCAATAACAAAGCATGACACACCTCTCCAAATATTTAAGCAATAACGAACAATGGTATGAGACAATACTGCAAGATAGTGTTGCATGCAGGGAGTGTTGCTGGCCTTGAAGTCACCTCTTGAAGTGTGGTAACACCCTAGGGTGTCTCCTGTCATTGCATCATTTAAATATGAACTGGGAAAAAGAAACTTTAGACCTTTAAAGGAACTTATTTTAAGAGAGGAATTATTAGCAGATGGAAGCTGGTGGAGAAAGGACTGATTTCTGCAGGTTTAATTCCCACCTGAGTTTCTTCTATGTTCAAAATGGTGCCATGTCCCAAAGGAAAGGTGGTATGTTAGGTCATTGCTCCCTTTACAGCCATTTCATCTTCTCAGTGAGCACATCCCATTTTGAGAGCCATCTGCTGACAACTCGCTGAAGCAAAGTGGACTTTGGTCACTGTTCTCCTGCACTGCTTGGGCCTGTGGGCAGGACTACTTGGATACTACTTGGCAGAAGTATCCATGGCTCTGATCCACCATGAAGTTTGCACAAGAGCTAGGATAAACTCTAAGGTGAATCTACCCAAGTATTTCAATGTCTTCATCTCACCATTTTTTGATACCAAAAAAATATTTTCAGGTATCATTCTAACTCAAAAGTTTTCCATGTTTGATTCCAAACGAAGGTTTTCTATAAGTGTTTATATTTGGCTACCTGCTGAATGAAACTCATGGGTTTCTGTGAAGCTATGCTAGAAAGGAATTTGGCCTACTTGCTTTAAAACAGAATGTGCTTGAAATGGGATGCAAACTGGTTGTATTTTATCTTGGATTGTTTCAGATAAATAGAGCCTGTTTTCTAGTAGGCTGAAGTGCATCCATTGGATCACTGCTTCACAGGAAGTAAAAAGGAAATACCTCCCTTTCAACTGCAGCCATCTTACTGTGTTGAAAGCCAAACATTCATAATAGCACCATAATCAGAAACAGGAGATGCACAAACTTAAATTATGTCAAATTCGAAATAGATGTCCAGTGGATCACCTTGATTAAGAGGGTCATATTTCACCTGCTAGAAACTGAGGACTGTGTTTCCCATTCTTTGCAAAGACAACTCTGACCATGCCTTATGTTTGCTGAAAACATTACTGACAACCCTTACTCTGCAAATGGAATATTGCATGTGAGCAGGGAAGCAAACTCCTGCTTCATCGTGGGTGTCCACTGCTACACACTTTGAGAGGCACACAGCATGAAGGCCTCAGGATGGTGAATAGCTCTGTTATTGGATACAGCAAGCCATGATGCAACCAGTCATGGACCGGGAATAATGCTTCACCAAACAGCGCAAGTACACCTAATAAAAGCAAACGCTGGGATTGTCTGTGTGGTTTTTAAATCAGGCTTTCAAGGATGTGATGAGCTAGCCTTGTTTTGCTGACATCACTGGACTTCCAAGAGGTGCAGGTTGGCGTTTTTGTCCACAGTCAACGCCTACGGGACTTGTGGATTTTGCAGTGTCACCTTCACACAACCATACAGGTCTGACACAGTGGTCCACAGAACCAGAGCTGAACACCGTGAGTTTATCAGGTCAGGATGCTGGCTTAATTTCAAATGAAAAGCTTGGTGCACTTTCAGCTATTTCAGAGATATTGTACTCTGATCTTACATAATATGTAAATTCATGAGTGCTAGCAGTGAATGGATACACTAACTTTCTTCCCTAAAACTGAAACCAAATTATATAGAAACACGTCATGGTACAGATTGGCTTTTGAAGTCCTAAATGTGTTTAAATTGATATAATTTTTGTTACCCTTAAAAAACCCCAACCCACAAACCAGTAGATCTTCCTTTTAGCAGACTACATGTACATTTATATGAATGAAAGAAGAAATACACCCTGTATCAGCGTCAGATGAGGATACAGTCATGCACCGAGATATAATCAAAGTAATAAAATGATACAAGCATGTTTTAACATATTTCTGTTTCACTTTTCATGTTTACTTAACATCAGCTCCATAAATAATGAAAAGGAATTGCCTGGCTTCAGTCTTGATTAGCTAATGAAGTATGCTACAGTGCTACAAAGTTGTTGGAACGTGTGAAATACAGATACTTCGTATTATATACAGCCGCAGCATCAAGACAGGAAGATAACCTCAGGAACATTTTATAGATAACTAAGGAACATTTATACAGTAAGTAAGAAAAGATATGTTATTGACCTGAAGTTGTAATAGCTCAATATCATTCTTACAAGGAGTCCCTAGGCAGAGCTGAAATGTTGCTTTTAATTTGCAAATGTATAGCGAGTTGATAGAAAATAATTTCTCATGATAATTCTTTTTATGATTCTTCTATTGCAATTTGTAAATAATTAATAAATACAAGCTTGCAACATGCAGGTATCTGTGGACTCTATTTGCAACTAACAGATATAGGCAGAGGCATTTCTATTTACAGGGGAAGTTCTTGGAGAAAATAGACCTGAATTATTCAATCATCTTTGGCACGAGAAAAAAAGATTGTCATGAATTCTAACATTTATTTGCAAACATGCAGGCAGTCCTGTATGGTTATTATGTATATGATGTCATCATGCTTTTAAATTGCAAAAGATATGAATGACTTAGCATATAAAAGAATCCCTAGATGTCATTAGGAAGCTGTGACAGTCATTCCCCCTTTAATTTTCCACATAAACCAACAACAGCCAAAGTGATTCTGGAGCAGACGGCTAAGAAAACAGAGTGGCAGTGGGAAAGCCCTGCTTTTGAACTCAGGTGAGATGAAAGATAATTACACTGGCTGCACTGCTGGGGTTTTTTTTTAACTGCTTGCTTAGCATACAAGTGGTGCAGCTGGAATGCTGCTTGCTGTCACCCCGGTAGGCAGACAGGTACCTCGGCTGCAGAAAAGGCAGAGTTCCCGGTGTGCCCGCTTGCACTGAGGTGGCTCGGTGCGTGTTGGGACCTGCCCGGTCTGCAGGACACACGGCCTTTGTGTCAGTGCCAAGGGTGGCAATATGGTCCATTTCACGTAAATGTGATACAGCCCTCGGGCTTCTGGCAGGCCGCCAGGGCAGCCCACAGCTCTCCTGTGAAGATAATACCACTGTGATATTCTACAGAGATCAATTAAAATGCTGCAGCCACTTCAATGTTGAGGCATGTGGGATCCCCTAACCCAGAATTCTTAAGTATGGCAAAGATTTATACAGTTATTGTAGCCACATGCATGTATGCACAAAGGAGCTGGAGCACTGTCAGTAACTTTTAACTGAAAGCTCTAAAAATGAGAAGATGAACACAAACACACAGAATTGGATTTTAAATATAGTTTGCAACAGGTCAGTGGGACCATTTCTACTGCTGACAAAAGAGTACAGTCCTGCAAATCTATCTTGCTCACTACAGTTTTCTTCTTGTACAATATTGGCAGATTAATAATTTCTTTTTGCCTTTTCTCCAGGAGAAGCCATAATTTTCTTTAATATCATAGTGGGTTTTTGTGGAAATCAGCATACTACAAAAAGAGAATGGCAAATAACTCCATTTCCAAATGCTGTGTTCAGCAGCCAGATTTATTAGTGGATTTGGCAGCATTTGCCAACTCCTTTGCACATGAATAACTCTACTCACGTTGTTTAAACAAATGAAACTAGGATAAATGAGATTAATTTGCCAATAGCAAATTACATTCTATTTAAAAATAAGAATTAGCCTGTACCAAATCCACATGCTTTTGTTTATTTCCCATATAATTTATGCACAGAAACTCTATGGTAGCCTGTCTGAGACTATAGGTTTCAGTGCACTCAAGTAGCAGAAAATTAGAGGAGTGTCCTACAAACAACGATACCTTTCCAAGAGCCTGGAGACCACAGAAGGACCTGGAACAAGGAGATAAAGCAACCCTGAACCTCTCACAGAGCTCATGCCACTTTGAGGAGAAAATAACTGTGTGTTACAGTTGTCTTAGTCAACATGCCCAGCTCAGACCGAGGTAACATAAAACTGGAGTAACCTACTGTTGCAGATACTGCTACATATCCAGCCATAGATGGGGATACTGGTTACTCCACCCAATGGAAGGCAGAGTCTGCTGTAAACATGACATGAAACCTAACCAGATTATCTGTCTTATTGTTTCCTTTGTCTGTCACATATTCAAACTGGTCCTCCAAGATCCACTTTGTTCTCAATTATTACATTCCTCAATCTGGTATATAAAGTTTATGTAAGTATGGCACTCCAGCTCTCACTGATGGACAACAAAAATTTATTTCAGTATCACAAGTACTCTTAAAAGTGTTCCCTATACCCTCCCTAAGATCTACATATATCTTCCCTTTTAAGAAGTCGTGATGTCTCTTCATTAACCCTTGGCTGTTTCTGCTTCCTTCGTTGAATACTTTTCCACTTGCCATATTCCCCTCTAAATCACTTCCATTTATCTACTTCTCTCCCTTATACACCTTTCTTTAACATATATTCCATTTGTCCTACTAGTGTTTTCAACCTTTTGCTGTTTCTTCCCTTCCCCATTTCTCTGAAGGGATTTTTCGTTCACACTTACCCATTGGGGCTTCTCCTCCCACTCTTACCACCCATGTGCTAGCTGATCCCCCTCCCAAGTGCAAAGCCTTCAACATGGGGTCTAGTGCCAGAGGTGGCAGAGGGAGCATTCTCTCCTTGGTCCTTCACCTGGCAAGAGACATTTGCTGCACGAAATAAGAAAAGAATCAAGAGCTCTCCTTACTTGGAGCTGACACCACAGGTTAGACCACCCCTCCAGCAGATAGGTCCATTACCATGGGACCAACTGCAAGGCCATTCATCTCAAGCTCTGAATAGGGAGAAGGGTAGCCAAGAACCCAACGACTGCCTGTAGTTATTAGTCCTTCCACATCTTTCGGGGCTGGTGAGACTTGGGGAGGGATGGTTACTTCCCTTGATAAAGTCTCCTAACTTGGAGGTGGGCTGAAAGCATCTTTCTCTTAAAAGAAAAACAGACCTTTCGTAAAGGTTATCACTTGTCACCAGGAAAATTACATGCTGGCATTTTAAAGACTTTTTCTTGAAAAGTAATAAAAGTAATTAGCAGAAAAGTGATGTCATTTCTGTGTGGAAGCCCCCAATAGGAAGTACTGTAAACCATTTCCCAATCTGCTTTTACACAGGGCTAGGAATTAAAAAGAAAATGTAAGTGTTTAATGCTTAAACCAAATGTTTAATTTTCAACATCCCCATAGAGTCACACTGCAATGTGGAGGTTGCAGTTAAAAGCCCAGATTCCTTCATCTTCCTGACATTGAATCTACACTGTAACAAAAACATTTTGAAATTAATGTAGAAATAGTTCTAACTGGAGCATTAACATAATTTACTTCAGTCATGTTCATCAGGATCATTTATATCTTACACATGTGATGTGTAAGTATTCACTCTGCCTATACATATACAGTTGGATTTTATATATTATATATAAAAACACTCCCTTACAAAGTATGATTCATTGGTTTAGCAGTTGGTATTTTAGCTTTTCCAGTATGTTCAAAAGCAGTTTATACATTTAGAAGTATGGTGTATATAATCATTACCACTTTAAGCAGGGCCTCATCCCATCCATATGAGAAGACACATTACACGTGCTAAGCTGAACACTGAAACCTACTGAGACAATTCAAAGCTGTGGAAGAATTGTGAGCCACGCTTTGGCTAACTGTTTTCTGTGCCATTAGAAAGTGGTTTACTATCTGATTTATAATTACCCACAGTAAAATATACTCATCAAGACAACAGAGTGCAAAATGCTACACTTTATCATGTTCAAGAGCTGATCTTACAACATGGTGTGCCTTGGCCCAGGAGCAGGACTACATTTTCTTGTGATTAGAAGTGGTCTGTCCTGCCACTGATCTGTGGCAAATTAAATGGTCTCTGTGGGTTTTGGTTCCTCAAAAGGAGTGGCAAATCTTACTAACCTAAGCTGTATGTTGAATTTTCTTACCTAATGAATGTCAGGTAAACACAGAGACTGCCAAGAATGGTCCTATACTCATCTGACATGAATGACAGGCATCCCCACCTGAATATCAGCAAACCCAATGTAAACACATCATAAGGAACATCCTTATGGAAACAGTTCACATGCATGTGCAGAGAAAATGGAAAAAATGCATGCCCCCATCTAGAGTAAAGCTTGTGCCATATGTGATTACAAAGACTTGTAGGCTGAAACGAGGCTGGGTATATTCAACATTTGGGTCCCACATTGGATCTTCTTAATGTTGTCAGTCACAGACAGCCCACCCACACGTGCTCTTTGAGACAAAGGGGAGTACACTCCTTTTTTGGGTGACAGATGTAACTGAGAACCTGCTTCTCTGTTTTGTTTGCAACCCAAGGAAATTTAATGGGACCTTTGCTGAAAACAGTTAGGTCAGATAATCACTAACCCTGCAGGCTTTGAGGTCTGTGTTGCCTCAGTGTAAGCAATGCAGTATAAGCAAACTTGGGAAGAGAGACAATGTTGATCTTGTGTACCAAGTGGTTCCTCTAACCACAAAAAATGCCATGTGTTGGCTCAGATTCATTCAGTTCAACTTGGTGGTAGGATGGAGGGAGCATGCATGATAATTCTCAGAAGTAACACATCCCATTTAGCACCATCAGAAGCCTGAATATGTTGAATATGAATTAAATACTCTGATATTTTACCTGGAAAAATTAAAGACTTTTTGCTAAGTGTGTGAAAATTGTGGTTTTTTTCAAAATCTCATAACATGCAGTGATTTTCACAGGAAAAAAAGTATATCAATGATATACAAATCACAGCATTAATCCACTTCAAGTCTCTGCCTCAAAGCAGGTTGTTACCAATGTCAACTGGCAACAAGCCATTAAAATTTCTTTTTCTGTAATGATGATCGGAAATTATTTTGACTGAAATTTCCCAAATTCTTCAGCTGGGGAAAGACATTTAACAAAATTCCAGCCAGGGTGGAGTAAAATGTAAAAACCTTTTCACAAAAGAAATTAAAATTATATAATAGGAAATTTTAAATATAGTACAAATAAGGCAAAGAAGGCAATACCTATTTGTTGACAATCCTATTTGGCCAGCAAACCCAGACATATTCTGTATGAAAAAGCCCCTCTTAGGGCCTGAATTAGGATCAGCAGACCTGACTTGCCTATGATTAAAATCCCTCAGGATGTCTTGGGTATCTACGCTCTCCTAATGAGTATATATTTTGGGGCCTGCCTGGCAGTAATCGTGAATATTTAAATTGCCACACACCAGCTTGGACAGTGCAAGGCAGGAAACATGTAATTGAGCATTATGCTTTCTCCCGTCAGGAGGGCAGCCCACTCCGTTATTCTGTCTAGCACGTTTCCTCAGTGCTGTCCTGGGTCACTCAGCACTCGCTCAAAGTAACGCCTGGCCAGCGATCAGCCACACACGTACGCGCTTGGAAACCACGGGGTTTTCTCCTGGACCTGGCATCCCCCCTCCAGAGCCTTTCCAGTGGACCACACTCCTTCCTCCAAGGAAGACATCTCCGTCCACGTTATATTGGAGGAAGGCTCTTCATCAAGTGAATTGATAACAGGGGTGATCAAAGTCCGGCATTTGTAGCTTATCTATTGGGGATCATAATTCAGGAATGGAGCTGCCCTTCAGTTTGCTCCTCCCCACCATTAAATTACATTCAATCACTGCATGGAGAATGCAGCCCATGCGCTTGCAGCCAGATGTTATCATTACAGGCCCTTTCTTATAAACTGATGCTGAAACCCGAGTGGTTGATGAGACTAGCTAAGCAGTTGTACCTTTGACCTGATTGCATTAAACTTGCCCTATCAATTTAAGCTTAGTATAAACACCATTTCCCAGAGTCCCTCATGACTTCAGTAGTGAGAAGAAGCTGACTAAGCCTAAACATTTTTTAACAGCAATCTTGTCTTACAACACCAAGGGGATTTGCCATGTATCTGGGGCTTTATAAAACCATATGAACATGCTGAAAGAATTAAAGTCCTTTAAAAAAGCAAAATTGATGGTGACAGTCCTTTTAGAAAATCAGTTTGTAGAATGTCAGCACAAGAGGAGTTGGAAACAGGACTAAAATAGTTTTTAGAAATACAACAGATTTGTGTTTGTTTCACACTGTTGTTCCTGAATACTGAGATTTAGACTTAAAAAACAAAACAAATGAAAAAAAAATCTCAAACTGAATTCACCCCCTATTAAAAAGAACTTCTTCCCAGCACTCCACAAAGCAAAGTCCTTCCAGATATATCACCTATCTGAGATCTCCCATAAAATACAGGCATCTTTACTCTGGCATTTCAGATTTATTTTTAATAAAGTTTGGTCTATTTCACACGGAGGATTACTCAGATAATCCTATCAAAAGTTTCTATGCAGCAGCACATGAGCTATAGCATATGGTACAGCATATGGCCAACAAAGCTTGGCTAGGCTGAATAAAGGGGGACATGCTTGTAGGATGAAGGATAAGAACGAAAGTAGCATCAAGCTTGACTCAGCTGTATTTAGCTGAATGCTAAATTAGTGGTTTGGTACTGCAAATGTTGATAAAACAATGGGAGATAAACCAGCAGAACATGGATCTTCACCTCGCTAGGTTGCAAGTGCTCTGGCCCCGATGCAGAAAAACACACTTGAAGTTGAGCAGTCTTGCTAATTCTAGCAGAAGTATAGAAGTAGTCAAAGCTCTGCAAGACTAAACCCCTGATCCAGAATTGGAAAAAAATTTTAAAAATATCCAGGAATGACAAGACTCATTTTAAAACAAGTTTTGTGCTGTCTGTTGGCTATACTAGTGTAACAAACCAGGCAGTGGAACTGCTGCTAGAAGTGCAAAGAAGAAGAAGCAGCACATTAACCAAAATGTGATGGTTTCATGCTTATGGAAAACATGCACTGAAACATAAAGCACAAAAAGCCAACAAGACTACTAACTTGTTTTACTGTTTTGAAATCAAATAAAACAAGAATGTGCATGTAAAAAAAATTCAGACAACAAAAAACAACCCCAAAACTAACATAAAAACCCAATCCAACCAACAACTATTGTTACCTAAATAATTATGGAGAAGCTTATTTAAGAACTAATTTACCTGAGTCCCTACCTTGGTTACTCTTAGAAGCAGCAGCATCTGACTTTTGTTAAACAAATGCCACTGCAGGAAGGAAATGCAGGTAAGGAAAAAGAAATAAGTTGATGCACAGTTTTACATAATACAGATGCAAAAATCAATCTAGAACATAATGCAGAGTTCTTATGTGTTCAAATTAAAGCAGGGTCCTTTTTTCCAAATAAGTAAAATACACATTTAAATGACAAACTTAACATTAAAAGAAGACTTGCACAAAGTGCTTGCCTTGCAGAAAGCATCTCTGTTTCTCTATTTTTGGGATCAGATGAGATAGAACAAACCCAGTGACCTTGACTATGAATTCAGAGAGGACAAAAAGAAAAAAAAAAGGTGTCAACTATTTACTGCAAACTTTCTAAACTAATGTTGGTTTACCTAACCATGCCCTGTCATTTGCCTAGTCAAAAGGTACTTCTGTCTCATAGCTTATGGCACAACATGGAAGCATCCAAGTAGCTTTCACCCTACAGTTGCTAGTAAGAGTGCTCTAGCTGTGGCATGACAGGGAACAATACAGGCTGATTTGGCTAGTCATGGAGTGGATGGATGCTGGGTAAAAATCTGACTGGATGGCTGAGCCCAGAGTGTGGAATTAAATCCAGCTGGCAGCTGGTCACAAGTGGTGTTCCCCAGGGATGAGTGTTTTGGGCTAGTCCTGTTTAACATCTTTATCTATGATCTGGATGAGGGGATCGAGCGCACCCTCAGTCAGTTTGCAGATGACACCAGCTTGGGTATGAGCGTTTATCTACTGGAGGGTAGGAAGACTGCAGAGGGATACAGACAGGCTGGATTGATGGGCCAAGGCCAATTGTCTGAGGTTCAGTAAGTGCTGAGTCCTGCCCTTGGGTCACAACAACCCAATGCAGTGGGACAGGCTGAGGGAAGAGTGGCTGCAAAGCTGATATGGGGAAACTGCCCTTGGAGTGCTGTTTGACAGCTGGCTGAACATGAGCCAGGAGAGTGCCCAGCTGACCTTGGCCAGGTGCCGTCCTATCAGCAATTACTATCAGCAATAGTGTGGCCAGCAGGAGCAGGGCAGTGATTGTCCCCCTGTACTTGGCACTGGTGAGGCCACACCTCAAATCCAGTCACCAGTTCTGCACCCCTCACAGCAAGAAGGACTTTGAGGTGCTGGAGCATGTCCAGAGAAGGGAAATGGACCTGGCGAAAGGTCTGGAACACAAGTCTGATGAGAAGTGGCTCAGGGTGCTGAGGTTCTTTATCCCAGAGAAAAGGAGGCTCAGGGGAGACCTTACTGTTCTCCACAACTACCTGAAAGGAGGGTGCAGCAAAGCAGGGCTTGGTCTCTTCTCCCTGGCAACAAGTGACAGAGTGAGAGAAAATGGCCTCAGGTGGCACCAAGGGGAAGTTTACATCAGATATCAGGAAAAATGTCTTCACTAAAGGGGTGGTCAGGCACTGGAACAAGCTACCCAGGGAAGTAGTGGAGTAACTGGAAGTGACTTCCCTGGAAGTGTTCAAAAAATGAGTACACATGGCATTTGGGGATATGGTTTAGTGGTCACCATGGCTGTGATGGGTTAATGCCGGGACCCGGTGATCTTAGATGTCATTTCCAACCTGAACTATTCTGATTCTATGATTTATCCTTCTAGTGATTGCAGTAACAGCTACTCTGGAGAAGATGAGGTACAGCACGGGAATAATAACGTACAAAGAGGTGGCAACAGATCAGAAAAGGGGAAGTCTTTGGTTGGCATGAAGTTGTTGGTTGCATTTGTCACTATCAGCCTTAAGAATCATTACAGGCACTTTCTATTAAGTTAAAAATATTACAAACAAGCTGAAGAAGGTGGGTGATGACTTAAATTTGAGGAACATCAGTACCGGGAGGCTCAGGTCAGAAAGAAAAAACTGGCTCAGCTTGAAGTCTGCCACCATGGAAGAGTTGAGAGTCAAGAGGAAAAAGCTTTAGATAATTCAGTTAGAGACTGAAAACAAAAGGCTTACTGTATTCTGAAACAACTGGTGTAAAGAAGAATCTGGAGGTATGAGTTCATCACAGGTGACTGTGAATCAGAAAGTGTGATGCAACCATGAAGGGAAGCATAATCTTAGTATATGTGGGATGACCTGTTTCCAGCCAAAGTAGGGGAGCATTACTGCTAGTGTATGAGACACTAATTGATGTGTCTTTTATTTCAAATACTGTGTAGTATTCAGAAACAACTCTTGGTAATGTTGTTAAAAGAAAACAAACTGGATGTGGGGCAGATAAAGAGAAAAGTTGTAAGGATGGTCAAGGGGTGTGGAAACATCCTATAACAACACAAAGACAAATTTTGTTTTGTTTTTTTAGTCAACCATACAAAAACTTGGGCGGTGAAACAGCTATGTGCTATACCATCACTTGGGGGAAGATGCTACAGCATCATCAAAGGAAAGAACTGTTTAAGTGAAGGACAGTGGTATGAAAGCAGAGGGATATAATCGTGTTAAAAATGCTAGCACAATGGGAGGTTAGAAGAAAATTCCAAGCTAGAAGATCAGGCAAGTTCTGGACTGCTGTACAGTGGGATTAGCTGGGGCTAAACATCCTCATGACTTTTAATGTGCAGTTAATGAAAAGGGTTTTGCACTGTGATACCTGCTACAGAGACAAAATGTAAGTATCTCCCAACTTGCTGTTAACAGCATGACTATAACATGAGCATCAGCATCTGGTAATGCTCTTATTCTTCTTAACAATTTAATATCTTAAATTTATATCATACTTTTCAACCCAAAGGATCCCAAAGCACTTAAAAAATTGCAATTGATGTGCAGTCTGTGAAGAGAGGGCTTAATTCACTGCAGAAACAGAGCTGCAGCACAGGTGAGAGGCAGCAGCTGTTTAAAGTGTGGTTATACTCAAACTATAAAAAAGTGTTTACATTTTATAATAGGAAGACCAAAGTGGTCTTTTGGGGGAGAAAGTATTTTCACTGGAAAAAATATAAGTACTCTGTATTTCCTATTTTCTTCTCCAGGCAGGAGCTCTGCTGTTGATGTCATGGAGGGACCAAGGTGCAGGAATCCTAGTAGAATGAAGGCAAAAATATTTCCCCTGTTCATGCTTCTACTACCCAGGAAAATAAATTTCCTATGTGTAATGTTGCAAAGTCATCACTACCTTTTTATTTTAAAGGGTTTCCTGCCTTCCTCAGGGGATATTGTCTTGGGAGATTCATTAGGACTTGTTCAAACTAATCCCTCTAAATCAAGGTGGATGCTGAAGTATGCTTGTGCAGGATCCATCAGTGGGTGGGACAAGTTCAGGCTACTTTCCCTGCAATGCACAAAAAACCCAAAAAATCAGAATGGACCTTTGCAGGCTACATACAAAGGCGATCAGCTGTCAAATCCAAACCTTCAAAAATCATGATACTGGCTTATGAGGAGAATGATGCTGTGTTCCTTCTGTCCTGACTTTGGGATTGTTTTGATTTGCCTGCTTTAATAAAAACTGAGAAATCATTTTTTTTTTCCCACTGAAGGCATGACATAAAATCACACTATGTAAAATACAGCCATGACTTTTAAGGACTGTCCTGTGGCTATCTTTCACCAAAAGTGACTGCTAAGGAATGTGTGAGCTTATAAGTAAGGGCACCAGTGTAGGAGTTAAAACTTCGCATCATCAGGCTCTGTTTGGCTTTTGAAAACAATCAGGAGAGTACACTGGTCATCCCATTACCACATACGAGTGAAAAGAGACATATTAAATTCAGTTTTCTGTAAAAAGAAATCCCAGTGCAATTGTGATTCTTTACAGCTATAAATCAGGAGTAACATATGGAGACTGAAGAGAGAAGAATATTGTTACTGGTAATGCCTGACCAATGGGTAAATTACTAATTATCATAGGCTCAAGAAGGTCTGTTGCTCTAGAAGCTGCAAATTGAGCTCTTCTTGAAGGATTTTCAGTAAAAACTCGGTATACTTAAATGTTCAGAGCAATCTGAAATCCAGGTAAGGAGAAATCAATGTCATGTCAAGCTTGGAAATAACTTTTTAAATATAAGCCAAATTAAGAATTGTAAAGAATGAAAGTTTCTCTACAGAAGAGCTGAATTAGTCATAGAGGTGTTTCTTCCATAGCTTCTTTCTTTTTCCCCCCCCCTTTATTCTACATTCCATAGTTACAAATGGAAAAGTCACCTACAGGTCACTGCCTCTGGTGCTACTTAAATATTTTCTAAAAATGTATCTTCACACCAGCAACATGCACAACCCTTGTAGGTTGGATTTGCCTGAGCAGTTGTTATCTGAGCCCCCAGTTGCTACCCCAACCTCCCACCCTCTTCCTCCTCCTGGCTCCCGTGTCTCCAAGGCTGGCTGGGCTCAGCTACCTGGCTGTCACGGAACTGCTGTGGGGCTTGGGAAAATTTTAGACAAGCTTAGTCCTTTCCAGGAGGCTCTCCTCCCAGTGAACACATGCCCCTGAGATGACTTTAGGCCATTGGCTCACCTGAACTATCCAACAAGGGCTTCCTTCTAAGCAGGAATAGTTGATAGGAGACCAACAAGGATGCTCCTAACCACTGTGTCACTGAGCAGATTACCAAGAAAACGTCTCACAGGAAAAATGCTTCCTTGTTTTGGGCTGCTGGTGGGCTCAGCTTCCTCCCATTACAGAGCTGCCAGGGCCTTATCCAGCCTTTAACAAAGGCTTCCCCAGTGGTGTTCCAGCATCCTGGAGCTTGTGTGTCCACCTGCATCTCCTTTTTCTCTTCATCTCAGGACAGCGCTGAGAAGCTGAATCATGTGACTGTGTGTTGGAGAGGTCCCTTTTGCCCCCAGCCCCTTTTTTTTTGTATGAGTCTGAGTGGAATGGAGGAAGAATGGGACCTGGGGGCTCCATCTGTGGCTCCTGGGTGTCTCTCACTAGACACTTTCTAAACTAGAGTTTAGAAAGCTCTAGTCCTACTGTATTTTATAGCTTGGACTCAAAAAAGTAGGGTTTTTCAGCTTTGCCACATGGATCTGATCTGCCATTCTGGTGAAAGTTCACCCCATCCTGGTCAACTCATGTGCCTTTGAAAAAACCAAAATGTGGCAGTTTTCATGTGCCCAGCACAGATCTGCTAAGGATAGATAGCTTAAATTTCTGGGCAGTCCAACATCCCTGAAACATCCCACATGCTCTGGGTATTGGCTAGACAAAGCAAGCAGGTAATCCCTGAAAAAGTAAGATCTTGTAATGCTTGCATTACCAAGCTTCAAGATATTTGACTGTGTACCTTAATAAGGTTCCTTTAACTCATGTGTGGTTTCTGGTTTTCACATGTTTTTCTAGTGTATTTTCTAGTGTATTTTTGTTTCTCCGTGTACACAGACAGATAGACAGACAGGCAGTTTCTTTTTTGTAAAGCAGGAGATTCCTGCATGCTCTGCTTGCACTAAAAAGAATCTATATTCAAGAATGAACTAGCAGACAACTCTGTTGGTTCATAATATTGTAAGGGGAAGATAGGACATCGGGGATTTCGCTTAAGGGAACAACTTAAGTATAAAAAGAAGAGAGGGGAAAACCAGACAAAAAACCTTCACAAAACCTTAATTTTGAACTCGAATCAGAAAAGTAATCCCAAGCCATCAATTACTGAAGCATATGAATACTATTTAGAACACATTTTAAAAATTAAAACTGAAATACCTTGGACCTAATTTTAAACAGGTTTTTCATGGTGTAACACCATTGATGTCAGCAGAATAATTTCCAAGTTATAAATTTGTTAACATAAGGTTAGTACAAGGTTGCAGCACAGTGGATGAGAATCGCTTTGAAAGTGCTGTACGAGAGGGCAGGCTGTATGCTAATGTTGAATAACCTGCTAGGAGATTGTTTGCTTTCTGCCTACACAGCCAAGCTACACATTAATTAATGCTACCACAGAGACTGTCATCTCCTAAGGCATAGAGCAAAACAGTAATATTCTAGCATTAATAATAATTAATATTCTCTCTTATGAATATTGTTCAAATAAAAGGATGTTGTATTTTAATACACATTTACCAAGACCATGTAAAACACAAAGCACCTGTTTATTTGCTGTTCTTCTGCCAAACACAGGTAATGATTAGTAAATAACTTTGAGCTGATGAACAAAGATAGGGGGTTACATCTTTAGAAAGCAATAGCAGCCTCCTCAGAAATTTAATTTGGCTGTGGTTCAAAGAGCCAATGTAAACAGCCTAGACAACCATATTAAACACAGGTTATTCACACTTTTGGCCCACAAGAGTCGATGAAACAGTGTTCAACAGTCTGTTTCTGCCTCCTCAGATACACAGGCACACATGCAGTGCAAACTGTTAAACATACAGCATGAGCCTTGGATGAGGCAGGGTCAGTGAGCATCTCTGAACCACAGACGTCAAGCAGGCATGTATTTTACAGGCCCCCTAACTCCTTCAGGACTTTGGGTAGCTGCAGAAATATGTCCAGCTCTTGCAGATCCCTGCACTGAACCAATGAAATAGCATCCAAAATACAACCTCAGCACCAATACTGAACACTCCGGAGTCAAGCTGGACCGTGACTCAGCTCCAGAGCTGAGAGGTAATGGCTGAGATGGGACAAATACTAGGTCACAGAAACCAAATTAAGAATGGAAAGTGGAGCAGAGGCTCAAAGCTCGGTTGTTACATATGTAAACTAGGGCTGCATTTATTACTTGGGAATGAGGAAGAAAGTGGAAAGACTGTGTTTGCATCGGTTCAGCAACAAGCAGAATAAGGAAAAGAATATTGAACTTGTAGGGTAAAACAGGCACAGGAACATGGAGCAGAATAGGCTGGAGAGCTCACAGAAATAGTGCAGGAACTAAAAATACAAAGCAAAGGAATCATTAGCTAATGCAAAGTGAGAGGGCAAAGCAAAAGAACAAATACTTCACGCTGATACCATGGGAGTAAACAGTAAACCCTGGAAGAGTTGCACGGCAAGATAAACTGAAGAAAAGCCAGGCTTTTATGACATTTTATATAACAGTTTTTGAACGGTGACAATGAAATTTAAAATAAAAGATAGTTGTATTTACAACTGTACACGCAACTGTAATGCATTGAGAAAAGCAGGGGACTTTAAAATAAAGGACATCTTAAGAAACAAAACCAGTGCATCTGACATTCCAATAATGTTACAGAGTTCAGAAAGCTGGATTAAAAGGAAAAGACATTGCCTGAAAAAAAATCATTCAGAGAAATATAGAGGATTCAAAACCATAGGAAAAATAATTAATAAATAAAGGAAGAACTAGGAAAAAAAAAACCCTGGTCTCACAGATTTGAAAAGACAATAGTGTTCTTGGATCAAGAGTACTACAACGCCCAGTGTAATATATTAGAATCTCAGGAATGAAAAATAAAGGGAGATGCAAGTAGCAGTGGAAAAAATATCACAAAGAATTGCAAAGGTTCAGAGAGGAGCAAAGTTCCAAATCTGATAGACGTTAGAAAGCAGTGGCAAGATTTCATTTCCACCCACTGCTACCACAAACAGTAATTGAAGTAAACAAACAAACAACCCCTTGTTCAATTATTCAGGCCAGTTAATTTAGAGTTGTTTGTTTGTGGCAGGAGACTGAGATCTTTTGTTGATATAACTGAAATCATGCCAGTTAAAAGTTAAATCCTGCCTGCTAGACATAACTTGGGGTTTGGAGAATCATGTTACATGTCTCAGAGAAAACAACCAGCCCAAACAGCCCTCAAGGATGCCACAGCTGGTGAGGGAAACTCATATCCTTTGCTACACTTTCCTTCTGAATTCATGCTGCAAGTCCTTGTTTCAAGAACACCACAATCCAAATCTTTCTGAAGTCTCAAGATCTCATGTCCTTTGTAGTACAGGGATTGTAGCTTCCCCTAGCATTTTGATATGCAAATAACATTTATTTTTTCATTTCCTCCATTGTATTTTAGTGTGGCCCTAAATTACCATCCTGACTTATTTTCTCCCTTCCTCATATCTTCTTTAGGTAACTGTACACTGTATATGCTGCACACTGGCTAATAATAAACATAACGTCAGAATTATATTCAATACTGCCTTTGATTGAAGCACCATGCCCTGTCTTATCAAAGACATCAAGTTCCTACTTTGTAACTTCCCATTTCTAGTTACAGCCTTCTGATGCATATCTACTTTTTGCACCATGGTATGATTTGGAGAATACACCTCAGTTTTCTTGCAAGTTGCTAAAAATAGCAAAGAGTCTGTCTAGAAGAGACACCCCATTCTGGCGAAATTTCCCTGAAGACAAAAGAACAACTCCCATATTTTCACGATGGACTTGTTAGTGGGCGTGGTTCACCATTTCCCCATTCCATCTTTATGCCAGTGTAATTAAGTCAATGGGGCTTACATCAAGATAAAACTGAAGAGCATAATGCAAAGATGAGTCAGAATCCGCATGCTACAAAATTTAAGAGGACCGTTTCATAGCAGGATGATGAGAATTTGGAACTTGCTTATCAGAAAACATGTGCTTCAAAGTGATTCCTGATCATTTTTGAATTGCCATTACAAAACTAGCATAGGTTTGTTTTTGGAACTTGCTTATCAGAAAACATGTGCTTCAAAGTGATTCCTGATCATTTTGGAATTGACATTACAAAATCAGCATAGGTTTGTTCTATTGTTAGTCAGATCATAACTGGGGAGGAAACATGCCAATGCAAACCTCCTGAAAGATACTTCATATTTACTCTTGAACAATGATCTGGTCTTCAAGAGGGAAAAAAAAATTACAAGATTGACAATGGAATACATTGTTCTTTGATGTTGCAGCACGGACAAATCACAGGTGTGTTACGTAAATACCTGTCAAACTGACAATTAATATCAATTAGGCTTTAATCTGACATATTACATTGGGCGCAGCAAATGCAAAATCTGTTCAAAGTAGATCGTAGATATGTACCCTTCAATTAGACATGAGGGAGGAGGAAATTCTACTCTCTGGGAAAGCACAGAATTTAACTCCTGAATTGCTAGAGATCTGTGTGGATGAAATTCATCCTTGTGAAGGTGGCCAGTCCAAAACTTTTTTGAGCCCTTGCAATTTCAAAAGTGTAAATGGCCCTTAAGTATTCAAGTGAGAAGGAGCTGTTCCTCCTCTCTCAATATACACATAGTCTCGAGGGTGCAGTGTTTAGCAGCTTCTTTCTTTGACACATAAAAAGGCCAGAGTAGAGGAAATAAGAGAGAGACCTCTCTGGATAAGACCTCCTGAAGCAATCACTTTGGAGTTGGGAAGTAGGAGAGTATTCACTAAGCTACCCAGGAGATGGAAAAGGTACTTTCATGGTGTGTCTCAGAGGTGGAAACTGGACTAGAAGAACACACATTTCTTCATCATAGGTAAGACCTACTGATACAACTTCCCCAGATTTGGTATGTATGTGTGAACAGCTGTGTTCAATATACCTCTGGGAATTTTTTCAGGCTTTACAACATCAGACAGATCCCTAAATCACTGCAGTCAAAATGGTGATATGATAATTTCTCCTCAAAGTGAGAAACTGCAAATACATCACCAAAACTGAACCAAAAGTTTATGTTACAATGAGTTGTTCTGGGGTTAATGAGACAGAGAAGTAAAACACTCGGTAGACAGATTCTCAGCAAGATTCTCGAGCAAGCCACAACTGCTGGTATGACTAAATGTGTCCAAACCTCAAAAGAAAGCAGACATGACTACAATATTTTGTGGCATATGAAAAATACATAAATGAGGCTAAAAGCCCAATACTCGTCCTCCTTCTAGAGAAAGCATCTAACCTGTTTCATAGCTTCTTTCACACACTATGAACCTGCTTCCCCATTATAAATTAACCTTTTCATTTTATTTGTAATCTCATGTATTGTCTCCAAAAGAGGATGCTGACTAAACTTTTATAGAGCACTATTTTTAATGCTGTGAAAAGTTCTTCTTATCCATGGACTTTTTAGAGAGCTGGCTGAAAGAAAATACACAACTTCTCATTAGTCCTAAAATATGCAGATAGAATCCTGTCTCTTGGCAGCCATCAACATAAGCTAAAATTTTCATTCATCTGACATCCCACTAGCCATGCCTCAAATTCATATGAGGTTTAGAAATGCAAACCTTCAGCAGGATGCTTTTAAATCATCAGGTATGCTCTGTAACAGAGATTTGCAAAAGAATTACACTTTAAAATAACTCTACTCTCATTTAATAAACATTAAACATAATCTCAATAATTTTAATCAGGGCTGAATGAATGAATATTATTGAAAATATCCCCTTTCATTTGAGAATGTAAACACCTACTCTTCCATCCAGTGACTTCATACCCTGAGATGACACTACACATTGCTTTCTGAACTCAAGGATGGGAATGACTTTCTACCTCTCAGCTCAGAAGGAGTGAAAGGGAAAATACCAGGAAAATATGAAAGAGCTTTATTTTCAATTTAAAAAAAGAAGGCAAAATAGAAATGTGTATCCTGTTAATTAACTTATAGTATTTAATAAATAAAAACTGGATGGGAAAAAAGGAGTAAAATAAGAACTTTACACTAGAAGAAGAAAGCCACTGCTATATAAGAATATGGAACTCGTATTTTCAGTTTTTTGTTTCTACAACAGGTGCTAAATTCTGCTCCTTTTTTT
>VZRO01005483.1:304157-586221 GCA_013397915.1 Daphoenositta chrysoptera | reverse complement strand
TTTTTTTTTTTTTTTTGTGCAATGAAGTATTGTTGACTTTGGTGACTTTCTTACATGAAGGAAAGAAAGGAGAATTCAACAATTCCCGTGATTGTCTCTGGAGATGTTCAGCTCATGTCATGCATGGCTAACTCAGTCTCTGTTGAAACAGTGATTAGCTATGTTAAAAATGCTATCTCGTGAATTCTTGTTCCATTGTTTTAGGTACATACAGGCTTTCATTCATGTTTACAATACGCCTTTGACTGCTGTCATACAGCAATAGGATTTTTTGACAAAACGTTCAGGAACAAGAAAATCCCTCTTCCTTCTTCAACTTGGCATTCCTAACTTCCTTGTTTACTTTCAGTATGGTAGAAAACCTACTGAGATGTTCTTTTTCCTTAATTTTAGGATGTGGATCTCTGGAATATCCACACAGCTGCAAATGGAGCACGCCTGTGCCCCTTGAACTTTTGAACAGCACCCCAGTAATTCCTGGTACCACAGGATAACGAGGTCAGAAGAGACCTCTAAGATCACCAAGTCCAACCCATGCCCTAACACCACCTCAACTAAACCATGGCACTGAGTGCCACATCCAATCCTTTTTTAAACACATCCAGGGATGGTGACTCCACCACCTCCCCGGGCAGACGATTCCACAACTTTATCACTCTTTCAGTAAAAAACTCTTTCCTAACCTTCTGGAGACATCTCTCCTGCAGCCTCTGGATAGCAGTGGGAGAAGCCTTTCATTTCACTTTGTATTTTCACAAAGCAGTTCAAGCTGCTGTCCTGACACGTCTGAATGAAGCAGGAGGAGGCCTCTTGCCAGACAGCTACCCCATGGTATGCAGCCGCCTGCCGCTCCCTGCTCCGGGGCCGCAATTACACAGTCGGGAGGCGACTGCTGCCAGTGGTGTGCACGACTCCCAGAGCACAGAGACCAGGCTGAGGACAAGCAAGGAGAATCAGGCCATCACTGAGCCCTGTCGTAAATTCATATGAATGAGGAAAAGGATGAAAAAAGGAAAACAAGAAGAAAAAAAGAAAAAAAAGGAAGAAAGAGAAAAAAGAAGAGAAATGAAAAAAGGACTTTAATAAGAATCCATGTGTCTTAAGAGTGTTTTTAAAATAAAAATCCCATTAAAATAAATAGTGAGCCACCTAAGTAGTTAATCTCAGGGTCTCAGAGCTGGTCACCAGCTGAAGCTAATTAGCTGAAGCTAATCACCCTATTTCAAGTAGTAGCAACTATGTCTGTATTCTTCCTGCAATCCTTGTTTACTCAAAACCATCATTATTTCTCTTTCTGTCCTCTGTCTCTCAGTATTATTTTCCAGTATAATGACTGCTGTCCCTGATCAAAGTTACAGTAAGAACAGGTTAACACACATATACTTTATGACCTTTAGATGTTAAATGAAGGGAAGTTACACGACACTACACTATGAAAGCAGCCTGACAGAAAGAAAACTCAAAGTTTTGCTACGTTTTTTAGAGCAATGTACAGCATCGTCTGTTATTACTGTATAGCTCCATGGCCAAAAAGTAACCTGAGGAGGGTTCATACCACATACTTCACATGAAATATGAGCACAAGTCTAGGTAATATCCACCCTTCCACTTCATGAAGAGCAGAAATTCTGGGATTCATAATGGCTCTTGAGCTTTGCTAGTGAGCCGAGAGTCCAAAGCAAACTGCACTCCCAGGAAAAACCCCCAACACAGGACAGGCAGTCTGGCCTGCTGCTGTTTCCTCCCAGCAAGAGATGTATGGCAGAGCCATGACTGTGGCTCAGGGATGCCATACAACAGCCCTTGACAGTGACCCAGAAAGAGCAGCGTGCAGGCCTGTCACAAGAAGGAAAGAGGGGATTTAATAAGTTTGGGGTGGAGAGGAAAGGGATTCTTCAGGGCAGAACAGATCAGGGCCCACCTATCATCAACCTGCCAAAACTACAGCCAGCTCCTTGGATCAGCTCTGTGATACTCCAGGGTCATTGGCCATTGTTACATTAGCAGTACCTGACAATACAATGCGAGGTCAGGAACAACACACTGCACCTGAGCGGCCTCACCTTAATGTAAATTACTGCATTTATCTGACTTTTTTTGGCCGTGGTGCTCATACTTCAAGTCCATCACCTACTGTGTCAGGTATGGACTACGTTTTAAAACAGTTCATCAAAAAAATTAACAGTCCAGTGCAGATACTCTTTTATGTACCTTTCTACAAACTATGACATATATGTCAGCTGGGTTACTCCACAGATCTCTGCTATTTGGCTTATTTTAATCCTTGCTTCACAAGGTACTCATAATTTCATAGTTGGTTTTCCCAGTTTAGTGAGAGAAATCTGCAAGAGCTTCTCTTCTGTGTTTTGAACAAGGGATGTTTCTGTTTCACTCGGGATTCCCCAGGAGCAGTCAGCACTGCTGCTGCAGAGATCTGCTGCTGCAGAGATCTGCAAGGTGGTCACCTTATCGGACACAAAGCTGTATTTTCCTTTGAGCTCTCTTTTCCTTCAAATAACTCAGAGGATGAATTGTAACATTCTTAGCACCCAGTGCCAAGACAATTGATTTTCTTACAGCTGACATAAACTAACCAAACTATTATATAATTTTTGACAGTACAGATCTAAAAACATGGCCCAAACTGATGGATTTAAAATAGTTCATGGATAGCCATCAACTGAGCTGAGCAGTGATTATGAATAATGGATCCTAACCCCCGTCAGTAGCTGAACTGAAATACATTCGCCTAAACCACTTTCTCATTCTAGAAAGGAATTGTAATGGAAACATTGTTAAGGTTGCTATAATTAAGTTCCCTTTTAACATATTTAAAATACACTAGGCAGGCAATCTTGGGTTACTTAACTGGTACCACCAGTTCAGACTATCACCTGTTCTGTGGTTTTGCATGCATATCCCACATCCCTCCAAAGCTTTTAACCCATTACTAGTTATTATTTTGCAGGAATGTGATACATAAATATAAACATATCAGACACAGTGTTCAACACTTCTAATGATCTATTGCCCTCATATTATTGAAATCCCTGAGGAAGTTTGGCAGATGTCATTCAATCATCAAGCTATCATTATTATGTTTTAGCTTTAATCTAAAGTGCCTAAGAGCTTCGTGCTTCTTAATTCATTTTCTATCTCTCTTAAGAGAAACAAAAGGGGTGGGGAGAATGGGTGGAAATAGTTCACCTTAGCTGGCCTAGCATTTGTCATATTTGGGGAACATATTTTCATTTTCCAAACTTGATTACTTTTTCTTGTTTTAGTTATAAATCTATTTCCTCTAAAGTTTCAGTGATATCTCAGTAATTTAGTTAGTATTCATCTAGAATATGTTATAACAACAAAAAAAAATACTATAGTAACACAATCGACTTCAAAAAGCCGGAGTTGTTGATCCAAATCTTCCCAATATATAAAAAGAAGTGCAAAGTTGCATGTGCACCAATGCTTTATTACTTATGCCTCTGTCTTGCTGTACTGTCTATTTATCTAATTTTCTGATGACCTCTCCCAGGAAATTCAGAGGCATAAAATTATTAAGTAACTGTGCAGCTTTATGAATACCTCACTGTCTGGGTACTTTGCTGCCTCTGTTGAAGACAAGATTGAGACTGTTTGTTGTAGGCAGTAATACCTCAAGCAGTGATTCAGGATGTCTGTTTTCCAGAGTTCTAAATTAATCTGGGCCACCGCGGACGTGTATGAGCCCAGTTGCAATTCTGTGGGCTGGAATACATCCAATCCACAATGAAATTCCATTTCAAGACAGGTAAATGCCTGAACACAAAGACCCTTATGCCCTATGGCTTATACATGCCATGGGCTAAAGCTGCCCAACTTGAAACCAGCACATAGCAGGTGCTGGGGCCACAAAGAGACGATAGGCAGATTTTGTGAAACAGCTGAACAGCTACAACATACATTAAAAGACATGGGAAAATGGGGTTCAGTTCCCTTTTTTTCCTAGTCAACCTTGTGGTGGGCAACATTTTTTTCATATCTAATTTATACCATTTTTCCCGTAATTTAGGCTTTTATTTTTTGTCCCATTCAATTAATACAGGCCACTCCCTTCTCCCTTGTAGCATCCATCTACCTATTGAAAGACTTACCATGCTTCATCTCTGTACTAAACATATCACTAACCACATCTTTCTTTAAAACCTGTTTTCTAAATTTTCAATTGGTTTTGTTGCTTTTCCCAAACCTACACCCTTCTGCAATGTGGTGTGCAAAACCAGACACCATCCTGTTGTTGCAAAACCAGACACCATCCTGCGCCTTGCCAGCACTGAGTTAGAAAAAACACTTCATGTTTAAGACACAATGTTCCTGTTCATCAGTTTCAGTAGGACATCTGCTTTTCCACAATACCCTGACAACACCGACAAATTTTAGATGGTGATTCCCTTACAATCTCTCTAAACTACTTTGTGGAAAATGGCTTTATATCTTGTTTTTCATCCAATATGGCAGATTTGGAATCTCCTCCTTAAGTGCAGTACTCTGCATGTGTTCTCATTGAGTCATACCCCATTCATGTCAGACTATTTCTCCAATAGTCAAGATCACTTTGAACTCTGAGCCTGTCCTCCCACCTCGCTATCAGGTGGCTTTCTGTCCTTGAATGCTAAGATAATCTCATCTAATGCTGTTCAGATTCAACAAATATGCCGCCTGTCCCATCATTTTGAAAACACTGGAGAGACTTTTGGAAAGCCCCATTTGAAACTTGTTTGTAGGTTGATACTCTACACAAAGGCAGAGTAATTGCTCAAATACTTCTTTGTATAGGTCTATTTTAAGATAATACAACTTCTTCGGTAAATCCTCTTCCAACCTACACCCTCCCCTAATCACAAATGAGTCAGGATACCACTTAGTCAATCAAAAAACCAGATTCTAGCCAAGAGACAGGATTTATTTTCTTTGGATGGAGAACATTCCTATGCAGGGTAGAAAGCTAAGTCAACATAATAGTACAAAGGCCCAGCTCTTGCCCACAACTATCCTTTTTATGCAGACAATTGACACCAGGGTGTGATTCTTGGGAACGGCCTGCTGGATGTGGCTCCCAGCCAAGCCCAAGGAGGTACAGGCACCGTTCACGCACCCCATCTTCCAGAGCAGCACACCAACAGGCAGTGCTTCACAGATCCTCTCTTGCCACCATCACTTCCTTTCAAACAACTCTCTCTTTGCTCTCGTAACAGGTATACCCTGCCTGCTATGCACCAAACACACTTCTAAGAAAATGAGAAAATAATGTGTTGAGTGTTGAAGATCTCTTCCCATTCCCATTGCAGATAATGACAGGGTTCACCCGAAAGAGAAGTTCACAGGGCCCTGTAAAGCTAGCTTTCATTTTAAAATTGCATTCCAAATGGAAATAATAAGACTGGTTGTGTGTTTAAGACCAGCTTGAACTCTACCTGCAGCAATTAGAAACGGTACATTGCAAAGAAAAAAGAGGAAAATCCAAGCACAAGCTGCTTTCTAGCAGCAAAATGTCACAAGGATCCTTGGGGTTTTAGAGTTTCCAGTACTCTTTATAATTATTTAATTAATTGGAAATTAGAGGTAATGGAGACCTGTTATTTAACTTGTTTAAAGTCATAGAAAAGAAATTAAAAGAGTGAGTTGGATTTTTTTTCCTTAGGTTGATCAGTCTGAGGCAGGGTCTTTTAAGGTTGCTTCTGACATCCAGCCCCTTTCAAATTTGGGAGGGGGGAGGTGTGGGTGTGTATTTGAGTTAAAGTACTGAATTTCTATTTTCAAACCAATTAGAATGTATTATAGAATTAGATTATTGGGAAATGAGGCCTGTCTGGGGCCATAGAGAATTTATGCACACTGATTGTCATTTTACCCTTAAGGAAAATAATTTACATTTGACTACAACACCTCCTGTATGTCATACATATGAACCCCCTTCATACGTCACATTACCTTTGTCTGCTTTCACACAACAGGTTCTTTACAGTGAAGACATTATTTATTTTTGCCTTTTATTGTGCCAAATATGTTGCTGGTACTTAAAATAAATAGCACTAATACAGGCTCATTATCATGCAATTTAAGCCCTGGCAATCAATACTTGATCCAGAAAAGCCAGGTTTTTTTCCTGACACTATCTGTGCTATCTGGGGAGGGACAGTGCTAATACCTTCCATGTGTGTGAAAACAGCCCTTGCTAAGAAGGTTTTCATGCTGGCTCTGAATCTGATTTCACATACCCTGTTTCACACTGATGTAACTGTTTTCTTCAGTACAGTTGCACTTCATACAGAACCTTTTCCCAGTGACCCACCGTGAGCCAGAGGGGAGATATGAACCATTGTTTCTTGAGCCAATGTGAACAAAACTTATGTGACTATATTTTTAATTTTTTTTTTTTAATAATAGATGCTGAAGTCTTGTGATTACTTTCCAAAGACCAGCTTCATATTTCCCCTGATGCCTAAAGAAATTTGCAATTTTCTATTATTCTGTTTCCTACCCAGTCCATTAGCAATTTAGGCAAATTTTGCCTTTGTTGTAATTAATTTAAACAACTGGAAACGGGTCTGTGCTGTGAGGACTGTGCTGGAGCACAAACATGTTTGCGAGAAAACAGGCTTTACAGTGTTTTCTGTGCCCTGCAGCCACAGACTCCTGAGACAGGAAATCACAGCATTAACCTGATGATGAAGCTACAGACAGCGGCATCTATGTGCCACAGACTTCTGGTATTCTAAGTAAAAGGCAAAGGCAATGAAAACAGATTAAAACACAAAAATCTGGCAAGCCAGAAGAAATGTGTCTCACACCTCTCCATCTATATGCACATGTACAGCCGCATACAGACAGAAGTAGCCTCTTCTATCTATATAAACTAATAGGATGATAAAGATACAAATAGGTTTCCAACTTCTCACAGAAAAAAAAAGTGCATTCTGAAATGATTCATACTACCTTGTGGCATGGCAACATATTATTTAATAGCAGTATAAAGTGATACATGCTCTGAAGGGGCTACGCTCACAAGAGAAGCTTCTTTTGGAATCAGTTGCATGCATTACATCACTCATGGCCACATGTGAATGTTATTTGTGTATGTACTCTGAAACAAAATAAGGGGGAATAGACAAAGAGAGATTCCTCCCACACCCTGCATGCCAGAATCTCGTTTCCTACCCTCAGCTGGTGCTCAAGAGCCTGACTCCAGCAATAACAGTCTCCCACTGAGATTAAAGCACTGGCAAACACAGCTTATCTTGGTTACTGTATACTTAAGTTTTGTGTGTATTATACATACATATATTTACATATCTAGACGCACACACATATGTATATATTTATGTCTCTCTCTCCCTCTACTGATACACATATTGTGTTTATACACGTTTATAAATATGATATGTAGGACATCTTTTGCAGAGAGGAAATAGTCCCCGGATGCAAAAACAGTCATAGATGTGAGCCCAAGCAGAGATGATATTGGACTTCAGCAGCTGCCCCCTGCTCCTCTGCACCTCAATGGACGCAGCCGCTCTCAGAGACCTCTGTCTCCTTTCCCCAGGGAATGCTGGCCTTCACTCCTGCTGCAGAGCTGTGGCTCAGACCTGGCCAGTCACCAGTAGTGCTGTTCTTCCACCTTATATGAACTGTATCAATATTGTCATAAAGCCTAAAGGCTCAGAGACCTATGACAACCAAAGCACCAGACCATGTCTTTGTGGAATCATTGAGCAAATGTGCCTGAAGTAAGCAGCACAGATCCTGAAGATGTTGCTTACTGACTAGTTTGTTCAGCATTTCTTGAGGCATTGCAACATTTACCAGATTTCCCCATGGGGACAGTCATATTGGTAAATGCGGTTCACTTGATGAGATCCTCTGTAAGTTTAAATTAGTCTGGGCAGACATACTTAGCAAGGGAACAGATGAGAGAAAGTGATCCAAATTTTGTGGACCATAAACAAGCACTTTTGTGGACTGTGACCAGTAGAAGATTTACTGGGACATAAACAGCTCTTACTTACTCCAGAGTAAAACAATAATAATGTTTCTGAAATAAAGAGTAAAACATCTTGGCTGGCAAATGATAGCTCATTAGGAATGTAGAAATACAGGCATATATGCCTATACACATATAGTTGCCAGAAGTTAAGGGTTTGTACTTCAGATTTATGTGACATCTCTTCATTATCAGAGTAAATTAATTTACCCCAAAAACTAAATGGATCTGTACAATGCATGTATGCTGGTGCTTAGAAGATACAAACAAACTTGAAGGAATCTTCATACAAGGGAAATGCTAAAACTGCCAATACTTACTATTGCATCATTTTGGAAAGAAAATAATAAGGTAAGGACGGGACATCCATAAATAAAAGCTGTTATTTTAAATCTACTGAGAAACTCAGGTATAAATATATACCAGTGAGTCAGAAAGTGAGAGGGAAATAGGTGGAGTTTGATCATGGCCTGTTTTAAGTGGATACAAATGAGATGGAAGAAGGGAATTAAAGCCTTTAAGTGCCTGAAATTCCAAGACCAGGATTCAGACCTGTAAAGTACTAAGCCAAAGAAACCATGCTATTTAATCTGCTGGAAAGAAACAGGTAACAGCAAAAGTACTTCTATGCTAGGATCAGTAAAGGTGGAAAAGTTGTGAAGGACACACCTAAAAGGAAATACAGAGGATAGGTACAGATAAAAGAAAAAAGAGATTATGGCAAACAATTCCTCTTTAACATCAACAAATGAAATTCAAGTCTATAAAAGCTGGGGTTCCTCTGACTTTACAACACCAAATGCAACTAGAATTCCTTGGGGGTAAATATCTGCACATGAAGCACTGCTATCAAAAATAGCAAAAAACTTTGGTAGGTGAAATACATACATATATACATGCATAATATATTTTGGTAAGAAGAAGCCACACAGTCTGAGAACATTTAACATGAATAGCACCAGATGCACTGGTACAGAACAAGAAAAGGAAAGGAGGGGGAACCTCGAGCTCAAGTATATCAGTCTCTTCTTAGCAAATAATCACTCTGCTCCCACTTTCTTCAGATGTCTCCCTAAACTCAGCCAGTAAGTGAAATATCATTTTACTCAAACAACCATTTCATCCTGGCAACAATGGGTATGTCTTGGCTTAAGCACACCTAAGTCCACTGCTTCAAATGCATCTTTGGAATGAAACCTGTGTTTCCAAAATGGTCCTCACCACGCACCAAGCTCCTGATTCCAAAAACTATTTCAACAGAATTTATATATCTAAGATTTTGTTTTTTGTGGTGGACTTAGTAGTATTAGGCTAATGGTTGGACTGGAGGATCTTAAGGGTCCTTTCCAACCTAAATGATTCTATTATTCTACTTACGTGGGACATTCAGGACAGACTTTCTGAGGATGCAACCTGAGCAGCTCCTTAACTGATATGACTTTCTATGATAAGCACCACCAGAGATGCCTTCCCCTCATCCACTGGCTGGATTTGTTTTCTTCCACCTTGTCATGAAATAGATTTTCTCCATTAGTCTGCAAAGGTGAACAGCTATTGGAAAATTTTGCAACTCAGTTTTTCAGCGTGCTCATGAAACCAGCTCAAAATGGCTGGGAAATGGTGCTGGGAAAAGGGATCCCTTACCTGCAAGTCTCAGTTCTAGTCAACCTTGCTGCTTACAAGCCCTACAGCTTTTCCATCCTTTGGGATGTCCACAACCTACTTTGAGTTCAGCAAGGCTGCTCATGTACAGAAATACTGCCAGGTTAGTTTATGAAGTCATCTCTTTACACAGTTTTTCACATGGTTTCTTTAAGGTTCTGGTTCTTCAAGTGATGAAGTGAAGCTGCTAAGAAAAGGCCGTATTGCTTTGAAAATCACGGCAAAGATGTGAAAGACATGAATGGCTTACATACATGGAAACTGAATGGCAAGCATGGCACTCAGAAGCAGATGTGCTTGGTTGCACCTTCTGAATGCTGGTGGCGTGTTAAACACAGCCCTCCCAGCAGAGCCCCCTGCTGCAGTCAGATCTGAATTTACCAGCACAATGCAGTTCAAGTCAAGCACAGCCTTAATTTTCGTTCTTGAAATTTGCGTTGCCTCTTGGACAGCACTTCGCTTCAGGCTGGAAATGCATTCTGTAAACTGGAAATCTGAGCCTATTAGCACATTTAAGGAAATAATTGGATTAAAACAGTAGGGTCCAGAAGAGATGGAAATTATCTGTCCTTTAGATACATCTGAGTGACAAAAGTAAAACCCGTGAAAAACATTTAATGCTACTCCTTCAGTGCAGCCTCGCCATATGAAAGGCAACTTTCAATTTTACAATAGGCTTTGCGCCACCAGAGATATGACAGAAGGGAGTGGGAGGGAGAAATGAAGCTTAGCTAACTAATGAGTTGGGACTATCCGTTGTTTTTGGCTGAAGAGCTGTTGCTCAGTTAAATATAGCAGTTATTCTCCTGGCAGTGCAGAGATGAACACCTCATGAAATGAATTAGTGACATTCCTCTGGTTTGATTTCTCATGATCTGTAAAATTTAAAAACTGATCCTAATTCCCAGATCTTCGTTTCTGTGCCAGATTCACCAGACAGGAAAATATTAATCTGCTGGGATTTTTCAAGGAATTTTCTACATCTAGAAATGCTGAGAACATGTTCCTCCAAAATCAAGTAACAGCTATGCTACTCTCCTCCTTGCTTTCAAAATTACTTTTAACTTCTGCAAGGCTACAATGCCTGCACTACTCAGAATCCAGTGGCTTTTGAAGGACAGAAGAGGAGGTAAAACTGTTCCATTTTTCTCCATTAACCCAGTTCTTCTTGGTGTTCAATCCAGCACTGGAAAAGCATTACCCTCACAGAACAGGAGCACTGCAATTTCATAAAGATTCCATCTGAGTCCTGCCTGGGACTTTGTGTCACAGCTTTGACTGCCACTTCCCTGGGCCTGCTTTGCACCAGGGAGAAATTAAAACATGCAGTGGGAGGGTGCAGCTCAGTATGTGCCTCTGCAGGCCAGGACTTCAAGACAAGTACTCACAGGACGTGAAGGACAAGGTGGAGACAGCACAACATACTGAATAACAGGGGGACAGACTGAGCTCTCACTTCTGTGCTCAGAATCCGTTTCAGAAAGTATGCCTGTGACTGTAGCTGTGGCAGTCTCCCTTATCCCATGGCTACTTTGGATCCCAAACACACTAGTTTGATTTTCCTACATCATACAAAAAGAGAAAAAAAAATATAAATCATGATAAATGTGGAAGAAATTGTTGTCTGAATTGCAAGGACAGAACATCCAATACAACCAAGTGACACTTGTGCAGCTGGGAGGAGGCATACAGTGTTTAATGACAAGGTTCACAAAGCTTGCTCAGTCTGTGGATATTTTCCAGGAAGAGGTCTGAACGGTGTGTGTCAACAAAACTGTCCCAAATCCTTATGCCTGCCTTTAAAACTGCATTGAAAAACAAGTCAAAGAAGGTACAGCTATTAACACCAGTTAAAGATCCTCAGATCTTTTCAAACCGTGATTGTACCTTGCTTATTTATACATAAGGTGAGACTTAAATGCTGATGTCCATAAAATGTTGAGAATTGATGCTGAGTGGTAGCCAGGCTGGCTTTTGAGCTAAATATGCCCATCTGAAAATAATTCACAGAACTAGCTAAAGGTTAATACTGATAACAACATTTTGCCTCCTCAAGGCAGACATGATGTTATAAATGTAAAATTTCCAAGTTTTGTGGGGTGTGGGGGATTCCTTAAAACTGACGCATCCCTTCCCTTGGGCATTGTCAAATCTCAAACTGAACTGAGAAGCTAACACTTCTCTTCCTACACTAGACAGACTCAAAAGAGAGAAGATTCTGCTGGAAACATCTATGTTAAGCTCTGCCAAGAAAGCGTGCTTTCTCAACAAGAAGTGACTCTCTCTATTAGCTTTGTCTCAGACATGTAAACAAATTATTAACTCGACTATTTCCCATTTTGGACATGGCACTAATCACAACTTTGATAATGAAACTCCCTCCCACTTTGGAGCTTATAGCTCGAGGAGCCCCATGACATGCATAATAAAATACTTGAGAGCTCTTTGAGGGAATTCAGCACAACAAATACCTGGAGGAAAGATTATAATCTATTTCCTTTTCACAGAGTCAACAAGACTAAAGACTGCCCACTTGATTGTGTCCCTTTCCTCAGGGCGAGTCAGAGATGCAAGTCAAAGTTACTTTCTTGACAGAAAACATAGAAGAAAGGAAAAAAAAAAAAGCAAAAAAAGCCTGAATTTGCAGTCTGGATGGGTCACGCCTGGTGGCAGATGTGGTAGACTGGTGGTACATGGCATTTCTTGATGTCTGGCTTTGCATGTGTTCAGCCTAAGTGCCCGGAGCCTGGACCTTTTTCTGAGCAAGCCAAATTACCCTTAACCACATAACCACACTGCCCCATCTGTGACCTCTCCTCCTGGATCTGGAAGGACCCACCCTCTCCGTGAAAGACAGTTAATTGCATCTCCATGATATTTTAGCCCAAAGACTGCTAGTAAGTAGAGGCTATCAATTGTGTTGAAGTATGACTTCTGCTTTCTGTGTTCCAGATTACTATCCACCAAGGATTTCCTAAAGCTGTTGGACTCTAGCCCACATATGCAAAGACAATCTGAAGTATTAAATGAGATGCTGAGTTGTAGCTCTTGTTATGGCCAGTGCAGATTATTTCCACTGAGGAAACCACCTCCTTTCTTAATTGCAGGGAGGTGTTTCACTTGCTCATTTTACAGCCAGTGTTTGCATCGCACATGGAGATAGCTGTGAAGTGTAAAGTGAGAATTAAAAAGTTTCCAAGATTGCAAAGAGCACAGTAACTTAATAAAAACTTGTTTAGGAAGCCAAGCATAATGTGTGTTATATTACACCAATCCTAGATCAAAAGCTAAGGACTGAAAAAACAGAGAGAATTTAAAGTCACAAAAAGCTTCTGAAGTTGAAAATCTTGCTGAAGCAACAATTATTGCTTTGCTTCTCCAAAGAAAAACTTTTATTTCGAAACTTTTATTTTGGAGAACTCTTAACCCTCTCACCTCAAAATGCAAGTAACTTGGACACTAAAAATCTTCAGTTTCATCTTAAAGTGTACAATGGCTCTTCTGCTTGTCTGCACCGATGTCACATTTCTCCAGCTGATGGTCAGAACTGTCACTGAATACATGCAAAATTTTGCACTTGTACTATTTTGTGTCAGCTAAGTAAAATTTGTTATTCTTGGCTCATAGCACCCCCAAATAAAAGACCAGCATTTTATCTGAAGGTAATTGAATACGGAAATTAACAGAAAACACCACTTAGTTGCCACCTCAGCCATTATTGAAGACAATTATGCTTGGGCAAGGTTACTTGCAGTAAATACGCTAGTTTTCTTTATCATGTCAACAATGCCTGTCAGTCAGTGTTAGCTGATTTGGAAAACTGAGGTCACTTCTGAGATGCTTATATTAAGAACCTTTGAATTGGGTATGACTGGTGAAATAAAATACTTGTTTTCCAAAGGATGAACATTTACAGCTAAAGTAAGCCTTCCCTCGGTGTCTCTGTCTTTCCACTGCTCCTGGCTGCAGAGGTGTATTTATACCACAACGCTGCTGAACTGCAGACCTTTTCATAGAGCTCCAGCTCTGCTGGCAAGAATTTCAAGCCTACGGGCCAAGACACCGGCCATCCCTTCCTTCCTCTGTGAGTAACCCAGGAGGGGATGCCTCACTCACAAATTCTACCCTGAAGCAAGACTTAAGATCCCAGGGAACTGCCTGCAGTGTACCTCTGAGCCTCTATCTAATAGTAGTGTGATTACTGTCAGCTATTAACATGGGACTGAGTTTGGGAGTGAATTAAGCATGGTATCACTGGGTTTTTTTTTCTTCAAAGCTGACTTTCTTAATGATCACAGCAAGTAAGGAAAAGCATCTGAGTCGCAATGGAGCTGCAGCACAAGGCCTTCTAACTGCAGCATTTCATCAGAGAAAAAGCAGAGGGAAATAAGCAAAGGCTTCCAAACTGGCAGGACAGGACAGAGTGTTTCTTTAAAGCATGTGCATGTGTGTTTTTTTAAATTACCAAAACAAGAGAAAATAATTGTAACTACAATTCCCATTCTTACACTGCCCAGACTTAGGGCAGGATTACCATTCCCTCCCCTCACAGTCATCCCATCAAAAACCCTCACTGAGGGGCATAAAGCATTTTATTGAATGCATCCACTCTCCAGGAGGTAGAATCCCTTTTGTGAAAACACACCATGCAAATGAGACCTGGGCTCCACTGAAGGCTGTGGTCAGGATTTCAACCTCCACCTGGCTGATCATTTCCATACTTTACCTCTTCAGCCACTGTATGCTGCAAGGTGGTCTACAACAGGCACCAGCACCACAGCGCATCAAAATTAATTTCACCTGAAGAATGAATGGCTCCATTTGTAGTGTATGTCAGGTGTTAAGAGATCTCTTTCACAGCCCACAACTTACAAGCACTTCAATTCAACGTATTTTCCCAAGAGGATCTACGCAGTTTGTAAGGTTACCTTCTCATTCTCCACTAACAACAGTTCCTAAGGTTCTCATTTCACTAACCTTTTAGTGTGCTCCTTTGGCAGATAATTACAAGCAGGAAGGGTGGGATGTACTTAATTTGAAGATCCCCAACTCCAAATATCCTTGTAGCCAGAATATTTGTTCTAACTAATACCACCATCATTCTCCAAATTGGCTCTTCTACAGCACGGGTATAAATTACTTTGCTATCTTTGAGCATAACACCAAGGAAACTAGGAAGGAAGCTCAGTAATAGCAATTATGATACCTTCACCACTCACAAATATCTGTTGTCATTTGTAATTTCTATTGCTGAAGCCATCACTACTTAGCATCTTTTTCTAATGTTCCACTCATTAGCCAACACCCATTAATGGGGTATTTATTTTTAATAGTGCTCCCTGGTAAAATTCCCTTATAAAATTCTGCAGTTTTCTACACTAACAGTCCCTAGTGCTTTGTTTTACAGAAGTGTTAGGATAGTGCTCTGGGCAATTACTCAATAGTATTGGAGTACAAGAGCTATTAACCTATGGCTCTGAATCAGCAAAGCTATAAATATACCCTAACACGTTATTTAATTAAAAGAATGGTAAACTTCCAAACATCTGTGTTTCTTCAGATAACCTTCTACAAATACACCCAAACTGGGGCTTTAGAGATGGCTAATGAAAACATCTATCAGGAGTAAAGAGCCAAATAGAAATATTCACAACTGTTCGTAATTCTGTCAGGGGAAAAAAAGTTTCATTCAATAAAAAGAAAAAAAATTTTGTTTTTCTTTCTATGTAGTAAACAGCAGTTTTTAATAGGTGCTTTCAGTCTACTCTGAAGCTGTGTGAAATACCTTGTCAAACAAATCTGAGAAAGTACAATTTGGCTGTGAAGTTCTGTCATTTTCTGTTATGTAATCTTGTCCCTGGCTAAGCACAAGAAACTGTACAAGATACAGACTTTGTAGCTCTTAAGAGAGTGTAAGAAACACTTTCCAAAAGGCACTGTTTGAGTTCTCATGAACCTCTTTTTCCCTCTTTTATGACTCCTCAGCAACTGAACTGGTTGCAGACTGGAGAGCCGTCCCTCCAGCTGGTGTTTGCCTCATGACAGAGTTGCACATGGATTACAACTCCCAGCAGTCACCAAGCACTGTTTAAATGGGATTTAAACAGAGAAGAAAGAGAGAGAAAGCACATGTATGTGCACAACACATGCATTTCATCAAGAATGAACACCAAATCAAGTTCTGTTTCACTTACTTACCAATATCTGGGAAAAAAACCCGACAACAACTTCCACCAAGAAGCTGGACTCTTTCCCTTTTTTTCACCAGTAGAATATTTCCAGGCATGTGCTTGTTTTGTTTTTGCTCTGGGATTCTTGGAGATGTTTTAAAAAGGCATCTCCAAGAGTAAAACCTGAAGTTCTGTTTCTGCCAAAAGATTGATAAGACACTTGCGTGTTCAGCCAGCTGGGCAGCAAAAACAGAGAGCAGTATAGATGCTGGGGAGTAACAGAAGTGGGGAATTAGTGCTCTGGGGCAAGAGTCTCATATTTATTTTGAGAAAAAGAAAAAGCAATAAGTAAACCAGAAGTATTTTAGCTCTGAAGAGATGTAACAGTAAAAATGCAATGCCTAAAATACATTTAAAAAGGAGTGATAACAGACAATTGGAGGGAAAGAGGAAGGAAAATAAAGGAATGACTAATGATGCTATTGGAAAATGGATGATGAGGTGATCAGAATGCAGAGAATTAAGTGTAAGGCTAGGGAGAGTAATAAAGTATGAAGACAGTGTATCTCAACAGAGAGGTATAAGCCACCCAGTGCAGCAGCACACACTGAAAAGAAACAGGACAAGGGACAAACCTCAGCCCTGCAAAAATACTGTGCAGTCTCCACACATTTTCATTAGCAGAAGTAAGATGATACCTAAGTCTTCACTCAAGTAGTTTGATAAAAATAAGTCTCCCCTGTAAAGCCCATTTTCTTGTAGAAGTATAGGAAGGTCACAGTGTAAGTGAAAATGAGTTTCCAAACTCTCTGCACAAAACTTGCTGAGTCTCTAGCATCAGAAATCATATAAAACTCCCCAAGGGTCACAGCAAATCAATGACAAACTGATCCTTAACTTTGAATTTTTGATTTTTAGTAGAAAAAATACAGGATAGGTGTATGTGGATCTATTAGGTACTCGATGTACAAATTGGGGAACCAGAGGCTGGAGAGCAGCCCCATGGAGAGGGACCTGGGGGTCCTGGTCGATGGCAAGGTGAACACGGGTCAGCAGTGTCCTGGCAGCCAGGAGGGGCAGAGTGTCCTGGGGGGCATCAGGCACAGCATGGCCAGCCGGGCAAGGGAGGGGATTGTCCCGCTCTGCTCTGCTCTGGGGCAGCCTCACCTCGAGTGCTGGGGGCAGGTTTGGGTGCCACAAAATAAGAAAGACATTGAGCTATTAGAGAGTGTCCAAAGGAGGGCCACGAGGATGGGGAAGGGTCTGGAGGGGAAGCCGTTTGAGGAGTGTCTGAGGTTACTTGGTCTGTTCAGTCTGGAGAAGAGGAGACTGAGGGGAGTTCTCATTGCATTCTACAACTTCCCCAGATAGGAAAGTGGAGAGGCAGGCACTGATCTCTTCTCTGTGGTGACCAGTGACAGGACCCAAGGGAATGGCCTGAAGCTCTGTCAGGGGAGGTTTAGGCTGGAGATCAGTAAAAGGTGCCTCACCCAGAGGGTGGCTGGGCACTGGCACAGGCTCTCCAGGGCAGTGGTCACAGCACCAAGCCTGACAGAGCTCAAGAAGTGTTTGGACAATGCTCTCAGGCACATGGTGTGACTCTCAGGGTGTCCTGTGCAGGGCCAGGAGTTGGACTTTGACGATCCTTACGGGTCCCTCCCAACTCAGGATATTCTATGATTCTAGTCTATTATTCTAACTGCATCTTTTTGAAAGAGGAAAAAGCCAGGTACATCCATATGTAAATCCAGGTAAATGCATTTAAGGGCTGGATGAAATCACATTTACTGCCTACAATGTTTCCAGCGTTTTGAATCTAAAATATGTCTTACTAAAGTGCGCCACCAGGACTGTTGGTGAAGATACCTTGCAACTGCTGAAAATATGCACTGGTTTGAAATTTATAGTAACACAGTTACCAGTGTAACACTTGTATGATACAGCCAACAAGCCACTACGTCACAACATTTTTTCCACATGAAGAATAAATTTGCAGAATCGGCTAATGAGCTGATAGTGGAGACTGGAGTGCCAGATATTCTCATTTTCTTTGGATCTTCCTTTAACTGCAGGAACATGAGAGCTTTATATTTTAAAAATGTGTCAGTACAAATATGTAAGTTTACAGTTGCAGACCATTAATTTGAAACGCTAATGCAAAGAAAGAAGTGCCTAAAATTTCAGAACAGACTTCCATTGATCCACCAAAGAGTGGAAAGTACTAATAAAAATAGTGTAAAAAATTTAAAGATGGTATCCAAAGAATTTCCAGCAAGAGGACGAGCTCCTTGGATCTCTGAACTAAAAAGCTGTCTTGTTACCCAGACATTGATCTAGGCTTGGTATGCTTCCTTCAGTTTTTGCATGCAGGTCAAAGTCAGCATTTATGGGGCAGAATCTTAACAGATGTAATAAATAGTTTCCCACATATGTTTCTCTAAAATCTTTACAAAGATATAATGGTGATTATTACAGCCTGTGTCTGGAAACCTCTGCCATCACCCAGGATCTTCCTGCTCTAGTTGTGCTGCAAACCAGAACCAAAAGAAATTTTCCTGCACCAAGTGTTCATAATCCAAGGCCATGCTGCACATTACTGAACCAGCTAACAACAAGAAGTCATACTGCTACTATGGCAAACAGGCTTTTATATGAGCTAATTTACCCTGTTTCTGCTGCACTGAAGCATTTCTCACTGTTGTAACTAGATTTTTATCCTTTGTTTTGCCCACAGTACAGGACATGGAGCACAAGTAAGTAGAGACACAGTGAGAAAAGACAACAACAAACAACAGCCGTCATCAAGATGCTCAAGAAGTCACAGCACATCACGAGTGTGCAGTGATTTTTGAAGGCAACAAGAGGGTTTTCAGGAGGGATCTGAGGGTACAGAAAGGGGAATCTGCTTTCTTTGCAGTAGTAATCAGTTTTGTAGATGGGGCAAAAAAGAAGCAACAGAACAGGATGCTTGTAAGCTCCCTCTCCACAAAGCACCACCTTTTTTGGCAAAATAAAAATTAATTTGGGGTATGTGAACAAACCAAAGCAAAACACTGTATGGGACATGAGGAAATTATTTTGTCAGCATGCCTGGAACTTGGTTTTGGAGGGAGCCATCCCTGTATCTATGCCTAAGGCCATGAGAGTATTCAAGGCCACTTCATATTCAACAACATGACGCTCAATGGGATTATTTCAGTTCAGGTCCACATGAGGTCTATCAGGCTCAAGGCCCTACATATTCTATTCTTCTGAAGAAGCCTAAATTTGAAGCTGAAATATACTTGATTTGACACAAAAGCAACACAGGAAGAGTTTATCAAAAGAGGATATTAGTCCTTTTCACAGTGCTAGGCTTAACTGTACAAAGTTTCTGGAAATGTTTAATAGAACAAAAGTATGTGAAAAAAAGAGAAAAACTAAAAAGCTGCAGGCACAGCTGATGTAAATGTTTGAGTTGTCTTTTTTTTTTTTTTTTTTTTTTTTTTAATAATAATTTTTATATTGCCTAAATCCCTAAAGTCAGAGTCTGGACTCTGTCTGGAGGCTTCCCAAAAATCACTGCTTGTCAACACCCTTTTCACAGAAATGAGTGTTTACCTCCACCAGTGCATTGTCAAGTCATCTCTTCCCATTACCATTACTGTTTAAATTAGTATCCTTACAGGAATGTCTAACCCTCCCTTTCCTTATTCGGGAATTTCTCTAATATCCAAAGTCCATGGGAAAATAAATCAAAAGAATGCTTTTCTTCAAGGTGCATTTCTACAGAGATCACTGTAATTGGTTAGATGGTACTTTTTATGAGAAGGCAAAAATATGGCAAGTTGATAGTAAATAATAAAAGGGAAATGCAAAAAATTCTAATTGGATGTTCATTCAGATTGAACCCTGATGCAAAGTGAACATTTTCCTGTAGAGGAACTTGGTATAAAGTTCATTTCTCTGCCTTAAAAGAATCTCCTTATGGCTTTTGGAAGTGACACACAGGTGTGATACATCTACTGGATCACGCCAATCTCCTGAACTGTCTTTAACAGGTTACACAGGAACTGTGAGAAAGCCTTTACATCACCCAGTGTTTGAGGATGCTCTAGAGGTTTTGAGGTTTTGCTCTGCAAACATCATCTCTCTGAGTTCTTGGCAGTTAAAAAAGACATTGAGGGACAACACAGATACTACAGGCTTTACAGGAAAAAAGGTAGTCAGCAACAAGGGAAAAATTGGTATACAAACTAAGGAGGCATTCACATCTAATGTATTTAGCTCTTTCTGTCTCTAGCTGTCATTTGCATTCATTGGTTGGTGTGTGGAAAAAGAGTTATTGATTACATTCCTCTGACCACTTCAGCAGGCCCTTTCCTCTTTCCGTGATAAATAGGACAATACTTGGTAGTTCCAGCCAAAAGAAACAACCACTCCAACCACTTTGTCACATTTCTAAATGGTCCCTCCCAGCTCAAAGTCCTGGTAAGTCATAAGTTGTCTGCATGCCAGTGTACAAAATGCCCATTTGATGAACTCTGGTATTTAATGCTGATCCTCACAAAACCCACAGCAAGTGCACAAGCTGTCACGTACCTGCACGTATGAAGGGTTTTGCCCAGAAATTTTTCACCCAGCAAGCATGGCCCCCGAAACCTGCTTTCTCTGAAAGTATATCCCAGCTGAAGTGGCCGCTGGATGCAGATGTTTGCATCCATGGTATTCTCAGTCATAGCAAGCTATGTTATCAAGGGTATCAAAGATAATTGTCCAGGCATTACTCTGGAGTAGGAAATCCTTCACAAAGCCATATTTAAGATCTTAATGATGTTAATCTTTTTTTTTTCCTTAATTCCATTCAGCAGTTAAGCCAAAGTAGAATTAATTGTGGTTGCTAATACTAGAAGGCAAAAATGAGAATACTTCTTGTGAGCTGTTTCCAGCACACAAACTGCCTGTCATCCATCACCAACTCCCTTTGGCTGTTCTTCAAGTGCTCATAAGTCTTCACTGCCGTGGATCTCTATTGTGGTGAATAAGGCACCTTCCCGTGTTTTTGTTTTTACTCTTGTGTCCCCCTTCCCCTTGCATTTATTTATGCCACACAGCTATTGAATTATTATAGAGGTGGGTGGTTTACCTATAGGGCTAGTCACATTCTAGTCATGACAACTTTTTGTTTATGATACCTGAGCTCTCTCACTCTCGGGATTCACTTCATCAGTCAAGATTAATTTTGGCCTTTATTTTAAGCCCAGAAGCCATCCAGAAAGCATCTAACATATATGTAAAATACAAAGATAATAACAAAAAGCACCTTGGGGAGGAGACAGAGAAAGGAAGGTCAGGAAAAACACCTAAATACTACTTTGGATACTCATCTGCAAGCCCTTTCAGCCAACTATGTGCAGGATAAAAGACTCTGGTAATTTTATAGGATTAGCACTATAGAAGAATTGTTTTGAGTGAGGAACAAATGCCACATTATGTGATCAGTGGTGACACTGCAGTACAAGAAGAGGCCCCAGTAGGCTTTGTTTCACAGCTATGAAAACAGCGGACAGAGCAAACTTGGCCCTACCTGAGCTTTTCCTAAAACCTCATATTTCCTCTGGTTCCAATTTCACCTTCATAACCCTCTTTTTAATCTCCACCAACACATGGAAACAGAAACTTGGATCAAGAAGAAAATGCTGCCAAATATTAGTGGTTTGGAAATTTACAACCCTTATCTAAGGAAAAACTATAGTGGCAGCCAATTACTTTAGTCAGAAGTCTTTGTTATTGTAAAGAAGCTTCAATATATGGGTTTGCTTTCAAAACCAGGAGGTAAAAGCATAGTATTCTATGGGTCAAACAGAATTAAAAATAAGAACAAAAGCAATTCAACTCCTCATTACCCGGTCTGGAAATTTTTAAAACTAAGGTCTGCAACCACTAACTCGGTAACAGATGTAGTGAATTATAAACATGAACTTGTCACAGATCACTGTAAAAAAAACAGGCAGGTGTCCTATTTTAAACCATATTTTTTTGCTTTCATTATTGTTACTCCCCCTTTTCCTTTACAGCTAATCAATACAAAGCATGACTGTAAAGTCGTACCAGTTCAGCAATTTGGAAATAAAAAAAAATAAGAGTGCTTTCAAAAATTAGAGAACAGTGTTGCAAAAAGAAAATCTGATTTAAAAACCCATTTCTGTTCAGCAGTTGAGTGGTCTGTTTTGAATTTCAATGGCTATCTGTAGCACTGATGTTTCTGTGTCATTGAATACAGAAAAGTTGACAAGGAATGGTGCTCTTACTCTACTCCTAACCACAACCTGGTAGATAAAGTCTGAAGTCACAAGGCACCTGAGAGCTCTACGAAGACTATTAAAATGTACTGGCAAAGCTGGAAGGAAGAAATTCAAATGAGGCTGGGTTAGAGGTTTCAAAGGGATGAGTGACTGATCCTGTTTCATGTTATGCCAGACAATGCTAATAGTTTAAACTCTAGCTCTGTCAAACAAGAAATAGATGTATTATTGTCTGTGAATTATTAAAATTGACTTCACCTACTCACCTTTAGAATTTTCTGACTGAAAGGGAAAAAAAAGGAATCGAGAAAGAAAAAGTTTCACAAGAGAGGCATGCACTCTTAATCTATTACTAATGTCTTCTTGAATCCTGTTAATATTTTTCATATTGTCTGCTTTGGTGAGCTCAGAGACTATATGTGAGGAATGAGCAAAAAATTCCAGCTGATCCTCGGCATAAAGCTCTTAATGTTTAAGTCTCTCCTGCCTTGCAGATAATTACTGTCTCCTCTTTCAGCCATCCAGCTGGGACATCAGACAATTTGAGGAATATCCAAGATGGGCATGAAGAACCGTTTCCTGGTTCATGACAAATACTGTAGATGTTTATGACACAGAGATAATTCTTCTCAGATTTTATTCAGCAACAACACTTCTCCTCCCCCTCTCCCCCTCATTTTTTCAAGTTGTTTATATCTACAAGGCTCAATTTCCCCTGCTATTCAACTGTACAAGGTCTTCTTGAACACAAGGGAAGCATTAAGGATACTAAAAAATAATTAACAATGTAAAAGGTTTTTAAGTTCTGATCTAGTCCGACTCACTGCTATGGTTATTTTCTGGAATACAAACATGAGACAAGAAAATATGGAAGGTGATCCTCAACATCACTCAACAAGCACTCCTCGACATCATCATCATCACAGGGTAGCAATAACAGCAAAGGTCCCACCTATCCATGCCTCCATCATGAAGCTGTTAATTTACAAATGACAACTCGAAAGGTGATAGAGAGGAAAGGTGAAGGTTTATTTTTTTAAACAACCACTTCCAAACTTCCACCTCCTTTCAACTATTTTCTCTTTTGAGAGAAATTGCAAATGGTGAAGAACAGGGATGAGTCTGAACAAAAACTCCTTGTTAACTTTTTGGGGGAGACAGAAGACCTCTAGGACTAAATTAAATAAAAGTCTGACTTCCCCAGAAAACTACCTCCCTCCCCTGCAAATTAGGCTTTCCTAAAAGTTTCCTAAAACTGAGGGGACAATTTTGATTCTTTTTTTTACCAGAATGTTTTTGACCTTTTTTTTCCCATTGGTGAAATTAAAACATCCCACATTATCTAGGGGAATAAACTTCAGATAAGTAAAGAAGTAAAGGAAGTTGATAGATGCCTACTGCCACTTTTGGACCGCGAAACACCTGAAAAATCAGGAAATGAAAGCTTTTGGAGACAAACCACCACACCCTCCTCCTTCCTAGGAACTTGCCATGACTTAATGCATTTCTCATAACCTGGTCCAAATGGCCCTTTCATGCTGCCCTGGACTGTCCTGCAGAGGGACAACTGTACTCACTCTCATAATATCTCCAGCAGCACCAAAGTAACAAAGATAAATATTTTCCAAGAGGTGGCATAGGATTTTGAGAATCAGTGGCTTGAAGTACTGTCTTTCAAGAAGAAAAATATTAGGTGCCATGGCATACCCATGCTGGGGACACCCATTTCCATAGCAAACCCTGAGTGGAGGACTCCATGCTGAAAAGGCTGATGTCAAGGCCTCTGCTGACCCAAACACAGCAGAAACTGCTATTGCCAGCACTACAACCATCTCATGGCTTCTCAGATGAAACACATGAACACTCTGGGACTGTCATCTTCCTTTGTACACCCACTCACTCATAAAATAAAATACAAACAGCTGAAGGCAAGCAAGCTCTGGCTAAGGCTGGAGAAATTAGACCAAAATCTAGCCCTTAATTCCAGATTTGCTGAAGGAAACCTTACCTCTGTCTCATATCCTCTGCATTCAAAAGAAATTTTTATTTTCACATAAATCACGTGATTTACAGTTCTCTGCTGCCATTCTAAAACCGTTGCAAGGGTTGAATTGGCACAGCACACTCAAAAGAAAAGGTTACAACGACATGGGAAACGCAGTCAAAATGAGAACAGTATTGTCAACATACTGCTTGACTTTTAAAAACCCATTGTAAAATAAAATAAATAGCATCTGAAAGTGAGACAGATCTTCAGACATGCTCTCACTTTTAAATGTGAACAGTAATCAGGTGTGTAAGTGACCTCAAGCACCTCTGACACCAAGGCCTTCCCTGATGGGAAAAGATTTGTGCTGAGCCACCCTGCCAGACTCACTGGACACTCCAAAATGTGGCCTGAGCCACAATTTGGCTCTTTTGAATGTCTGATCTCACACAGAAAATGGGGAATAGGCTGTAGGTGGTGGAGACTGCTGGCAGGAGGGAACTCTTGGCAGTTGTGACAAATGTGTCTTGGTGCTGCCTGAGCCTGGACTTCTGTCGTGGCTTTTGCCTGCTCCAGGCTCTCTCCCACCCTCGTGGCTTCCCTTCAGAGGCTTTGCATTTCCCACCACATCTGCTGGAGTGTTTGTATGGGACAGGCATAGGACAGGCAGTGATAAGAAAACAAGGGATGGTCCAAATGAGGGTGAGACAACAGAGAGAGATAACAAGGGGGAGGAGGAGGCCAAATGGCCGGCCAAGAGAAGGGGGAGGCAAGGGAGATAAGAGGTGAGATAAAAAGAGACTTTCTGTGCATGAATAAACACGAATAAGTGAAGAGGTGGCAGTAAGACCCCCCACTGCCAGGAAGGCAGAGAAGAATTATGGGCTGGAGCAGTTGATTAAAACTACAAACTGCATGAACTTGGTATAATTCCTTCTTGCCTGCAAAGCTACCCTAAAAGAACCTGACTAAAGAAAGTGTCCTAAGCTATTTCAGCATCTCTGCTCCCAGGCACTGTACAATGGACCAGGCAAACAAGAATAATCAGCTGGCATCTCCTGAGCTCCCACAATGTTTGGGGTGGCCTTCTCAGTTCCCATTACAGATAAATTGCTCTCCTTCATATTAAGATGCAGCAATGCACATAAGCACACTCTTAGCTTCTAGTATGGAAACTGTCCCTATTAACTATTCATGCCCTTGAAGTGAAGCACTTGCTTGGATGCCTGGCTGAATCAGGTAGGGTCTAATTAAGGAGGTAGACAGCTTTCTATCCTCACTCACCTCTCCCTCAGCCTTAATCTTCCAGTCACCTAAGTTTAATTTAAAAATCTGTTTTCAGGAGTTGAGCCCAGATCTGTCACATCCAAGACTGCCACTAATTGCTATGTGTCAGCAGCATTTAGAAAAATGAGCAATGAATCAAAACCACCAACCCTTCTGCCTGGATGACAGCTTTATCTTTACACACCAGCTTTTCAATGGGGTTGCAATCTCTTTACCCACCCAGAATGGAAAATTGCATTGCCCAAAGTCAGTCAGAGGTTTCTTCAGCCAGTCTGAACATTTCCAAAGAAAAAGTATTTGTCATGTAAATGAACGTACGGTGTAACACCCAAGGTGCAAAAGCACTCCAAGACCCCAGGAGGTAAGGACACCCTCTTCCTCTGGCTAGTCTTGTCAGATGGTTGTGGCATTAGGGGATGGGAAAGAAGACTCAGAGAGTCTCAGGAAGATCAGGGAAGATGTGAAGGTCACAGATGACACATCGCTGGTTTCAAAACCTCAGGAATGACAGCAGGGAAAGAGGTGGTGAAGGAAGAAGGGGAACAGAGCCAGCTCTAGAAGTTGCCAGAGAAATGTTTTGTTGGAGGCACAGCAGAGGAGGAGCAGGGTGACGCAAAGAGAAGCAACTGAGTAAAGCACAGCGTATGAGCAGTGGTGTCCAGAGGGATTCCTTTACTGGATGTGCCGGCCTAATACTGATGTAATGAGCTAATTATGAAGCAAAAAGTCAGAGTTTGTGTGGGAGGGCTGGAGGGGCACATATTAGGTATCTGCTCCCACTATAAAGGAGGTAAGCTAGGGCTCCTGCTAAGAGTCTGTTAAGAGGATTAAGTAAGACACAGAGCAAGACTGGACATGAGCCTGCTGAAGGTTCTCCGGTTTGGTGACATATTGAGAGGAAAACTTGAGAGCAATAGTGATCTTCCTTTCTTCTAAGGAAGAACTAAGATGAACTAAATCAGGACGAGATTAAAAAAACTGGAAAGCTACCTGTGCAAGGATGGTTGCATCCCCAGGAATGACAGCAGAACACAATGCCATCAGGCTGTCCCCCAACTTTGCTGCCAGTTCACTCGAGCTGTGTAGTCTGTCTGCTGTGCCATACACGTGTTTCAGAGGCAGAAACATAGTGGTGCTATTTTTTCAAAAACTCTTTTTCACATGCTTGTTGAGAAATATTTAAAATATGTTAAGTGCCTCTTAGATGCTATAGAGACAAGTTACTACTAATCATTATTTTACTTGGCTGAATTTGACATGTATATTTTCAGAGATACCTCTGATATGCCTGATATATAAGGCCTTAACTAAAACAAACAAACAATCGACTGCAGGTTTTATTAGCAGGAGGGACAAATAAAAGGAAGAGGATGGCAAAGTAATGCAGAGATAATGCTGAGATTAAACTAAGGAACAATATAAACATTTTGGCTGAGACAGAAGCAAAGTCAGCTTGGAGGAGAATTAAGGACAGCAGAGGCAATAGTTTTCAGATGTTGACATACATTTTCAGAACAAGGAGGAAAGAAAACAGATAAGAGAAGACTGTCAGTTTTATGACAATTCCCAACTTCTTTACCTGACTGCTAGGGGAAAATAGACAGGAAAATAATCTGAAGATTATTCTTCCTTGAATGCTCCCATTTCATTTTCATGAGTATTAATAAAGGCCACATACTGACATTGATGAGCAAAAAGATCCTTGAAGAAGGGAAGCACGTGTTTCCTCATGCAGATATTGGAACAGTTTACAGTTGCAGGCAGCTCTGAACTTAAGAGTAGGAAATGAAGCTTGTATGAAAACTAAAGTGGAAGTGTGGGGCATTTAGGGGTTTCTGATCATGGTTTCATTAGACTCCAAATGCTCTTTAGGGCAGGAACACTTAGAGGAGTTCAGAAATGTTTCTGACTTTAAGAAAGCTGACTTTGGGAGAATGTGATATGCCCCAAGGAATTTTTACTGGAATCCTATGAAACATGGGAAACACAGAGCTGAATTTTTAAAAAACATCTGAAGGAACTGAAATTTAAAGCCGTCCTGCTTAATTCCGAGGAGGAAAAAGGGTAACTGAGGCCAAACACAGTTAAGCAAAAATGCAAAATTTAGTGTAAGTGACATACATAAGACTTGAGAAATCACATATATATATATATATATATGTTTCATTTCTATCAGTGCTAGAAAGAACTGGGAGAAAAATGCTTAATTGCTTAAGGCATATAACAAAAGGAAGAAGTTAGCATGCCCTTTTTCCTTTGAAGAAGAATCATAAAAGGCCAGATGACTACTTAAATATTAGCATCATATTGTGACAGAGTTTCCAGGCTTGCTTAAAGGAAGGAAATTTGCATTGATGATGTATGTATATCCTCAGAGTTACAGCCATGCCAGCCCATAACAAATCTGATGCATGGATATAACCTGCAGTTCCTATGCTAGGCAAGCTGTAGGACAACTGCAGAAACAGGTGGGAGGAAAAGGGAGGAATTGCCTTTAACACATGCAGAACATTAGATTCGGGGAAAAAACAACATTTACATATGGTTGGAAGGCTTCTGTTATTTTCCCCTTTCAAAAAGTGATGTAAACTCCTAACTAAGAGATATATACATCTGAGTTCTGTGATGACACAACAGACCAATGAGACCTGGAATTAATCTTCATTGTTGCAGGAAAATGTAATGAAATGAAGCAAGCTCCTATAAAACTGCTAGCTTAATATCTGCCATGCAAAAATAATAGAAGCACTTTTCCTCAAACACCTTAATGGGCAAAATTTAATTAGAAGAAATTGTGCAATTCTTGGGGGGTAATTCATGCATACAAATTAATAGTAATTGTCCTGCTGAAAGATAAGAAAATTAAAGACAGACCCTAACTCTGTAAAAATTACCCAACTTCAGGGGTTGAGAGACCTGATGCCTATGACATTATATGCTGCAGGGCTGCTTGTTTCCAACAACTGAGGCAGCTCACTGAATTTCAGTTTTGACTTTTGAAAGACATTTAAAACTATTTTAACATTATTTTTGTGAATGCCAAATAGATTATTTAAATCCAAGTATAAACCAAGTTGCCTACCTACAATATGAACATTCTGATTGTAAGTAGAAAAGACTAGTGAGATAATTTCTAAAGTACCTACATTTCGCAGGTGAGTAAACCTTAGTGGAAACTGATCTTTACACACCTAGAGCAGAAGACAAATGTAAAGCATGACTTTTCTAGCCATGTGCTTAAAAAGCTTGCAAAATAAGTGAAAGCACCTTTCATAGCGTATTAAGTTCAGTATAGAAAGCAAACTTGCCACGAAGCTCCTGCAAAAACCATTGATTTTAAGAAAAGCAGAAACAAAAATTTTCCCCCAATCTTTACAGCAGTTTAGCCTCTAAAAGCATTTTAAAAAGGGTCAGAAAATATACTGACAGGAATTCGATAAAAGCTGAAAGAAATGATACTGATAGGTTTGCATTTGGCAAGACACAAGGAAGGAAGGAGAGAGACAGGCATTAGAAGCATTAGCAGGAACAATTCCCAAGGCCAGTAAATATCAAGGGGCCCCACAGCAGTCAAAAGCAGAGTGAAGAGATTTAGAGCCAAGGCATTCAAAGGGTCTACTTAGTTTGACCAGAAGACTGTCTCACATTTCAAGGTTTCTTCTTCAGTACAGCTAAGCTTTTCAATGGGAGGCCTTGACCCCAGGGATCACTAACTGAAGAAAACAAATGTGTTTTCAAATAAATGTATTGGCACTGTCAGAACTGACTGTACACAAGATTAAATTATGTTTATTTTCAATTTCCAGAATACCATGTTAAATTTTAGAAAGACAGACAGACAGAAATGTTTCCAAATAAGACATGAGAATCTGAGCATCAGATTTTCTGTGTCAGCTGTGATTCAACAGCAGAATTCCTGTTAACTGATCTGGCTAAGACCCCTCCCAAAATGTCAACCTGAGGCTTTCTTGCCTTCAGCAGTATTGGTACAAGTGGCAGGAGGGGACACGTGCCATGAGTCCATTTTAGTTATTTCATTGCTTTTCCTTGCTTTCTTGAGAAGGATTGGTTTTTGGTCAAGTATTTTGAATTGCATAGATGTGATTCCCTGAATGAGACAAATAGTAGTTTGCCTGCCTTTGACAAAGAATGGAAATCAAATTAGAATTAAAAAAAAGGAAGAAGTGATTCTGGGTATCCATCCTGAGATGATCTAAAAAGAAAACTGATTGCAGAAAAAGGATATCACATCACGTAGAGGAGTTCCCTCACAGTTCCTCTGCATGCTCCTTAAGACACTGGTACTTCATCTTGTGCTACTACCTTGATCATGCCTGAGCAGCTTCACAGCCTTTCTGGGTTCCACAGGAACCAAGTCAGGACTGTATTAAAAGCAAGGCAAGATGGGGGTACTGGAATATAGAGACGGAGCCCTCATTCAATGGAAGGTGGCCTATGACAAACCAGGTAATTTCAGATAAACATCAGACTTCTATTATATATACTGGTTATACCCAGTGCTATTTCAAGGCCACATTCCATTCTGTATTTGAAAACCTCCCGATTCTCATGTATGGACCTACTAGAAATTATGAATATTCCTGAGGGATGTCTGCTTATGCACTGTCCAAAAACAGTATGCATAATGAACTGAATTTAAAATCCAGAGACTGTGTTCCCAAAAGGAAACCAATAGGGACAGAGAGGAAGAAGACCATGGGCAGCGCTATTTCAGCAGAATATGTCTGAGCACATGAATAGCGTGAAACTACTGCGAGGACTTCCAAAGAGCTACGTACTAGCCACGAATTTTGAGGAGTGAATATGTACTTGTTAGTAAGAGGTATGACAAAGCAGGAAAGTGGGTCTCACAAAGCACAGACTTGTTGGGTCAAGTGTCCTTTTCCTGTTTGGCAAGTCCTTTTGTCTCTGTCCTTCTTATCACCCTGACACCTTACCACAGCACAGAATGACAGACAGCTCTTAATGACTTCCTAGCATTTGATTCCGATACACAGGTCCCAGCCCTTTTTAACGTAACATGAAAGTCTCTATTCCCCTCTCAATTTCAGTTTTAGAACCCATGCCCACTTCCACACACGCAGCTCCCCCTCCCACCCTGCAATCTGTGTCAACAACACAAAGGTGCTCTTGTCACCCCCTTGCTTGAGTCAGACAGCTCTTCTGAATGGACACACTGATAGACGATGCTGTGTCAGCAGCCAGTGGGGCTCTTATCACTTTCCCCAGGAGAGAAGTCCTCTCCTAGGTACACCCACTCCCACACAGCACAATTGGGGCTACTGTTCCCTGTGTTCAGAAACCAGGCTTCATCCTGTACCATCTCTGTGCATTGCCACCATCCTGCCTGACCTGGAAATACTGTTGGTTTTTTCTGTGTCCTAGAATTATCATTAGGTGATTGGAGCACAGGGGTTAGTACCTTGGTCCTGCAAGCAGCATATGCTGGTTTAGCACTCCTGGTAGATTTCACTGAGGCATTCCTGGGAGTAAAGATGTGTTCTGCAAATGAGCATTTGCTGAGTGGGACCCTGCCAAGCACACGAGCACATCTAAACCAGCATTTTGCAGCACCCACAGTTACAAAGATGTAAGCTGGGCAGGCGACACTCACTTTACCTGCAGTTACAAAGATGTAAGCTGGGCAGGGGATACTCAGTGGCTGGAGATGAAACACTACCGTGAAACACAGAAGATAGCACTTTATAATCAAGCCCATCAGTGCCTGCCTTCCTCTGCTTTCCCTGCTTGCAGCTGGAGAAGACATGACCATTTTCCCATTCACAAGGAGCTGTTTTATGCTTCGTTTTGTTTCCCATATGATGTCTTAGCCCCCCCAGCACTGCCTCTCCCACTCTGGGAGGGTGACAAAAGCGGAGCAGTGTCCCTGTGAGAGGGCCACCCGCTCCTCCCGCCTGCTCCTTGTTTCTTCCCAGGTAGCTGGCTGTGAGGGGCCAACAAGCAGGCTAATTTAGAGCTCTAAAAGCTGGCAGCGGGAGTGCAATTAAGCCGTTTTCACAGACTGCTGGCCAAATGCAGCAATTTATTGGCTGAGTGATTGGATTATTCATTTGCAAAGCTAGGAGAGGGCATTTTCTTACCACTTCAGTTGGCCTGTAGTACTTGTGATTGACTGTCACATGAATCTTGCCAGTCTCTTTGCATCGTCCCACTTCATTTTCATTCTTCCCTTCCCACCTGTAAAGAAGATAAACATTTAATCAACCCATAATTACTTTAGTGCTCTGATCTTACCAACATTTGGCCTGCCTTCATTTACTTGAGGCTGGTGTCAATTCTCCCTGCAGGACAGTATAAACTCATTAGCTAAAGGAACAAAGGGAGAGTTTAGACTTGAATGGAGTAACAATGGCTTTTGAAGTCTCTTTGTTTTGGTTTTTGATTCAGTGGAAGGTCCAAAATACAGGACTTACAAATTAAACAAATAATGCTAAGAGAAAATAAAATGCCCTGATTTCAGAATGTCTCATATATCTGCAAATAAATATGACAGTGAGGTTTTTCATTTGTGGATTGGTTCAAAGCTGTTTTCTAAAAATATTTTTAATTTTTGTATCTTGGCCAATACTTTCAGGAACCCTTTAATCTGTTAATTTTATAGATGTGAAGCTCTGTTTGAATAGCATTAAGCTGCATAATTTAATTTGTGCTTAACTAGAAAAAAACAAAACAAAAGCAGTTCTTGGGGTTTTGGTCCTATCTCGACATGGCACTCCACTACATGAAAACTCTACTTACTACCTATGAGCTGAAAGCCAGCCCCCCTCATCCAAATTAGTTTCATGTGCATTGAACAGCCTGCAATTTGCTGTAATTTATGTGATCTGGTTGCATTGTGAATTATTTTCTTAGAGACTGTCCTGGTTTCAGGGGCAGCAGAAGAGGAATGGTTTGGTGGGTGACTAGCTCTGCCTTCAGGGAGGTCAGGCTGAAGCCTGGAGGCCTGGGGACAATGCTCCCTCTCAAAATAAATGCTTCAGATGACACATATAGGAATGTACATCGGTGCATTAAACTTCATCCATTGAATATACAAAATCCAGAGTTATGATTGAAATTCTATCCTCTCTTTGCTTTTCCCTTTTAAGTATATACCATGGGGCTCTGAACCAGCTTGGCATAAAATTGTGATGATGAAATTGGCTAGCTTTTTTTTTTTAATGTTTAAGTAGAATCTATATAAATTAAATCAGCACTGTGATTTAAACTATTTCACCTCAGTCACCAGCAAGGAAAGAAAAGCATCCCTTGCCTCCCACTTACTAATTTTTCTGCCAGCTTTTGGGATTTTGTCACAGATATGATTTCTCCTTGCTCCCCTGCCCCCTCAATCTCCTAGAAGAATTTAATTCTTTGACAATCTCAGCCTTCATTTTTTAGTTTCTAGCCCTGAGGGCTAAGGAGAAAAGTCTGAAAATGTGACCTCTGTACCCATGAAGATTTAAACATTGAAAGGCAGAAGGAAATACCAAATATGCATTATTGCAAGTTTTTAAATCTCACAAATATTTAAGCACAACTTATGACTTTTGAATGACTAGCAAAGGCTGTAGGATGCTTGTACTGGGAACATTTCACATAGAAATAATTTCCTACAGATAATAGTGACAGTGAAGTCAGCTGTTAATGGGCATGCCATGCGGCTAAAGATGATTTATAATTTAAATTTTCTTTCTTTTTTTTGCAATTGCTCTGTTGTGAGCCCGAACGGCAAAGTTTTCATTCAGAAGCCAAAACTAACATTAGTCCCTCCCTTTAAAGGGCAGAGGGTAAAAATGTGCAGGACTCAAATGAGCTTAATAGAAAACTAAGCGTCACCAGTAAAACAACAGGAAGCGCTTAGATCAGGAGACGTCAGTTGTTGTTGGAGGTCACTGAGCAGAGAACCCCATTTAACACCCAACAGGCTCCAGAAGGCTCAGCCGAGCCAGTAAAGACTCACTTAACGTCGCTATCAAAGTTATATAACAATAGAAATAGCTCAAGAAGAAATCTCCACCCGTTTTGTTCAGCCCAGTAATGTGAAAACTTCACAAGGAGGAAAAAAAAAAAAAAAAAAAGTACTTCTCATTGTGAACAAAGTAACATTTGATAGCTGCACTTCTAATTACTCCTGGCACCTTGATGCTCACAGCTGGGATCATCATACTGCTGATAAAAGGGACTGTGCGGGGGCCAGCCTGACACCAGGACCAAGACATCCATTTTGCCAACCGACTCCCTCTCCCCTCTCCCTCACACCATAAGGCAAGAGAAAAAATCCACCAAAACTATCCTTGATTTATAGTCACATTGCAGTCAGAATTGTTAACTGGAAATGTCATGACAAATTATCCTGAAGCACGAGCATCGTGGAAGGGGCACGGGGAACCCTCATGTTGTGCTGTGGCTTCAGCTAGCTCCAGCCACAAGGCTTTCTGCTCCACAGGCCAGATGCCCACCTAGGCAAGAAAACAGCCCTGTTTTTGTAATTTGGGGGAAACACAAAGGACCCCTGGCTGAAGAAAGTTTGGCTTATCAGGACTGGACTAAATTTACAGAGGACGGGGAGTGGAAGGCCCAAGCCCAGCTGGTGTCAAAGCCCAGAGCTGCCACGCCGGCGCTGCTGGCCTAGTGCAGGGTCAGCACCAGGCGCCGCTCCTCGGGCCTGCACATGGCCAGCCCCCACAGCAGGGCCGCCGCCTGCCCCACACCCAGCACCTTCACCCTCCCGCCGAACCGAGGCGCGGGTTTGCTGTCCCAGCTGACGGCATCAGCCGTGTTCTGCGCCCGCAGATGGATGGGTGAGACCACGGCACCGCTCCGGACAAAGCAGGTTTGATGCCCTCTGCATCTGCACTCCCATGTCGAGTGCCTCACTGCTGGAGATGGGTGCTTTGGGATTGCTCAGGACGACGGTCAGTTGTCAGCTCTGGTGGATTCCACTGCTATCAGTGACCTCACAATTTTCCATAAAACTAAGATTCAAATGTATGAGCAAGTGTACTTGCTTGAAAAGTTCTTCACATCAAGAGCTTTTAAACACTGCATTTACAGCAGGATGGACTGCATTCAATTTAAAGCTAATTTCATGTCTGGAGATCACTATTGTTACAATACTTATTATCAGTGTTGATGAATGCTCCTTTGGCTTTTTATCTTTGGAGGTTCCATTTATTTTTCATTTCCTATACCTATACAGTAAGAGGGCAAGCTTCAAGCAGTGAAAACTTCCACAGGTATAGAGGATTTTATGAGGATGACAAGCTGGGGTACCCACCTGGTAGGGTGGGAGTTTGGCAGGGAAGGAAACAGGGGAGCCAGGATGATTGAGGAGGGGTGGGAATAGAACTGCAATGGACCAAATGGTCTGGCTGTAATTGAGGAGCAAACAGGAAAAAGTACATATATTTTTGAGATGGTGAAGAAATCAAATAAATATGAAATCTTTCACAGAAGCACAGATGAACTGAACAAGTATATGCACTTCATCTCCTTGCTCGATCTTTACTTAGAAACACAATCCATAACCATTAAAAAAAATTCAAAACCACTAGAGGCTACAGCTGCTCAGCTTCTTTATGAAAAATAAAACTATCATGTACACCTTTATAATGAAATAAATGCCAATAGAAAATATTTTCACATTTGAAAATGAACAGTAAATTAAATAAAAATAAAATTGTGTGAAGATTTTGCTCTTCCTCCACAAGTAATATGATATACAGCTTGTGTAGATTTCTCAGATCTGTGGCCTGATTTCTGCTCCATACAAAATTAAGCCAAAGCACCTCATTCTGTCCTGGAACTTTATAAACAGCAAAACTGACACCATATAACAGACCATTAATATCTTTTGAAACTAATCTTTTGTAGGGAAACTTTAAATACGACTCTTCATATATTCTTTTGCCACCAACTCAACCACCAACCTTGCCAGCAGCTCTGATATATCAAAGCAATCATAGATACAGGGCTTGCTTACCCACGACCTTGTGCTTAAATCAAAAGCATGCTACCATAAAGGAATGAGTTAATTTTTTTTTCAAAAGTTCTGATGAATCAGGTCTTCATTGTTTTTTTTTCCACTACTCAAATAGTCCAAGCATTGTCAAGCTCATATTTAAAAAATTTAATTGTGACTACATATTACAAGACAATAAAAAGAATATGTGCTAGGCTCCCTATTTTTTGTTTCTTTTTTTTCTTCTTCTTTGCAGTCCATTGGAAAGCTTTTGAAGCTCTATCTGTTTACTCCAGTTTGTGAAAGTTGGTGTTGGGAAGAAAATATTTTCTCAAAGAATATTAATGCTTCCATGAAAATCAAAGCATTATGGAAACAAAGGTTTCAGTTTAAAGTAAGTGCCATTAGTGTCAGCCTGATACAAAATTTTATTAATAATATCTAAAAGAGAGGCTTTTACATTTTCAGAATGGATTTTTTTTTTCTTTCTGAATGGCTTAAAAAATTCTACGTAAGTTATTCTTTCTTTAAGCAGAGGTTAGGAAAAAATCAAAGAAGTCCAGCTGACCTGAAATCAGGTATTTTTCCAAACTGCATTTGTGACAAATAATTTAATTTCAGGTGTGGGAAATATGGAATTTCCCATGAAATACCATATTTCATTCTTACCCAGTCTTTTTATAGGAGAAACTCTCATACCTCTTATGTATGTAATCGGATGATTAGATTGTTATAGTCTTCAAGCCTTAATTTCAATTCTGAAACAGTTACAACAATTGGGTCTGTCTGCAGATAAAATCTCGTATCAATAAGACAGCAATGAAAGCCTGCTCAGCTGAAAGAATTGATTCTCCAGTTGAGGTGGGTTAAATGCCCCTAAAATATATACTCTATTTTGAGAATGGTGATTTTTGAGAATGGTGATAAAACTGGTGCAGTCCTAAGTGAGGATTGCTTGTATGGGTTCACTCATGCCAGCATTCTTCACTGACATGGCTGGGTTCCTTTCAACTACCTCTCTTCAAAATGCCTCCCGTTGCTGCATGAGATTCTGTTCCCTTCCTCTTCATCTGAAAGCTTCTCATTTTCTTTTCTCATTTAAATACAACACATATCTCTGGCCAGCCAGCAATTTTTGGTGGGCAAAAGCCAGATCTGGAAATAGCAGCTGTGTTGCTGATGACTGCTGATGGCTCCTCCTCCCTGTCCCACATGCTTTCCATTCTTACAGCAATCCTTCAAATCTCATGTGTTTCTGTAACCCAGCCTTCCGTTTTAAGATAAAAAGAAAGAAAGAAACAAACAAACAAACAGAAAAACCCCAACAACCAAACCAGAAAAACTCTTCTCCCTCGGTTCAATCTCAGTTCAACCTTCCCTGTCACTGAAGAGGCCACAAGTAGTTCACCTCGGAAGACCTTCTAGCTTATCTGCAAACTTCCCTGTTTTAGGCTGATCTTTTATAAGACCAGCTAGCATGTTAGTTAAGATAAAATTTGTATGTAGAACCAAATGACTAGAGTAAAATATTATTTTTTTCTGAATTATTTCTAATCCTGGAAGCAATGAATATTTCTGTAACAAATGTGCATGCATTTTTATATTAATAAAAGCCACAATAAATCTTTCTGCAACTTGAACAGGTTTTTTCTCTTTCTCTATTTTTTTTTTTAAGTTTCCACATTTGCAGATGGCATTCTTTGTAGCAGTCTGCAAAGAACTCTCAGTGCTGTAGTGGTTTCAGGCTATCTTTGCAATCCTGTTCTAATTTAATAAGATTAATGGCAGAAAATTAGTCAAGACAAGCGTTTGCCTGTTTCGTTTACCCTGCTGTAGTTCAAATTATAGGCGGGAAGTGTTTTCTCCAAGTACTACTTAATTAGTAATAAGTAGAAGGGAAAGTAAAAGAAAAAAAATGTAATCCTTACAGGGGAAAAATATTTGTAGCTCTGAGGCTTTCCTGTTAGTACAAAGAACTGAATTTGAATGATTCAGAGGACTATATAAATATAATCTGAAATTTCTCCCTTGAAAAAGAAATCTAAGAGGAAAAAAGCCACACAAGGTAGCTAAACTTCCATGAACACTTTACAGTCCATTTCAGAGAGAGAAACAGTCTTATTGCAGCTGTACATTTCATTAGTTACAAAAATGTAGTAAAGTTTCTCTCTCTCTTATTTTGGCTAGAAGACATAGGCCTGACATGTGCTAATGACTGGCTAGGACAGAATATTATGTTATGTTCTTGGAAAGACTTTTTAGGCTGTCCTGGATTTTCAGCTGTACAAGTTAATATGAATTGTTAGGGAGACAAAAAACCTAAAAAAATAAAATCAGTATTTTTAGTTTGTTGATGAGGCAGCCAGGGTTGCTCTTCTTCCTGTTCTCTACTGCAATATCATGATGTGACAGCTAAGATTTTACATTTGCAACTTTCCCTGACAAAGCACAAAGCAGGGATGGTTAAGAGCCCCTGCACATGTGCCCAGTGTTCTCAGTTGTGGTATGAACTCTGACAACTTCTGTTTGCCATGACATCTATCCTGGTCATTTACTCTATCATTTCATCAATTTTGAAAGGCAGATTGTACAGCAGTACTAGGAAGCTGTGCCATCACTTTTAGCAGTGGAAAAGGCTACTGGAAATCTCCCAGAAAAGTTTTTGAGGTTGAAAAAATTTCATACCTTCAATCCTGCAAAAAACCAGCCCAGAAACCTCAGATAACTCAACCAAACGTTGAGGAACAGTAATAGGAAGAAAGCAGCCTTCCTTGTGGGAACTTGTTTAGCAACTGCACTCTGGTGCACTGGTTCTGAGGTGCCTCCTAAACTGTAAAGTAACAGGTCAATGGGACTCACCAGTGGGGTCTCACAATGCTAAAAGGGAGGATTTTTCTGCCAGGCTACTCCCTGAAGAAGATATATTCAGTCTGGAGAGGTGGGAGTAGAAAGTCATTGGGGCTTTCAAGGAAAGCCAGAGGTTTCCAGACAGCTGGCTAAGGAGAGTGTGTGTGTGTGTGTTGCAAAAGCATGGATCAGGCTGACATCTGGAAAAATTATGGAGGTTCTTAAAAAAACTTCCCAAATCCTGAGAAATATTTTACATCTAGTGCAATTTGAAAGATGGGCAATGGCTACAGGATGAGTAGTGGGTCTGTTGTAATGTTATTCTCACCTTGGAAGCAGAGGGAAAGAATGGCTGGTTTATCTGAACAGGCTACATGCAAAATGTTCAGAGTTACACCACTGTCAAAATGATCAGCAACAAAATTATCATTAGCACCTAAAATGTCACCTCAGTCCCTATATGTGTAGTTATTTATATATGACCCGTAAATGGCTTAAGGAATTAAAAATTTATTCACAGGAAAGAAAAATTTCAGAAGAGCCAGGGGGACTAGAAACCCAAGTCCCCATTTTTAAAGCAATTAATGTACCTAAAAATCCATGTCACTAGGTGTCATGTGAGTTCTTATACAATTTTTACAAATTATTTTTATTGATTAGTAATTAAAAAAGGCAACTATGCCTTTGTACACACAAAATACCTGCTCTACCTCATCATTTGGAGTTTTACTGTGAAGTTTTTCTGAGAGAGCAACTTGTGACTGATTGATTCAATCCAAATACTGACTGCATAAAACATCAAGAGAAATGATGCACAGTCCACCATATGGAGCCATATGTGAGGAAAAAATTAAATGAACAGGACACAAAATCATGAGTGTTAGGAAAAACTAGATCTAAAGTAATCCTTTAATATCCCTTCTATAACAGAAGCTATTCATAAAAGTACTTTCACTTTTATTTCTGGACTTGTTATTTTCTTTAGGTTTTCTTGAGGGCTTAATTTGCTTTCTGAAAAACACACGCTGATTTGTCACTCTTGGGAAATGCTGAGACTTAGACCAACACCAAAGCAGGGAGTTCAGTTTTAAACTGATGGATAAATTTAGTGACATCAAAAGAAACTGTGATGTGGGAAATGTCTGCAAATAAAGACATTCAGCTAGGTACTGACCTTTACATATCAGTCTCTAATTTTAAGTAATCAAAATTTAAAAAATGACAAAGTTGTTCACCAACATTGCCTCATCAAAGCAGCCATTGTTGTTTTGGCAAACACTACTAGACAGGGACAAAGTAGTTCTCAAAATCATTAGAATTTTTACTTATATGGAGCAATTAATTCTGCAGCATTTTCCTCTTCATTCTTACTAGGGAGAATTAGCTGATAAACACAAGAAACAAAATTATTAAAAGAGGAGAAAAATTAAGAAAGACAAAGAAATTACTAGAGCTCCTACTATCTCCCCTTTAGCCTCTCAAGCCTCACTACTGTTAAGGTATATGGGACAATGTGTTATCACAGGGACATCTTGCAATCAAGAAATGCTAAAAATATGGAGAGAAACTTATTCCCCAAACTGAGATTTTGGGTTGGAAATACTATTTATATGGTCTCTCTCTCCCTCATCAGAATTTTTTTTCTGCAAGTTGATGCCAAAAATTGAAACCAGACTAAAAACTCATTGAGGAGAAAATGTTATTACCTCCCCAGCCACCCACTGGCTGTTCAAATAATATTGTATATATCTGTGCACTTCTGCATATTTATTGAATTTGTCAAGTTTTTGTTCCCAAGTAAAACTTATTGGCCCTGTCAAAAGTTCACCAGCTGCACAAGTGACTTTGATGGCCTGAGGAACAGCCCTGGCGCTAGCGTCATGGAAGAGCCTGTGGCTTTCCTCTCCCTTTTCCAGCTGAGATTGGTATGTTGATGCATGGGGCCCAGAGAAGATACAGAAGGAGGGAAATTGAAAAAATAATAAACAATAAAAATATAAATTACAGAAAGCGCTCACCAAGCCATCCTGGTTTTATTATATGGCCTTGAGAAGGAATTTTGTATTTTCAATCAAACTATGTGGAATATGCATTGTAAACATTCTGCACCCCCTGCTCAACATTTCTATGGCTTAGTAGGAGGAGAGCTAATAGGAATGTAGAGGGCTTTGCTACATAAGCCTTCTAGTGTGGCTGATGGACTACCACCTGGAAAGAACAGGGTTCTTCTGGGTCACCTCCAGACAGCAGAGGATGGGAGCAGGACTGTGGGGATCTGGGGCACAAAACACAGAATTGGACAGAAAAGCCCCTCTTGCAGGAAGGTGATGATCAGCACCCTGGTACTAACATCTTTGAAGGCATTTATCTGCCCCAAGACAGGGAGTGAATGGGAGGACAGAGAATGAAGATTTTGATTAAAAAATTAAGACTAATCTATCTGCATTTTTAACTTATGATCTAGAGGGCAACGCTAAACGTATCTGCTGTGGCATGCATTCATGCCTGGAAGGTCTCACATGTTACAAGTAGAAAGTGAGGGGAGGAAAAAAAGAAGAATGTAGACAAACAATACTCTGTTTTGTCACACCAAATGAGAGAGGCTAGAAATGTTCAACCTGTGGCTACTCTCTCATCCTCATACTTACACAATGGTTTTCCCAATATGCTTAAATGACTTCTCCACAAATTCACGGACACTGTGGACCTCCCCAGTGGCTATGACAAAGTCCTCAGGCTCATCTGTTTGCAACATCAACCACATGGCCTGCAGAAAGATAAACAAAGTCAGATTCAGTGCATATGTAAGTGGCCTCTTTGGTACACGATATTGTATTACTGCATTTTTGATTTGGAAATAACTACACGTACACACACATAACCCCAAGCTGGGGAAATTAGCACTTTCTTTATACGGTGGCTATTAACCAGTTCAGTGCAACTCTGAAAAGAGTTCAATTATTTCTTATTACAGAAAACAATGCTGTATTTGATTTTCAATTTGTTTCACAGCGGGAGTTTCTGCAGGGGAGACTTTAATATGTTTACTTTTGAACACTGAGACTTGGTTTAGTGCTCAAGAGCATGGATTCACTTGTTTAAAGCACTGCATGAATTGACATCGATATGGGGAAAAGAGCAAAATTTTGTAATGTTTCAGTCCAGAGTGCTGTTGTCTGCTACAGAATGATGTCAAACACACTGAAGCATGAAAATATGGATCCTTTTGGCTGTTTCTTCTGTCATATTTGTTTTACCTAAGCTGAGATTTTAATTAAGAGTAAGTATTTTAAAAGGTATTTAACCAAGTTAATCTGGTTTCCCTGCTGAATATGTGCTGAATGTTATATATTAAAGCACTGTAGAAGAAATTTTTCTTTTGACACAGAAGTAGAGAAAACACTGGTGGAAAAGTGAGACAACCATTAACAGTACTTTCAGAGGACTGTTCGTGCAGCAAGAGTTTCACAGTATCTTTTGAAGCAAAACTTCATCAGATTGTCAACATATTTGCATTTCATGGGAGCAGCTTTTAATTCCCACAGCAATGTCTTTCACAGAGTCCTCTCCCATAAACAAGTAATGATGGGTGGGCGCCATCTCAGAGGGCTGGCCAGATAAGTCAGCATGAAAGCTGCAAAGCAGATGGAAAAGAGGTACTTAAAGACATGTGTGACTTGTCTGTGATATCACTGCAGGTATGTTTCAATCTTCTGATGTGCAAGGCACTGCTCTAGTGACTGGACTGTTCGACTGCATAGGAGCCGTAGGCGGACAGGATAATTATTACTTTACATCAATCAAGATGATGCAAAAGCTTCATTTCCTTTGGAGAGGAAAAGGGAATACCTGTATGGCATGATCCTCATTTAATAAATAACCAGAAAAGGGAAATAAAATAATTTAACTCTCTCTCCATATGGTAAAAAGGACTGTCATCCTCTCACATTGTAATCCATGATGCTATTTGCGTTGACCTCTTCACATCAGCTTTAAAGAAAACAACTTTAGTAGGTCCCTTGATGGTAGTGGATACTCTGCAAATCAGATTAATAAAAGCTTTGGGATAGCTCAGTTTCTCTTGGTAAATACCACCTGAAATATTCAATCTTTCCCCTCTATTCTCAATAAATCAGTGTCCTGCATAGCAAGGCAGTACATTCCCTTTAAATGGTTCTATTTGCGACCCATTTTTCTCTACAGTTATTATTTTATGGATCTTCCAAAGTTTTGACAAGATTTTATTAACATGTTCCTTTTGAACCTTTTTACTTCTTGAACGTGCATGGAAGGCCGGGTTTTGGGCAACTGCTGTGTAAGTCCTTGACATAAATTATAAATAGTGCTTTAGGGAGATGACCTGCTGGGCAGGACAATGGCAGCAACTTTATTTTTCCTTTCCAGGATTGAACATCCTAGCCAATGACGCAGAAATACCCAACTGGCTGACGAAACTCATCTTGTGGGGAGGAGATGTCTTAACTTGTATCTCTCATATGGGCTTTTTTGGAACACTGGGGTTTCCCTGCTGATTTGAGAGGTCACCATAAATCACCAGCTCCTGTTTCTTCATGACTGGACAAGCTTGTAAGATTCACAGTAGTAACAGCTGCACAGAAAGGTAACAAGAGTATCTAAAATAAGTGGTTTATAGTTTTCTTTCTCCCAGCCTAGTCCCTGATTTCACAGACCTTCAGGTTTCCTTAGGCAGTCCAGCTGAAAACACGCTTCCTCATACGAGAGGGCACTATTTGAGCAAATAAGGATTTCCAACATTAGACAATAAGTCAATCAGGGACAGTGGTTCTCCTCCTGCCTTTAGTGGGTGTTTGCTGTACATAATGAACTCCTTTTCTTGCCTTGACACTTTAGTGCCAGTTGCATTGGAGAGAGATGCAACAACAAAACCTCATTTATTGGTAAAAATCACCCCTTACCCAGAAATGATACATTGGTTGACCAAGTATGCAACATTAGCATAAGCACATGCTATTTGACCTTTGGTAAAGTAATATTAATATGTCTAAGCAGAAGCAGGATCAGACTTCCACCGATTTTTTGTCACCCCTCCACTTTTAAACACCTCAGTATTGTAATTCCTTTGACGCAGTTTCAGTGTGGGCACTTATGCCAAGACATTCAACAATCCAGCGAGTATTTAAAATATTTATGAATTACTTTTTGTATTAATATGAAATGGAGTTGAAAGTTTTGCTTTATTTTAAAACATATCCTACATTGAAGGAGACAGCTGCAAAATACTAACAAAAAAACAGCCTTTGACAGTGGGCCCAACAAGGTTTTATGCATTTGGATGTATCAACTCTTGTCTACCATTTCAAAAAGCAAGCAATCACTGTCTTAGCAATGCTACTTAAAATGCAGTAAATTTCAACAGGATCAACTTAGAAATGATCAAGCAATGCAGATGGAGTTGCTAAAAGCAATTTTTGTTTCAAACCCTACCAGGAAAGAATGTTTAGATTAATGGTTACTTGAGAATCTATCACTGCAGGTTCTTTTATTTTTTCTGGCATTCAGAAATTTTGGCACTTACAGTTACCTCAATCCAATCAGGTATGAAAAAAATTAACATGCTAAAAACTACAAAGTAAGTGATAGCTCTTTGATTTGAGGAAGATTTGAGGAAGGCGACCAAATGCTGTTGCTTTGAATGGGTCTGCATGAACAGTGTGTAAAAAAATGCCAAGGCAAGTCAGAAGTGAGAAAAAACTTTGTACAAGTTCCACAGTCAAAACTATATTTCCTCAGGTACAGTGCATGACAACCAATAAGACATCCATGTACAGGCAGTAGCTATATCCTTTTTCAACATCAAGTGCCAGGAATGTGATTCTCCTCACATCAGACTAATAAAGGTCCTTGACCTATGAATTTCTAGGCATTTCCTTTAAGAATTCATATTGTACCAGACTCCAGGCTGAGAACGAGAGGAAAGGGGGTGATACAGCTCCAGGTTTATTTGTCATTACTGAATGGCTTACTGGTTTTAACAGAGGGGAAAAGCTTTGTTTAAATTTCCACTGAAAGTAATTAATGGTTATTGACTGGCAAATGAAGAACAGGTGACACTCTGAATTAGAAGATAAATGATCTCATGTTCTAGCGTGATAATGGGTTAGTAATTGCTACAAAGCCTCAGACTAGTGCGTCCCATCATAATGCTAGATCATGTCCAGAACACAAAGGCCTCTGTGTGAGAGGTATTCAGCCGTTCACCTCCTGATCCAGCTGCAGAGTGATTTGCTCCATTTATTCTCTGATGGACTGCACAACTGAGGCAAAAGTTCACCCATTCTCACCTTCCTGTTCACATGCTGAACCACATGACCCATGACATGGCTGAACTGGGATAAAAACATTGCCCAGCTTTGGCTCTTGGCTATCTTTTAACCGTCGCAAGGTCATATATTTTAGGAATTTTTCTGGTGCAGGAACTGAGAATTGTGGATTTTCCTGTATTTCTTTGTAAAGGCTTTTTTGGACAGGCTGACAGCAAGTAAAGAAATTACTTGTGTTCAGTTCTGCCACCTTCTCCCTAAGTTTTTGCTCAGTCCAGGTAACAAAATATGGGCAGATGTTGAAAAGGAGGAGGAAAGTACTATGGAAACAATTCAGGCTTCGACTGTCTTAGAATAAGACTGCTCCCTTAATGGCAAAAGTGACAAAACATATTTTTCATATTTGAACTCTTTTTGGCTCTGGTCTAGTGAGTCATAAAGTCTAAAGGCACTTCTATGTCATTTACTTTTAAAGAGAAAAACCTAACAGGAGATACGTAGCTAGTCTAGCAAGCAGACACACTTTTATGATTATGTGGACTAGGATATCTGTTCTGCATGCCTGAACTCCAGCCTCTGCCAAAATCTTTCCTCTTTCATCTTTCCCCTCTACCCTTTTCTCTATATAAACCCCTGCCAGTAGCAAGCACCATTTTCAAGCAACATATCCAAAACATGAACCAGTCTTCTTCCTGCCCAAATTTCTTTGCTTACACAGTGTTTGCACCTGGGCTAGTGAGCGGGAAAACCCAAGTTTGGCTAACACAACCCCCCTATAGATACATTTTGTGCATGCCACTGCCATTATGGTTGTGATGTGTCTGCTTGTCTCGAGAATCTAGAGTATGTTGTAGATGTGTTTCACCATTAACTTCCAGTCTAGCATCCCAGTAAGAAAACATTTATTAACTGGGCTGTCATCCATGGATAACAAAGACCCGGTAGTTGAGGTTATGTTTAACTCTATATTTTGAGACTTTTGTTTCACTGTCTGCTCTAGCACTGTGTATTGTTAAAACGGGCTCATAATGAGGTATCTTCCTATTCAAGAGCAAAAATAAATCCAACTTTTAAAGATTTTAAAGTACAGCTGATGATTTCTGCTCTGGAAATAAAAGACGATTTTTTCAAAAGAATAAGTAAAGCCTTTTCCTATGTCTCATCCAATTCAAGACCCAAAACAGATATGACTAAACAGGTCCCACAACGGGATAAATAGGAAGTGTTCCTGTTGGTACTAGTTACTGTTGTCCTGTGCTGCTACAGAGCAGTTTTTTCCAAGCTCTAGATGTCAAAAAAAAAATCTTTCATATGTATTTCTGTGTGTTATGCAGAGAAATTCCGACTTCTTTGTATTTGCCACACACGGAGGGAAAAAAAAATCAAACCAAATCAGTAATGTTTACTTTAGGAGATGAAACAGATAGTTGCAGCCTGATGCATGATGCATTGTCTGTGAGTTTCGGAGGCAAAGAAGCAGAGACTGGTGAATGTCTCTCTACTTATTGCTGCAGAAGGAATGGGTTACCTCAAGGCTGCCAACAATCAGGGAGCAATTTCTGACTAAGTCAGAAGACATCACCACCTGGAGAGACCCAACAGTACATTATCACCATTTATAGAAATTCTGTCTTTATGGTATTCCATACTCTATTGTCTAGAAGTGGGCAGAAGCATTCAGTGGGTTGGATATGGAACTCTAGTGATCCCAAACATAGCTATCCTGCTGGGGTCACCACTGAGAAGGAGAATTGAGCATTTTGGGCCAAAGCATGATGAGCCTTTACAGGGATGTAGGAGCAAAGGAGAGCCTTCTCCCCATATGCCGAGCACAAAGGCCTGGCATGACTGCTGTTCCTGCATGCATCATGAGCGACTGTTCCATTTGTGCCACAGAAGACAGGGCTATTGTACCACCTCCCTTCTCTGCATTGTCCCAGCTCCGCTGCACTGGCATGGAAAGAGGCTGCTTGGCATCTCCCATGCTGAGCGACGTGTGGAGATGTCATGCCCACGCACTTCCTGCCCGCCTGGGATGCGAAGCAGTTCCAGATGCCATCACCCGGCTCCTCCTGACACAACCCAGCTGACTGGCTGTGGTTTCTCAAGCTGCTGCAGAACTGACCACAACTGATGTTCGTGCTTCAGAAAAGTGAGACAGGACATTGACTCAGAGCTCTGAACTGAACTGACTCCCAGTTTATCTATTTACTCACTTTTGGAGGGGCAGAGAAGGAAGAAAAGAGGCTACACTGAGGGCTGAGTCACCCACATCTCATTGACTTCTGTGACTGTTAAAAGAGCAGGTGTGTCCTGGGTGTACCCGGTAGGTATCAGAGTGTGTTATATAAGGAGATTATATAAAGACACAGTGAGACATACGTATAATACACAACAGAAGGGGGAAAAAATCTCCTTACACATGTTTTGCACACAACAGGGGCATAGCACACCTGGCTGAAAAACACCAATGAAGCTGAAGTGCAGCACAAAAGCGTTGTGATCAGAGTAAATTCCAAGCTGCCTCTGCCTGGCAGCCAACATACAAAAGTGTTGGGCATGATCCCATGCTCCATGCCACAATGGGAGTTCAGTCTAGAGTAATGACTATTGCTTTAGTGCTTGTTTCTGACAATGTTATAGGTCAAGGCAAGCACAGCAGGGAGACTCTTGCCAAAGAAAACCACAGGGATGTGCTGCCAGGCAAGCCGATACTCCCAAGAAGCCAGTGACAGCAGGAATATGGCAGTATGCATAATCAATGTACTGCTATGCTTTTTTCCCCCTAAATTACAACCCTTCTTGCTCAGCTACCTAAAAAGCAAGGGTGCACACCCAACAAGTTAAGAACCTTACAGGGCTGTCACAGTTTGTGTTTGAAAGGCAAACTGAAGTTCAGGATTAAGATCATTGTCTATCATTGCCGTTGGTGACTTTTCACATGCTCAACCCTTTCTCAAAACCGCCAGCAAAAGAGGTACTTCCCAAGAAGGGCAGGACACATGCCTCTTCCTTTCCTCTAAAGAGTCATCATCCTGTTTTCTCAGATTACCAAAAATCACACTGTTGGTGCAAGATCTGTTGCTCAAGGAACCTCCATTCATGGAAAAACCCTTCTGAACACCATTTAAGTATCTATCAGATCTCATCAGTTTAAATACATTTTGATATGCTTCTTCCTTAACTGTGTAATGCTGAACATAAGGGCTCCAAAATCTGCGTACAAAGTTTTTCCTTTAGAGTTGTCTTTTCTGCTCACACAGAGGAGACATTGAGTACTTATGACATGGCAGCTGCTTCCATTCAGAAGAGCGACATTTGCGAACCATAGACATCGCTGACACAAAAAACATAAAATGGGAACAGATTTGAGATGAAAACATTTTCCTCTGAGAGAAAAAACACATCATTTGATAAGAAACAATGGAAAATTTACCTTAAGAATCCCAAGAAAGTAAACAAACAGCAAGTCTCCCAGGATATTGTTCCAGAGATAGTATGAGATAGGGACTCATTTTATAAACTTTCTCAGAAATTTTTGAAGCTACAGTTGAGAAATTGCCACAGAAACGATTTGGTTTGGCTCTAGAGGTGAACTTGTTCAGAGCTGATCTGTGTTTAGGTCTCTAATTTTTTCTTTCGAGTTGAAAGAGTATACTTGATACATTGAAAGATAATAATCCAACAATTATAAAGTTACAAAGATAATAAAATACCTGATAATCTTTGTGGACCATCTCAAATGAAAACAATATCAATGTCTTCTGAAACAAAAGCCCTCACATCTGTAGGAAATACTAGGAAATACTGTCTAACTTCTCTCTTGTAAGCAGATAGGCCAATTGTTTTACAGATCTCAGGGAGGACTTGTGAAACTTTAGTAGGCAGTTTTATTAAAAAAAACCACAAGAATTATAATCCAGATAAACCTTAAAGGTCAACCTTCCCTGTTAATGCAACATGATGTTTCTCACATGGACCTCGGGTGAACACAAAGTTCTCATTGTGTTATCAAAAACTAGATTACTCCTTTTTTTTTTTTTTTTCCCTTGTGTCACTGAATGTCAAAATATTGTTCTTTCAATACGTGGAAGTATTTGTATACAGTTTTATAACTGATCTTTAGTTGCTAGCTGGAGGCAAAAAAGAAACAGTAAAGCTGCTTGTTGGGAAACCTCAACCAACAATGAAAATTAATATAGTCCTTTTTTCCTGCCAAAAAATTTTGAACAGATTTTTAGGTCCACAATGGTTTGTTTATTCTTCAAATGGTTAGATTGGAAGTGACATGTGTGACACAAAGCAAATTAATGAAAAAATACAGAAAGGATGCACATATGCTCTGTTTCTTTCATTTTAATTTTGGAGGATATTGTCACAATTGGTAACAATGAGCTTCCTTAAATTCTGTTTAAGAGAAAAGGGAAAGAAATTCAAAGCTAAAGAGAGAAAGCAAAAGAAAAATCTAAATTGCAGAAAGTATGTGCGCGTTTTAACCATTCAGATTTGTATTACACAGACAAGACTACAGAACAAATACATGTTTCCCAGGCTCCACCTAGCAGACAATTCGGAAAGATATTTGACCCGCTTCCCCCTCCCTTTTTACCCTTCCAGAATTAATTTTCCCTGCTATTTTTATATGAGTGTAAGACAAAATACCTCTTCACAAAGAAGCAGACTCCCATTTGACAGGATTACTCACCGCTAAAGTAAAGGGTTGTACCCAGGTTGCGGTGAGGGCAGAGAAGTCTTAGGGACCCATGCCAGGAAGGGCTGGTTGGGGCCATGATCTAACCACAAGAAAACAGACGAGGCTTTCAAGTCAAGTACTGGCATGTTCACTGGAGCAAAACTATCAGCCCCAGAATAATGATCACAACGTAGATATTGATCACAAAATGTTTACAGTGCAACATTTGACTATAAAAAGATCCTGGTTCCTGCTTCTAACACCTGTTTGCCTCCTATTTCTTTCCTGGATTGCTTAAACACTTACAGCTAAGCACAAGCTGACGTGCTCCTTTTGATGGGGGTCAGAGGAACAGCATGATCTATGGGCCAAAGCACTACTGATCTCCACAGAAACAAAAATGCTGTTATCCACACCATGATTCAGAAAATTATTTTCTCTCCCCAAATCTTCCCTTCCTTTCCTCCCATCTGTCAAAACTGCCTCTGAAGCTTGCTAGCTTCTCTATTTCAGGTTTGCAGGTCTGCCCAGTGCCTATCCAGTAACGGGCTCTGACTTAGGTTAAACCACTAGTTGTACTGTAAAAAATTGCTAAGGGCAGCAGAGGATGGCCAGAGCACAGGCAGATAGGCTCAGAGATAATAAATCAGCACTTCATAATGTTTATACATGCTTGAGGGTATAATTGGGAAGGAAGAAAAGCAATCCTTTAAGAGTGTAAGAGTAACAAAGCAAGAGCACCGAGATAAAATTTATGAACAGTGTTATTGAAAAAAAAAAATGCAGGGAGAAAGAGTGAGTTAATAACATAAAATGAACTTGAAATTTATTTTATAATTTACATTTCCCCATCAAATTTCCAGAGTTCTTGCTTCACACTTTTGAACTTCATGCATTTTCTCCTCAGACTGCTACAAGTTTCCAAATGATGTTACATTCCTGAATAATAATCTAAAATAATTGAATTGAAATATTAATTTACTCTTCTTGAGAAAAACACTTACTATCCATTGGGTTTTTAAAAATTAGAGAAATCCTTGTCTTAATAATCTGTGTAAATAATGAGCCTGCTATCTTAAACACATCATGGAGCTTCACTTTTTGATTTTATTACAGTTTTCACTAGAGTTGGCATTAAGGAAGATTTTCACCATTAAGTCATTGTTACTTATGACACAGTGATAAAATTGCACATCAGACACCATTTTACTAATTATAAAAAGCAAGAAGTCACCTGAAAAAAAAAAAAAAAGATGCTAAAGTAATCTCATTCCTGATACAATGGATTTTTTTTCTTTTGCTTTACCAGAACATTTCAGGTGACAACATTTTGGAATTTGATGCTAAATTCTCTTGGCTGAGTACAGACTGAGACAAGAGCACGACTTTGATGCCTCGGGGATACGGTAATGCAATACAGAGGGATTTATTTTCTTTTTTATTTTTACCTCATGTCACAAGTTCAATTTTAGGCCAACAGTACCCAAAACAGCCACCATGTGATACAGCAGCTTATGCAAAGAGTCTGGCGGTTTTAACCCAAGCCCTAGGACAGAGGAATCTGCCTCACAGACTTGCTGCCACAGCGTTAACACTACAGTTGCTCTGAGTTCCCCCACGCTCAGGGTCGGGTACCAGCTCACGGTCTCTGCCATCCCAGATGGGGGCATGAAAATTCCAGCTAGAAAAAGGCAGCAGTAAAATGATCCCAGAAACCAAAGGATGTGTTTTAGAAGTCTGGCTGTGCAGCGCAGATGTGAAAAGGCAACGTGAAGATTACTTTTGAGCATGCTCAAAAATACATTTGGAGGGCATTTTGCATTGACCTTCCCTTGGCTTGCTCTGGCCATTCTGATTCCACCGTCATTAGTAATTACTGTCCCTGCAACAGCAGTCAGACTCACCAAATCCTGCATCAGGGAAAAGGAAGGATCTGCACTGAAACCATAGATACGGCTGTTCTCCATGGGCTAGTGTCAGAATGGAATAGAAATTTTTATTCAGTTTGTTCCCAGCAATAAATACAATCCTGGCATCCTGGATAAATCCTTCACATAACAGCATGTGTTCTTTCATGCACCCTGGGAGCTATTCTATTTAAAGCCATGGAATTGTGGGTGTGAGACTGTAAGCACATCCACTTACCCAAAACAAAATTAAAACCTGTCTTATATTAGAGTCAGGAGAGCTGTTACGAAAAATGCAAACCATATGAAGTTTTAAGAATACTTATGTTTTTTATCTGTCTCTGTGTAGCATATACAATTGACTTTCACTGCCTGAGATGAAGTGATGACAAGTGTTTTACCATATTATTACAGAATACCCCAGTAGCATTATCACACTTCAACTTTTGCTCGCAATAAATCTCTGCTACATGCATGTCAGAAGTCATTGCTCGTATCACATCCAGACAAAGTAAGGGCCCTCCCTCCCCAATGGACACGAACGAGACTCCACACACACTAGGTATCCTGCCATTAAGGCTGCAATAACTCCCGCAGGTCAGACACCGGGAACAACGTTCCCACACGCATTACTTGGCAAGGGCCAGAGGTCTGTTCTCAGGCAAATAACAGTGGCACAGGCATGAGTCATTGCAGAATGCAATGGATTTATCACCACAATGACACCATCATCCCTTATATGCTGGTTTCCATATGCAAGTCTCATTCAATTTTTTTTTTTGTTCTTCTTCTCAGAGATTTATAACTCAACTGCTGAAACATATTTCACACGAACACAGTTCTCTGTTCTGTATGTTTTTTGTAATAGCTATACCATAAGCCATATTCTAATTACAAGGATCCAGCTTCAGATCCAGCCTGCTTATTGGTTTCAGTTTGGTCCAACCAAGTGATGAGCAGTGTTCCAATCACAGCAGTGTTAATGACTCTCTTTGGGGCCTTCACTAAAGCATTTAATCTTAAAGCCCAAATTCTGCTGTCTATGAAGCTGGAGTCATAATATTTATGCAACTAGAGTGCTGTAAGAAAGTTAAGGGTAGCACAGACATTTCATGATGAAGTGCATTTTTTATTATAGAATTAGATTTGCCTTTGCACTTTCATAGTGAAAGGTGGGAATTCAAACATTCTTCCTTAATACTGACTAGCTCTGGACTAATTAAAGACAAATTAAAGGAGCAAAGAAATGTAAGGATGAGAGCACACAGAAATCATTATTAGATTACATACTCCAAAACTCAACAAAATAGATATTTCTTGAGATAGTGCACATTTTTGTTATGATGCAAGAAATAAGTGAGATAACAACTCAGGTGATCAAGATACTAATAACCAAGCTCCAGTGGTTTCCTGGTCTCTTTTGCTCTCTTGCCCAAACTTCAGCAAATTGGTTTTTTCCCTTTTTGCAAAATAATTGAAGGAAACTTGGAAATTAACTCTTCGAATATTTTCTCAGAGAAATATTCCGTCCTGCAAATAATGCCTAATTCTGGCTTCATGTAAAATTATTTTCAGTAATTTCTACAGCCTACCAATATAAAAGAGAGGAAAGTGGGGCATGTAGTTCATGTCAGTGTATGTAGCTCTCTGATGCCACAGTATTTTCTGCATTTAACCCAAGAGGTAGTTGTAAAACCAGGTATGAAACAAACTGTTGCATCACATGGTGAAATAATAACTAAACTTATTATTAAACCTCCTCACTTAGTATTCTTCCACTTTTCAGCACAAAGAAATTACCAAAGCATGAGACCATGTGGGAAGGAAAGGAAATAAAACCATCTTGCTGCACATCCCGGAGAAGCATCTAAAGCCTGAGACTACTGTAGTCAGACCTCCCTCGAATCCTGCCCTCTCTGGCTGCCACCTCTCCTCAGTCCCCACGCTGACCCCCTGAATCAAGCCAGATGGGACTGGCAGAGACATGTCAAGGAAGTGCTGAAAAGGTGACTTGGGTCTCTGGCAGCTAGTCTGGAGCTCATTTCTATGCGAAATCTCTGGGGGCTGCTGCTTTGCAATTTCTCAGGAATGTTTAATTCTCCTCATCCCTTTGCTGAGTCTCTCTGGAGAGGTCATGGAGGCCTGTGACATCCCTGGAGGGCACTGCCTAACTAAATTAGCATGAGATAACTTTGGACTCTCTTCCAAACAAGAAAATACAAGGGAGAGAATTTCATTAAAAGCAGAAGACTAGGTGATCCAAGTTAATCCCAGCCCAGAGCTGCTGCAGAAATGTTCTCTGTTTATATTTTGACTTTACTCTCTGTTACAGAGTTCACTGACTATAATGGAAGCTGTGTTAAGTGCACAACTTGACCTCAGTTGACCAAATCTTAGTTTCATAATAAAGACAAAAAGTGGGTTAGGCGGCTCTAAAAGGTCTGATTAGTTACTGTTTTGCCTGTTTGTGCGTGACTACACAGGGCACTGAGTGAATGGTAAAAGATAAGCACTGATGTACTTTATTCTTTAGATGAGCTTTTTAATGAAGAAACATGAACACTTTAACATGCAACGTTACTATAATACATAGGTGTGTAGGCTTAGCAAATACAGCCAAGTCCCAAACTTGCATTTGGGGTTTTTTTAATGACTTGTGTGCACAGAGTTTTATTTAGGTTCCTTCAATGGGTGATGGAAAAAAAGACAAGTTGGAGAAGAGCGAATGGCAATGTCTGCAGCCTGTCTTGCAATAGTGTTTCCCATGCAACTCGAGGGCAGGGTAAGACACAAAGGTAGATCAACACACCCAGCAATATCCCACCTCATCTTCCAGCAGTGAAGCGATCCCAGTAAACACCACAGCAAATAGCTCCAAAACAAGGATCTGATTGTCTGTATACAGGATTGTCTGTAGACAGGATGAGGAATGAATTAGAAATTTTTTTTACTCGGGCTGAGGTTGTAACAGCTGTCTCCATGAAAACAGGAGATGAAATAAAAATGTACCCAAAAAAGCTCATTGCCTGAGTTTCATCTATTGGAAAAACTGAGCTGGCGAGACCCAGGAATTCACACTTCAAAGTATTGTTAGATATATTGGTAGTAATAAAGCGAGACCACCTAACTTAGTACAATATGAATGAAAACCACATTATTCTTACAAACATGAGATTAGAAAGGGAAATCTTTATTAAATGCTGTTTATAAGCCAGTCCTGCATAACAGCATGCTTTGGCTATATTGGGACAAATCCTCCTCCTTCTGAGGAGACAAGAAGAAAAGGAAAAGGTACAAAAGTTCATGCAGTTCACATTAAGGACAACCCTATGTGCTCTCTCCCTTCAGGAAGGAAATATTAGCATGGCCCCTTAGCTACACTCTGAGGGCAGTGATCTGCTGGGAAACATGATTTCAAGTCGGCAGATCGTGGGGCACCAGCAGGCTAAACCAGCCTTCTCACTCCTGTCATAATTGTCTCTTTTTCACAGAAGGACTGCTGCTTTGCCATGGGTGCCACCAAGTTTGTACACACACAGCTAAAAAGCAAATTTTCCCACTGAGCTTTTCCAGAAGAACTGAGTGTCTATTTAGTAAGTGCTTTTTCTAGTCTTCCTCAGAAAGATGAAATGATATGCCAAAGGAGAAAGTTATTCCAGCATGAGACAGAGACTGGAGAAAACGCATGAAAATAACTTCCTTCCACAGTGAATATTCTTACCCACTCCTTAAAGCTTGCTTCATCACCAAAATCACACCCTGAAATCAGGCATGTGGGCCCAAATCCAGCCCCCCTGGAGTCAGTCAAATCTTTAGTATAGACTTCTGTGAGGATGGAATTTCATTCCATATGTAGGAGCCTGTCACGGCCAAAGGCGAAAAAGAAAGGGTGTTTTCCATGCAGGCTCTGCTTTTCTACTTTTGTGCCCCTTGGGAAACTGGTGCAATTAGATCCCTATTATTATATACTGGAAAGGCATATTTGGCACTGCATGTGAGTTTATGTACTTAAAAAGAAGAGGGAAATTTTAAATATAACTTACTCTCTTTCAAACACCAGACTTTATATATAAACAGTTCAAAGCTGCTACAGTCTGGTAAGTGAATAATTAGGGAAAAATAAGCATGTGAAATATATGATTAGCTGGCAGAGAAAGAATGCTAAATAAGATTCTAATCCCTTTTAAATGCCAAAACAAGGGATAAAAATTCATATTTGTGTCCAAAAAATAACCAAACTAACTTCAAATATTTCAATCAGAACCACAAGGAAGGAGACTTTATAGCTATATAGGCTTTTGTCTTTATTGCAGGGCTTCCTAGGAAGCTGTAAATAGGAAAATTAATCCAAAGAGACTAAAGGTGTGATCTCAACGAATCTACTTATACATGTATTAAATACATCCTTTGTCACTATTAGAGTCCCCCTTTTCATCTACCTAAATTCAGAACTCTCTAGTCCTGAACACAAGCCCACATTGGGGTTTAATGCAACTGAATTGATTTACTGTACTATTTCATCCAGGCTGATTTTCCTGGACCAGACCCATCAGCATATTGCACTGTGAGGAACAACATGTATGGTGAGTGATAGACTTTTGGAGTTCTTACTGTAAACATTGAATTTTCTTACTTTTTTTTTTTGATCTACAGACAGCTCAGCTTGTGTTTTGTTTCCTTAAATATGTACTTTCTCCTTCTCAAGTTTTAACTGGATACACTAGTCTGCATTGTCCTAAATTATCAGCAACAGTATTTTGAAGTATTTACTAAATAATCTGTTTTATCTCCCAAGAAAACAGTAAGTCAATGGTGAGGAAAATCCTTGCATTTTCAAATTCACCATGGACAGGAGGGCACATCCTCAGATGTCATATGCATATCCTGGTATGTCAATTAGTCTGTAATGTCTTTCAGATATTTCTGGGTGAAAGTATCACAGAAACCCAAATAATTTTCATCACATCTGAACTTTTATATGCCTCACCAGAACACACTTAGAGAGGGAGGACGGATTTTGTCTTTATGTCGCAGGGCAAGAAAGGAAGATGCCTTTTTTTTCCAACTCCCCCAGCAATTCAATGCCTGGAGGAGAAACAGGAAAGAAACCATGGTGACCTCTCTGAACTTAGGGAAGCAGCTGCCAGCTCAGCAGGAGTAGCATTGCTGATGGACTCTAGTACCTACCACTGGAAGAAGCCTTTAAGCCTTTCTCTCTCTCCCTCCCCTCTCTCTTCCTTTTTCTCTCTTTGACATCTTCTACCTCTAAGTTATACAAATGGAAGAACAAGAGAGAACTTACAGAAACCTCAGGAGCCAACTTGTTATTAGACTGGATAAAGAAGTAATAAAGTTAAAGTTTCCAATTATCCATACAAAATCAAAACAATATAATTGCTGTATTGAGCAAGCAAGGCATGACTTTGTTTAAGGAATGATTCATGTTTCATTTCTACTTTCTTGAACACTTTGTCTCTTGAAATATTAATGTTACTGCTCTCTGAATTCAAACTTCTAAAAAAATGTTTATGCTTCTAAAAAAGATTTAAACTTGGCAGATGTGAAACAAACCTACATCTTGTATGTAGGGAAAAATTTCACACAAAAGGAAAATGCTGACTTTTCTAATTCTAGATTTAAAGGTACCTTTGAAAGTTTCTAGCCAGCTATTGCAATGAAGTTCAGCAACAACTTATTTCCTCTACCTTTGAGAAAACGTAGTTATTGAAAGAACAGAAAGCAAAATAAACAGATATGGTGAGAGGAATTTTTATTTTTTAAGATAAAAAGTGTGAGAATGTCAGGGAAACCAGAACACAGCTGACACCCCGATCCTGAATATTTTATTTCACACATTTAACCTTAGGCATCAAAGGGGACTCATGCACATGTATGAGGGGGAAATACATCCATGTTCCAGTGCCAACACCACACAGATGCCACATGACACTGAAACATGACAGCTGGTCAGTAAAGGTTTCTTTTTGTTTTCCCTGTCGTGAAGCCCAAGTAAACGTATCATCTTAAGACTGAGTATGAAGAGCATTAAGTGCAAGCACTTACACTTGTGATGGGTTAAGTGCACACAGTGAATCTGCTATCTTGGATCAGCTACACAAGGCAAAACGCAACTGTGCCTTAAGTGCCTGCTCTCTTCTTCTGTTTGTTTTTTCTCTTTTATTTTTGTTGTCTGGTTTTTCTTCCCCACTCCCCTCCCTCCCTGCCCCCCCAGCCCAAAATCTAGGAGAGTCAGGCACAGGCCTTGATTTTGCAAATACTCTACAGGGTGTACACTAAATGGGGCTCTGGCCAGAAGCTTCATCAAGCTCAGACCTTTAAAGAAGTAGTTTAGGCTCTGCAGTTAGAGTTGGTATGGAGCTCAGAGAAAAAGGCAGATGAAGAGGAAGGGGGAGGAGAGGAGAATGCTTTCTGGCATCTGACCCAGGTTTAAAACTGTGTTTCATTTTCTTAAACAAAACCAAAACACTCCTCCAACTTTGGGAAATCCTTAGTAAAACAACAAAAACATTGTTTCAGAAGGCAATTATGGTTGCTAAAATGACACATCATTTATGAATGGAAGTACTTAGAAGAGAGTAAACTAATTCTTAAGGACAATAGCAAACACACATTGGACCTAAATTTGCTGTTTCCTTGGCACTGTTACATTGACAATTAAATTACTCAAGATTTGCACTACTGTAACAAAAAGCAAAGCCAAGACCATTATTTCCATCACTGACAAAGAAATACTTATATCCTAACTGTGAAAAAGTTTTAATAAAACCACAGAATGAATGATTTAATCAGTAAATGAAACACAGACTGATCAGAAAATTCCTAACAGTAGTAGTAGGAATAGTAATAATAATAACAATAGTGCTAAGACTGTGGCCATACATTACATACATACACTAGGTTCAAAAGAATGTCTCTGTCTATCAGGTGTATAAGTCAAGAAATGTTATCTACAAAAATGTAGAGCTCAACAACTGAATATATGCTTTGAAAAACTCCTGTTGTTAATTAGTAAATTTGCATAGGCTAATGTGTCCAGTTTAACAGCATCCCAATAGTACCGACACAGAAATCAAAATAGCAAAAATCAGCCAGTTCACAAGTCACACTTAAGACTGTATATTGTAATGAAAAGTCCAATTTTTATTATCTGGTAAAAGTAATGTGCTTTTTTTATCATCAAGATCACATTTAAGGCTTTTCAATGACATCATTTTTAAGGACTCCAGTTTTGAAAGAAAGAGGATAAATACTTCAAATTGCATTTCACCCTAGTCTCCTCTACTGTACAGCCAACCAAGTTCACAACAGGAAACTCTTCCCCTCTTAGATATTTAGTGTAAAACAGACAGACACATCTTACTAGGTTTTTTGTCTTGTTTACTAATGAAACAAGGCTTATGTACTTCACATGTACTTGGTTGTGTGTCACATAACTCTTGATTTCCTACTGCCTTATTTCCACCAAACTTTGGCAAAGGAACAGCAGTTCCAAAAATATTAAATTACTGTGAGTCTGGCCAAAACAGGCGTTGACAAAGGGAGATACCCTGTTGGATCACTGAGGAAATGGCCAAGCCTGAATGTAACCAGGGAATGCACACAGGAAGGAGCTATTACAAAGGATCAGAATGTATGGGAAACTTCAAGCAGAGGTTGCAGTTCATGTGGTACTAGACACCCAACCATGTCTTATAAAACAAATGGCTTGTTTACAGAACTAAATCTTCAAAAAATGAGGTTCAGACTTGGAGAAAGACTGTGCAAGAGCTCAGGCTCTGGGGTTTTTAAATTTGTTTCCTTTTAAATGCTGCTGGCTTTGCATAACAACTACACATAATAATTATAAATGGACAGGCTGAACACACTTGGCTCAACACACCTGGCCAGCAGTATGAAATTTTGTGTGAGTTTCCCAACAACTGCTCCAATCCTATCAAGGGAGGTGCATGGGGTGTTAGCATGGAAATCCATTGCTCCTTCCAGTCAGCTGGATACTTCAGCATTAGTGTCCCCAAGTGCAGACTAACCTGGAAGAGGCTGAGAGCAGACCATGGCTGGTCTGGTGGGCCACAACAATTGCACATTTCTTCCTGCAAGGGTTAAGCCAGGAAACATCTCCTGTCTTATCACTGCAGTGCATGCCCAGCTCTGCTGATAGCATCTGCTTGCTCACCCCTAATTCTAGGCAGCTTTATGCATCAATGGTGTAAATATGACACCACTACCCTCTTGTTTTAAGTGGATTGACATATAGAGGTTATTTTAACCAAGCAGATGAGAAAATGCAAACAAGAAAATGTTGGCAGTTCAAACTGGCTTTCATTTCCTAGTGCTCTCCGACAAAATTAGTTGGGAGAGATTACTTACTTCCCTTGTCCCCCCAGCTCAGACCAGAAAGCTCTCAATGTTGACAGCCCTGGAGGTTGTACCCATGGCTCTGCCTGTAGAGACTGGACAGTGGGAGTCTTTAACATCCTGCAACTACAAGGGAAGAACAAATCTCTGCCAAAGAGCCATATAAGCTGTCATCAAGGCACTTGGGTCAGCCCTGATCTCACAAGCAGGCATTGCTGCTCAACTGGAACACAAACTCTCTGTCCATGTGCCAGGACATTTCATTCTTTATTGAAGTAAAAGTAGAAAGGTCCATATATCTGGGTCTCCAAAAGAAGCCATTCTTCCCTTGTGCAATCCCAACTTACTCCTTTCTAAGCACCCCTTCAATCATGACTCAGACCTGGGAATGCTACTGAGGAAGAGGAAGGATGCACTGCAGCACAAACACTTGCCAATCCAGCCAGATTACTGTGGGCTATTGGGCAGGCAGTTAGAGGTACACTAAAAGTACACTAAGAGAGTGCTTCCCATCTTCAGGGTAAGAGAAAGCTGGCAGGTCTTTTATTTTATATCACATTGTGGTATTGACCAAAATCCTTTAGAAAATTTTTACAACTAGACACTATATGGCATTTTTCCACATATCAACAATGTGAAGAGAAAGTACTCATAGCTATTTGGAACAGTAAACTGTATTAGTGTCCAATAAAAAGCATTAAGCCATCATCTTTCCATAATAATTTCACAAGTAGGATTTTTTTCATAAGTATTTTTCTTTAGATGTTGTCTGTGTGTGTTCAGTTTGCAGCTCCATGCAATTAGAAGCATATAGAGGTTCTTGTCTCTTGGTAAGTCCTATGTAAATTTGTTCCTATGATTACAGCACTTGCTAAAATGAGCACAGTAATTAGGAGGCAATCCTTACTTTATGAATTTTCCATAGTAGGTTTGATGCTCCAAGATAAATCTCCAGTTCATCAAAATAGCTGTGCTTGTGCTTAATTTCAAACATACCTTTACTCCACCACAATTAAGCAAAAGACTTGAATACATGCTTGTTGCTTGAAGGGGATTAAATCTGTTGACTTTAATTAGATTTATGCCCAGACTGAAGTTCTTCCCTGAACTGAGGCCTGTGAAGTACAGTGTTTTGAAAGAGGAAGTACTGAATGAAAACTAAGAGAGATTATTCAGATTATCATTTGAATAAGAAATAATACTTTCTATTTTTCATATTCTGTATGCATTAGATGTTTAAGACAGATGTCATCATCCATAAGGAATAAAGTAAATGCTTTTAATTTATTTAATATTATCCAACTCTGTTGTAAAAAATCTCACACTTATATCAAGCCTCATAAATAGCAAGTCAAACTACACAAATCAAACATTTTTCCTTGTGAATTAGTTCTAGGAGATGATACAGAAAGGCTGTTATAGGAAAAATAATCATATGTTTCTTAGGCAGTTACTTGTGGCATTTCAGGACAATGTCTTGATGGACACATGAATCTATTTTAAAAGGTTTGGTGGTAACTTTTCTAAGCACATACTGTATTAAGTATCTAAAAAAAAATTCTTTTAAAAATACTTTCTAAATAATGATCACTGAAGTAACCTTCACAACAGAACTAGATACTAATCATAATTTGAAATCAGACAGACAGGAAATTGCCGCACCCTGCATTAGTGAATGCATCCAGGTCCCATGGTAGTCTTTACAGTGAGTTTAGATTGTCTATGGGAAATGAAATCATGTGCCAAAGGCCAAGTAAACCCAAAATTAAAATTCACAGTTATGTCTCCCTGTTGCATTCATAATCCTGCTTATTGCCTCTTACATCATTACAAAGTGTTCTCCAGAAGAGAACAACCCACTGCTGTGCTATGTATACCACTACATGCCATAGGCTGTCCAAGTTCTGCTCCAAAGGCCAAATATCACCCACTCAGTTTTAAAAATCATGCTCAAAGTCATCATTCATGTCTATGTGGTGGTCAGACTATGGGAAACTGCGTGTCCCAGAATCATCTGCTGCTGATTCCCAGGTTTTTTTTTCACCACAAGTCCTCTAATTCACTTTTGGATATTATATTCTATACGATGACAACAGCACTTACACTCTACACACTATAACAGAAATAAAAAGTGTCTCCTTAATTCCCTAATAGTTATCACTGCAACCCCTTGTAATGACATTTCTGGACAATGTCTTCATGGACACGTGCATATATTTTAAATAGTTTGCTGCTAACTTTTCTTTTACACATATTTGTAATACCTATCATCTCTCCAAAGTTCCTATTCAGTGGTCTCAATTCCCTTCACTGTTGTTTGCAAGAATAGGAATGAGAAACTTTGATGACCCGGTGAAATCACTCACTCAAGAAATTAAACCAAACAATAAAACTAAGTAGCCTAAATATTGTTTAGCAGAAATGTGGCACCTGCAATCCATTACTGAAAGAACTCAGTACCATAAAATATAGTGATCAAATTTTCAGATAGCACAAAAGATGTTAGTAGAGAACGAAAATAGAGTAAGTTTATTTTCTTCTGGTTCTAACTTCATTTAGATTTTGTAGTTGGCAGCATGTCAGGACCAACAGGCTTCCGGCGGGAGATCATTATTTTAAAACATTAACTCCCATGTTAATGTTTGATTTTGCTAATGTTTAAATTGGGATATATTTCTGAGCAGGAGAACGGAGGGGTAAAGAGATCACACACGATGCTTTTTCTCCAGTAAAAGTAGCCAGAGATGGGTTACAGTAAAAAAAATAAGCTAACATCATGTAACAGATATAATACAATTCACACAGGTAACTGCTAAATCCAAGGTGCAGAAAAGACAAGAAAATACAAAAAAAGAGCTTAGTGATAACAGAAACAATTTATTTGGCATAGGAACCTCTGTCAGATTTCTGCTATCCGACTATTTGAGTGAGGGCTCCTGCAGAGCATCAGGCTTGAAGCTGTGTGTCATTGGAGAAGCAGTGTTCTGGGAGAGACCTAAACCTCAGAGCCTAACTACAGGAAGCCATCAGAGATCCCACCATACTTTTAATGAATAAAGAGGTATCAGGTCCTGGTCAAGTAGCACCTGGGTTAAATAAATGGCAAGCTAGCATGGCGAGTGTGAGAGTGGAAAGTCAGAGATGAATCACAAATGAAAATAGGTTGTAGAAACAGATATTCTTGCCTCTTGAGTTACTCTCAAACTTAACTCCACAAAATAGCTGATGATCTCACGTAAGTTCACTAATGCACTCATCAGAGTAAGACAGTAAATTAAAAAAAAAAAATCCTACTCATTTTAGTCACAAGGCACCAAGGGACTCTAAAGTACATGAGCTAACTCTGAGTTGGATACCTCAGACATCAGAGTACACAGGATCCACTGTGTGTAGTTCCCTACTGCGCCATCCACTCCTGCAGCCATACTTGTCCCCATCCTCCTCACACTTCCAACTGCATCACATATATTTCACTCTCTATTGATAGCTTTGTGTAATACTACAGCCATGCCTTAAAATTCAGCTCACAGCTCATCTAGTTTCCAAGTTTTTCATAACAGGAAATGTGATTCATACATATCTTTAATTACATGTATCAATGTAAAACACTAAGCTGTTGCAATAGCAACACAAAAGCCTGGGTACCAAAACGTTTCCAAAATTTCAGGGTGGTTTTACAGAAGAAAGGATTTCATGCCATGATTTTCCAGTGCCACTTTGTATGTGCTTCATGAAGACCATGTCTCCAATATTGATACCCTGCTACGAGCAATCATGGAGCTTTTGTCCTCTGCAAGGAGAACTCTGACCAGAATTTCATACTTCTCTTTACATAACAAGGCACCCTGCAGAGAGATAGGAAATTTAGATGAGGCTTCACCCATATTTCAGAGGGCTGATGTTGCTGAGTCATGCTTACGGGCAATCTAACCAACAAGAGACGGTAGAAAACAGCAAACTAGAACAACTACTTCTGAGATGACATGGACTATTCCCATTAGTTTTAGTCAGCATGATGCAAAAAACAAACTTTCGTTACACTGCATCAGGAACAAGAGTAAATACTATAATTTTCTTTCTTGGCATCTAAAAGTAGCAGTGCAGATTTTCATTCCTGTTGTGCCTTTGCAACATGAAATGACTGGTTATTTGTTGAACAAACTGGTGGGAAATTACAAAAAAAAAATTAAAACATAGCAATCACACAAATACAGAATACTGCAATTTTTGAGGACTTTAATTGCCAGAGGTATAACATTAGCAAGCTGTTTCTACTTTAAAATAACTGGTTTGCATAAATGCATTGTGTTAGCTAGTCAGTAGCTCAATTATTACTTTGTTGTCTTCAGTCTAAATATTGGAAGTAGAAGTGTAACTTAAAACAAGAAATATCTGTCAAGCAGGAAAGCTCAAGATACCTTTTAATAACATACCAGGCAGCTGCTTTATTGTGTTGCTGCTGCTGCTTCTTTTGAACTCCTAGATAACATCAGATGAGGAACATTATACTGTTCTATGCACATTTCCCTCATCACCACAGTATCTGAAAAGGTTCCAGTAGTTCATTAAGCAACATGACTAACCTCCCTCATTTGTGGTTTCTCTCTCCCATCCTCTCTCCAAGGGAAGAGCTCTGTGTGCATGTGTGTGTGCGCACAGTGTTTTGGTGTATCGTGTTGGTTTGGTTATTTTCAATTTTAAATTTTATTATGTGCATGCTACCCTTCATTTATAACAAAGACTTTATCTCACTGAACTTCTGCATTTGTGTTTGTGTGTTTCTGCGTGGAGCCTGCATTCCTTCCCCTACCTCTTTGCTTCAGCACTCACTCTCTTGCTGTTCTTCCATACGCCTAGAGGACACCCAGCAAAGTGGATGCATAGCACACAAAAGACCAGCTAAGTCAGAGGAAGAGAGTGGAAGTGTGGGAGAAAGGTCTCATAAATTATGCAGGCCATAACATCCCAGCTGCCGAAGGGTTTTGCATTTTGTAAGATGAGCTACTACAAAAATATCCCTCTCTGCTACTTAAGTGGATAGTGAGCATTTGAGAGTCCCCTGTAAGGGCGTATATGAAGATGCAAAATCTGTCTACTGTGCAGGAGACACAATATATATGGGTTTTGTTGCCATTACACAACTGCGTGGAAGAAGAGGGCTTTTCACATACAAAATGCAGATCGGGACAACTTCAAAAAGCTAAGTCTGACTCTTCCCCTCCATTATGCTAGCATATGCAGAGCATAACTTCACTAACTTAGCATATTCCTCTGCAAGAAGAGACCACATCTTGGTCGCATATGTGTAATTTTTTTAAAGCCCAGAGTGAAAGAGTTTATGATAGGTAAAGTAGTTAAGTTAGAGTGCTGTAAGGATTGTGGAAAGCTATTGCAATTTTTATGCATTTGTCAAATTTGGTATCAAAACACTGTGGACAGTCTCAGTTCCTCCAGCCAAGATTTCTGGTATCATCACCTCTTTCAATTCAAATTCATATGCATGTCTAGCTGTAATAAGCAATATAAAAATTATTCCCCAGTATATCTTGAAATGGCTCAAGAAAAAGCAGTATTTGTTATTATTTTTTAATGGTGAAAATGAGAGAAAGAAACAGGGGATGACTCTTCAAAGTCAGTCAACAGATCAGGCCTTAGTCCACAGTGAAATTTCAGGGCTCATACACCAGTCTGCTCCCAAAGCAACACAGTCACACAAAAGTCTGTGCTAACCCTAACAGAATCTGCTTTAGAATGAAAGGAAAAATTACTCTAATGTTCACTGGTGTAGATACAAAATTAGCCTAGTATCGGTTTTGTTTTTTTTTTTTTTACCTAAATCCAAACTTCTGTGCAGGGTATTGGAGATCCAGCCCAGGATTATCTGCTGTTTGATTGCTGCCATTCAGAATAGTTGCAGGAGGATAGGAGACCCTATCCTCTCATCCAGAAGGAGACAGCTAACAAACAATTAGCTGAATCTTTAATTGTGTGTTGAGGATACTTCTGGAAGATTTTACTATCCCAGCATTTAAAAAACAGGAAAGCCAGAGTAAAGGCTAGTATCCCTTAATATGAAGAAGGCTTGGAATGTAGCTAAGCTGCCTTGCTGATGACCAGGAGCCTTACATCCTGTGAGACTCTGAGCAGAATCTTCAGGGTTTGCCTGCTGCCTTCAGGCATCAACGTGCCCAGAAATGACACAGAGACCTGCACATCAGCTGTCACTGCAAAGATCTCACTGAACATTACAATATCCCTGCACTGGGCAAATACAATTTCTGGTATAAAATCAGCCACTCACAGGTCACCTCAATTTCCTTTCAGCTTACTGCTGCCAGTGAGAGAAGAATGGGGATTAAAAATAGGGGCCAATTTTCCCCCCTCATAGTGGCTCTCTTGCTTGGGACTCCACAAACTGCAGTACAGATGTCAACAAGTGCCACAATAAAATAGAGCTTGCTCTTTCCCAAAATCCAGCAAAGTCATTCCGGCATTGCCTACTTTAGAAGTGTCGTTTAACCCCAGCCAGCAACCAAGCTACCCCAGCTGAAACCATCACAAGAGGAAAATCGAGAAATGACATATTTTGAGACAAGTTTCTTAATTACTTAGGGATTTTTAGATAAGCCTTCTAATACTTTGGATTGTTTTTCACCTTAAAACCAAAAAAGTTTTGCCTCTGAAACACTCTCCTGGTCATAACTTATTTTGTGAAGTTGGCTTTTTTTTTGAAGAAGTGTTCTTGGACAAAATATTTTTAATGGTTTTAAGCTCCTGCCAATTGCCTGGAAATTAAAGTGTGGATAAAATTCAAGATAGATATGTCTTAGGACAAATATGGAGTTTGATATGTAGCGGGTATGATGGAGGATGGAGACTTTTACAGTTGTCTTGGGACCTGAGAAATATTTTCTTTTTTTTTTTTTTTGGAAGAATAGGGACACAGTTATTTTTCCCACAACATATAACATCTCAGCCACTTACACCTTCTTTTGGTCTGCACATAATATAGAGGGTAGGCCAATCCTGTCCTCTTATTCGTGGATCAGACTTTTGCACCTAATGGAAAACGAAGCACTGCCTCCACCAAAGGTATCAGGAAAGGATGTTACAGAGATGACAAAGAAAGTACAAGTACAACTTCTTGAGTGGGAAATGTGTGTTGCTATAAAGCAATACAATAATAGATGCAGGAACAATTGTTTTCATAAATAAGTAGGGAGAGAAAGGCCCAAAGTAACCTGAGGTTTCTTGTGGGTTGGTTTTTCTCTTTTTCTTGAAAAAGAAAGAGTAAGTTACATATTGTCCAGACATTTGCTGGCTTAAGCTTAAAGGGCCTGTGTGCAGAGTATTCACACTGGGACTCTTCTCTTTTCTCTCAATAACATTATTTCAACTATTGAGTCGTGTTGCCACTGGGAAAATATGAACATTTCAACAAAGAAAAATAAATTGCATTTGTGTTCTCACTTCAACTCCCAGATTCTTGCTGGAGAGGAGCCAGGACAGTGTTTCAAGGTGCTGACTATCTCCTTCCAGCAAAAGAGAACAGATGGGACGGAGCTAGGCTGGGACCCTGCAGCTAGATGCAAACACATACGAGTCTTTTATCAAGTAAGGCTCTTTCCTCCCCTTACCCCCTCTGCTCGGAGTACCCTGGATTTCAGAACATGGACATCTAAGCACAGCAGCTAGGAGGGAGCAATGACACATGTGGCTTGTGAATTGCACCATGTGCTGCTGCAGTTCAGACACTGTCAGGAAAAGCAAGGTTTGCTTCCCTCCCTTGCCACCTGCAACCTCAGAAAAATCCCTCCACCATTCTCAGATGTAGTTTCCCTCCAATGCAACAGGAATATCTCCTATTCCTGGGATACAGCTGTATACCAAAGGCTCCACGATGGCCTGACACTAACACTTCAAGGCCATGCAAACGAGGGGGCTCTACAATTTGCTCCCCTGCACTTGGTGTCAGTGGGCCCTGCCACTCTGCCAGCTTCCACAAGATGTGCACAACCACCACATTTGTAAATACAACCCTAGTGCATATCGCCACAAACTATTCACAGGAGCTAGTTAAATAAAACATGGCATTTGTTGGCTGTAAGCAGTGGAGGGAGGGAGGGCATGAAACATGAGCCTAATCGGAATTGGGGAGCTGGGGTGAAGAGGGTTACAATCCACATTTACAGAACACTTTTTGAATACCAAAAGCTTTCCTCTTTATAATACAAAAACTTCGTTCACTTCAGTTCACTCACTATGAATAACGAACTGGGGAATTAAAAGCTTTAAACCTGTTAAAGAAGCAATATTAACTTAGGTATAAATATAGCTGAAATAATCCAGACAGTTTTATGACCTTACACCCCCAAATGAAGGTGAAATGCAGAATTCTTTCCCCAGGAATAGTGGTAAACACAGCTAACAGATGGAAGAGCTGAATGGAAATTTCAATAAAGTAGGCCACAAAGAAGCATTTGTAAGTGCAGGGGTACTCACTTAAAAAAAGGGGGGAAAAAAAAGAAGGCTAAAAAATTGAACTTTGTTTTATTTTGATAGAGTGCCAAAACAGTACTGCATTCCTTAAAGAGCAGAATAAAGGAACGAGTTAGACTGGCCTTCTCAACACCTCAGCAAAAGCCCCCATGGGTCTCATTTTGCTAGGATGACTATTTATATGACAGGTAAGGGAATAATTTTGTTGGATTCAGTTACACTAGGCCTCCCTGACCTCTGGGTCAAAAGAGCAAATGCAAAAGTGACAATGTGGATAATTGCCTGTTTAGGATAATGGAATACTGATTGAGGGTCAATTATTATAACACCTGAAAGATAAATGAGCTGATGTGAAAGGTTCAGCAGAGGCAGCAAACAAGAGCTGCCTGCATGCACCATGCCATGGCTAATAATGCAGAGTACAGACTGCTGCATTTGATAGCAGGGAAGCACATTTCCTGACCTGAACTACTAAAGCCGAGCAGTTTCCAAGCCCTACAATATTTTAGTTTGTAAAACATGCCATAAAATAGAAATTCAGCTCCACTGCCCAAGGCTTCAGGATTAAGGTAATATTATTTAACATGCTACACGATTAATTTCCATTATAACCTTTGTCTGTGCCACATATCCCAGACTTATTCTTTCTTCTGTCTTCTGAGTGAATTCTCTTCCATTGCTATGCAATTAAAGAAAACCAGGTTTGACATTTGTATTTCTAAATCCAACCAAAGGGGAAACACCATTCAGGCTGTTACTATAGAGAGCCACTGTGGTTCATAGGAATTTTTTTGCAAAATAATTTTGTCCATAAAATGATTTGAAACTTCTGTGCCATGTAACTGTCCTGGTTGTGTTGTTGTGCATTGCTTTTGCATGGTATGATTCTTGAAATGCTTGTTCCTCACTTTGGTCTTCTTCCTATTTCCTGTGTCCCACAAATAACAAAGATTCTTCTTTCCTCCTCTACACATCAGGATGGTATAGGGTTTAGGCTGGAAAAAAAGCATTTTCAAGGGGAAAGCACAACTGACCCCTCTTTAGGGTTACAGTCCAAACAGAGGTCAGTCACTATTCTCTCCACTGAGTGTTTTGTCTGGAGAAAAGAAGGCTCAGAGGAGACCTTCACTCTCTACAACTACCTGAAAGGAGGTGGTGGCAAGGTGATGGTCAGTCTCCTCTCCCAGGCAACAAGAGGCACGATGAGAGGAAATGGCCAGGTAAGGTTCAGGTTGGATATTAGGAAAAAATTTCTTCACTGAAAGAGTCATTAAGCATTGGAACAGGCTTCCTAGGGAAGTGGTGGAGTCACCATCCCTGGAAATGTTCAAAAAATGAGTAGATGTGGCACTTTGCCGTATGGTTTAGTGGGCATGGTGGTATTAGGTTGAAGGTTGGACTTGAAGATCTTGGAAGTCTTTTCCAACCTTACTGATTTGAGTAAGCAGACAGAGAGGGTCCAGATACCTAGAAATCCCACTTTGGTGTGCAAAAAGTATTTCCAGATCATTTGAAATGTCCATCTTCTTGTAGCATGAGATGAATGAGCAATAAGAAACACATCTCTAAGAACAGTGGAGCTCTGATAAAATCCTCTCAATGTAAATATTCATGTCTCAAAAGTATGCCACAGCAAAAAGCGTTGTGTAGGAAATATTTCACTCAAGTGAGATGAAAATTACTCAGGAGACCTGCTGCAATGAACCCACAACTCAGTGTAAGCCTCTCCCAGTGCTTTTCCATAGCAGCATGAGAGGATCTTGCCTGCTCTTTCTCCTCAGCCTCTCTGTGAACAGGGATCTTGGAAAGATCAGGAATAAGCACATCTAGATCTCTGTGACACTGTCAACAGAATACATTAGAATAAAACAGACTGTCAAGAAAGTGAATGTATGAAACTACAGCACCTTCAAGAGAACTTGAAGGTGACCACTGCATGAGGATACAGGGAGGGAAGGGACATTGCCCAGTTTGGCTGCAACAATGTGAGTCACTGCTGCCCCATGCCTTTATGCTAGATACGATTTTTCCTTTGGTTATTACATGAATGTTAATCTTCCAAACTCATAATCCTGTATTTTAGTATAATTCTATCTTTTTAAAAAATTCCAGCTATAATGACTATAACGCAGTAGCAAATTAATTTCTCTCCCCATCTCTCCAACTGGCATATCACACTCTTATACTTCATTTATACTCATCATGTAAGTTGGGAAAAGATTAATGACCAGACCATGAGAGGAACTTGCAGTTGATTCTCATCTCTATTTTATTTGATGGGACTATCACCACCTCTTCTTCAATACCATCAGCTGCAGGAAGAGTAATTTTGATGCCAAGCAGGAGTTTCAAACCCACAATGAAACTCCCTTTTCTATAAGGTAAAGGATTAAAACAAATAAACTTCATGACAAGCCAAGTGTCCTGCTAGAAACACCCTCTGGTAGGAACAACAAGTATGGAGAGTAAGTCACATGACTTCGGGTAAGAAAACAAAACAAAAAATTCCCAACCCTGGGCCACCGATCAAACACTGTCTCACAGTGACTAATTTCTGACTAGAACCCTACTGCTTTGGTTTTCCTTTCCCTCAGACAAGATGAATCATTGCATGCAGGCTGACAGAAACAGAAGGCATCCTTTTCCTTCAGCTGCCAAACCCCTCATGATTTTCCTGTATGACAAAAGTCCATCCAGCAGTGATGAGAGATTTCTGAAACTAGTTGAAGTCTTCAAGGCTTAAAAGATTATTGAAATCTCTTCCACCGTGGGGTAAGCTAGCTCTTATTTCAAATACGATGTATTTTCTATTCCACTTTTCTATTTCTATTTTCTTTTCTATTTTCTACTTCTATTCAGCTTCTGCAGGGAGCATATCCCTCAAACGTTCCACAGTTCAGAAATGTCTCTCATTTTACTCTCAAACCTATTTACTTTCCTTGAAAATTTCCTACCTCTGTGCTTTTGGTATTTAAAACTCCTGGTTGCAGTAAAACCGAAACAAACCCAAACCTCTGTAAGATGAGCTTACAGAAAGAGACACACAGTTAAAGAAATAAATCCCATGATGTTTCCAGTTCCCACGCAAACATGGTTCTTTTTGTGTCTTTGTCCCACATTTGGGTGCTGGCACTCTGACAGGCATCTAGCAAAGAGATGCAGTGCAAATTTCATGGAGACCCAAAAGTTCAAAGCAGGGCCCCTTCTTTCTTCCCACCTATGTATGAGGTGTTGCTACTTAGGCTATCCTAACAAAGCATCCACAAACAAAACTTGTTCCTGAAAATAATTGTGAAGAACCGTGCTTGATATTTCAAATTTTCATAAACTGTGATAACTGTTAAACACAGGGCCTGAATTCTCAGAAATTACAGGAATTGATTAGTACAGCAAAACAGCTGAGAGCCCTCTGGAAAGCACCATTATGTTTTTGTTCTATAAAAGTCCCAGGGGATTCTTGTTCTGAGGCTACTTGTACAACATAATCAAGTCTCCAAGAGCAGCTCTGCATGACTACTGTGTAACATCCACCAGGTAAAACTGGAAAGTGACAGTAAGAATTACATCTGTCTCTTGAAAGAAATGCTGCTGCTGAATGACTAGAGAACGAGGTGTGAAGCCAACTGATTCATTAGCCCAGCTCCACAAATTGCAAAGCAAACTTTCCTGCAATAGTGAGACAAATAGGTTAGCCCCAAAAGAGACCAGCAGTGATTTTGCAAAGTATGAGAGAGTTGGTGGTGCTCTGATTTGGTGCTGCTCCCTTTTAAACAGCCATGCTACCTCCCAGCCTGTTCTAAAAGGCCACTGTCCTGAAGAAGCAGGATGTACGGGTAGTTTGCAAAACCATAAATTTGAATGGTTTTCTCAGAGCAAATGTAATACCTGATTCCACTCTTTATGTTTTGGGAGGGTTAGATTCTGCCTTCTTACTTCTTAGTTATTATCTGATTAACTTAAGGGGAATGCTCCTTATGCTGAGGGCCTCTATAACAGGGAACTGGGGCCACAGGAGCTGCCTCTGAGTGCTGGCATTTTGGCTGATGCTGATTCCTTGATCAGCTGTTCCTTTGCATGGTACAGATGTTACAAATGAGCCACTGGCTGATGTCAGTCTGCTTGCACAGCACAAGCCTCATCAGTCTGAGCAAGCTTGGACCTATGGGCTCTTTGCTTCTTCTCAACAGATGGGCACAAGTTCCCTTCCACAGGAGGAGATCTCATCAAGTCCAAATGTCGAAAACCTTTTCCATTTTATCAGGGGAAAAAAAAAAAGCCCCGAAGGTGTCTTTAAAGAGATTCAATAGAGAAAAAAAGCCCTCCAGAGGAAAGGGAAGAAAATCTGGAGTGACAGCAAACTAGAAACCTAATGCATGGACAGTTAAGGCAGCAAATGAACCCTTGAGTGTTTCAAATGGAGAAGAATATCTGCCCTTTAATTAAGAATGACAGATGAATGTGATCTGTTGCATACAAGATACAACTCAAGTGAGTAACTTTGGAAGAGGTTGATAGCAAACGTATCTTCAGTAACAGCCAATGTAACTAAGGCAGACCAAGTGCTGAAAAGAAACAGCAGGAAGAAACACCAGATTTTCTGCAAAACAGAAATAAATGCTTATCATTATCCTATCTTCAGCTAACTTACACAGCTTGAAAGATGGGAATAAATCAAAATCAAACAGATCTTTATCAATAAAGAAATTGGTAAGTCTACTCTGTAAGCTGACAAAATTCTGAAGATATTTAAGTAATTTTAAGTAGCTTCAAATTTTGGGGTTTGCTGAGTATGCTGCAAAAGACAATTGATTAGTGTATATTTAGAGAAGACTTTGCAGAATGATAGAAAAGTAAAAGGGGCTTTTTTCTTTGGTAGTGGGCTGGGAAAATTCCTTCCCAATAATTATTTTGATGCTGTTTGTAATATTAATTGTAATACTTCATTGCAATACTAATGGTGGCAGGAGCTAGGGGTTTTTTGCTTGGATGTTTTGTTTGGTTCCTTCTTTTTTTCATTTTTTAATTGAGTTGTCTCATTTATGTTTCAGTAAATAGAAATATCCTTTGATATATTGAAATATCCTTTTGATAACCAAAACTTGTTAAAGTTGAGATGTCAAAAAGCCCATTCCACTAATTAACCTGAGCTCCAAAGTGAACTTGCTGGAAGGAACCTAGAAGAAGAAGCTAAGAGCTGATCAGATTATGTACAAGAAAATGAGAGAAAAAAATTGAAAAACATTTCTTTTTTTCCTGCAGTTTTTGTCACTGATGTGTTTCCTCCTGGTAATAATAGTTTTGCAAGCAGCATCAATGTTATTGAAGACATAACCGAAGCTTCATAGTCTGTGTGATTAAAAGCAAACTTACAAGCAGATCCCTAAACAAAAAACATGCTGCATTTATTAAAAAGGACTGAAGTTAAAGCAGTATCCAGACGTTTTTAGAATTGCTACCAATATTCTACACTTTTTATTTTTCTTTGTGAACAGTTTGATGCTGTTGTTATGCTAAACTACTTACAAAACCGTGATACTAATGACAGAGAAGAGATACATGAGTGACTCAAATGATGCTCAAAGACACCCTCCCATCCCTTATGCGAAACCAAAACGTCAACTGTAGGCTGCATTCAACCGTGAGAATTCTCAGTCAACACCACTACAGACTGCAAATGTACCCCAACAGCTCTCTAAAGCTGCATCACAAAAAACCCAGATACATGAATAAAGAGAGACATCTGGAACAGCATCCCAATTTAGCTTGGCCACTGCACCTCAGTATCTGGCACCACTACCGTCCCCAGGCTCGTTTCATATGAGAGATTTCCCTTCTCATTCTGAGTCTTAAAACTGTACACCCCATGCCCTCATACCTCTCCATCTTCTTTCTGGCCTGCCTTCTGTGATCCTTGCATCAATGAAGGCAGGATGGACAAGTGTGACCTAAAAAGGAGGGTTTGACTTGCCATGGTTGAGAGACATCAAGAGAATAAACTTGAATGTGATGTGCTGCAGAAGAGAATTCCTGAAACCAAATTTTCTGCTGTTTTGTGACATCTTATGGGTTTAGGGGCTATGGTGATTAGGAGAGGAAGAAGGAAGGAGCATGAAACATCACATGTCAGAGGAAGAACTAAAATTAACATCAATAGGCAAACTCCCTGATTAAAGGGAGACTTACAATAAGAAATGTTAATTAGCAGTTATAGTGAGCACTTGAGACTTTCAGGTTTCTAATATACAGATTACAATGAAGACATCTTTTCTGCTGTTCTCCATAAGGTTAATATTCACAGAATTTTAAAGAAATGGTGACCTGCTCCTGCTTGGATGTACCATTCAAATTCTGAGAATGCGAAGGAGAGGTGAAAAATTAATTAGCAATCAAGTGACAGCAATAGAAAAGTCTTCTGAAGCATAGGCTTAAGTTTTCTCTGAGAAAAGATCAGGGCTGTTTTCATCTATCTTTTTCAAAACAGTATCTTTAAATGGTTTCTGTAATAAATAGGATATTGTAACATCGGAGATGTGGCTAGTACATGCTCTCTATTGAAATATCTGAAATGGACAGAAAACTTGAAATGGTCGGCATGGACTCCCCAGACATGCCATGAACCATTTTAAAACCAGCATGCCAACAGGGAGCAAGGTAGACAGCAACATATTAATTTATACTTCACATGTAGCTTAATCTGCCATACCAGAAAGTAGATGTTCAGTTTTCCCCTAGGGGTAAAAGCATTTATTTTAACAATAGTCATTTACTTCAACAGCTCTGTATCAATCCCTTTCCTTATTTACAGAGAAATAAACTGCTTGCTGTTTAGATAACATTCTCTTCAGGGCAGGCGTAGCTTATCGGAGCTGCCTGCTGCGAGCCCAGTCCAGGCTGCAAACAATACACTTTTACCAACTCCACTGCCTTGGAATCTGACAACAGAAAGTAAAGCACAAATTGCTTTCCGAGACTTTCTTCAACTTTCCTCGGCATAGCTGGGAGAGACTTGGCCCATTTTTAGCAAAAGTGAGACAGATTGAAAGTATGTGCGTGTCAACTGGCTCCTGCAGGGAAAATCCTGGCCATGGGCTGGGCATCCTGTCTAGGAATTTAACCAGCCTCTCACTGAGGTGTGACATATTCTTCCAATGGACTTTTAATCCATTCACTCAATAAAATGCACAGAGATAAAACCAGCAGAAGCCAGGAGCAAGAAACCAGTATTTTGTGCCACTCTGTTCTTTCATCACTTTCCATTCACTCACCTCTAACTCACCCTCTCCTGCAGACTTAACTCCATCACTGTGACCAAGTTCAGTGAACTCTTGGGGCAGGCAAAACAGCTTTTCTCAGTTGCTCTTATTTGCATGGAGATGAAAACCTGCTGACATGGTCAGCCTGCCCTAGAGGAGCTGCCCGTGTCCGGCAGGAATGGCCGGCAGCAGCGAGGCAGCGGCAGTGTCCCTCCTCCAGCACCTCCAGCTGCCACCAGCCGCTGGAAACGTGTCACCGACGAACCGTGAACTGTCTGGTGTGCCTGTCTTTTCTTCATACCCTGATCTGAGCCAGGCTGGCAGCTTTAATTATCATTTTCCCTTCCAGCTGGCCTATATCCACTTTCGTTTGAGGCATCACTCCGGAGCAGTCTCCAGGTTTTGAGAAGCCAAACTCTGCCCATGGCTGACACCTCTGCAAGATGTCTCAGAAAAAAAAGCCCTGGGTTGAAATTCTGGCAGGGTGATGAAGAAGGGATTGGCCAGGTGGTTTCTAGTTGCACCGGCATTAAATAAATAAATAAATAAATAAAAACTAAAAGAAATCACCTTTTCTTTTATAGAAATTAATCTCAAAAACCCTTGGAGGTCCTGCAGCAAGAGACTGCTTCAGGGCAAGGGCAGACACTCTGTGGAGCTCTCCTCTCAGCTTTGATAAACAGCCTGGTCTTTGCACCTCCTGCACAAGACTAATAAACTCTATAAAATATCAAAATTACAATTACCAGGGGATACATCAATAATCCAGGGATTTCACCGTTGGCTGTGTAGTGGCTTGGTGTGCTGTGACCCACTGCCTTCAAAATTATAATCCCTTCACTGAATGAGACACAATTAAAAATAATATAATATTTCAAAGGACTAAGTGCTCCCATATGGAGATCAGTTCTTTAACTGTTGTAATTTGCCAGCTCTTAATATGCTGGAATTGTTTTAATGAAATATCCTGTGCTATTATGTAAGTACAGTATTGTTTCCATTCACACTTCTGTTCTACACAACTATTCCAGATGTTCTACCCACCAACTTGAGATGGAAAAAAGAAGTATATACACATGCATTCATATTTAAATATGTATGTGTATACGTAAATATATATGTACATAAAAATCCATTTAATAAAATAAAACCTAAAATTAAATGTTTTTGCATTTGAAAGAAGTTCTCTGGCCATGTCTTAATCTTCTTTTAACAAACCTGCCATCATATAACTCAAACCCTTAAATTTTCACAATCCTAAGTTGTAATAAAAACAAGAATAAAAATTTACTAGAAGGTCAAAACTGTCAAGTATAAGCAAAAGAAAATACAGAGATGCAGAAGCAGGAGAAAGGTCAAGTGCTTCTGAAAATATTCAGGTACTGTACCTCCAAGTATATTGCAGCAGTAGGTGACTGGTTACTGCTGTTTTATTTAATAAGACTTCACATAAATTCCAGCTGCTAACCATGTGATAAGTCCATCTCAGAACAGAAGGGCTTCTATTCTCCTGCCACACTATGATCCAGACTTCCACCCACCTCACTGGGAATTACAGTCGTACTGAGGGCTGATCCCATGGACCGTTTTCCTGTGTTCACATTTGATTATAATGCGTGAGCTGTGTGAACGAACCATCTTAGGATTTAAGGAAAAAACACCTCATTTTATGTAACCCTATATGTGGTATGGTAATAATTCTGGGGCTTGACTGCACAGCAATTTTCTCAGTTCTTTAATGCAGTGATGGCACTTTTTCTAAAACAAGGAGGAGGAAAAAAGAAAGAAAATGCATACAGGAAAAAGAAGAATTAGATGAAAAGATTATTCATAATTTCTGACTTTTTTTCCTTTTGCTCCTTCCCTCAGTCTCTTTTTTCACTCTATTCCAGTTATCCTGCTGCTTAATACACAACTATTCAATCTGTATTAAGGGTTCAATACTTTGCAAAATTCTGAGGGCCCTAAACTTTCAGCTTTTTCTGTCAATTTTAAAAAGGAAAAATACTTTTTTTTTCTGGGCAGACTGCAGCTGTTCTGTAACTCCTGTAGCAGTGTCAAGTGGTGGTAGGTTCTACCGTACAAAAAATATTTTTCTGTGCAAGGAGGAGGAGGTGGGCGGGAAGATCCACATGGCACATTTCTATCCAGCTTTGACAGTGTGTGATGGATAGGTACATCAACTAAACAGGAATGGGGAAAAAGAAACAATGCAGATGCCAACTGATTAGCAAAAAATTGCTACTGTTTTCCCCTAAAAAAAGGGTACTTTTATTTTTGTTTCTTCAGTGGTCTTCTCTTATATGTGTAGGGGGTTTTTTTTTGGTTTTTTTTTTTTTTGTACTCTTTGATATTTGGAAATAAAATATTTACAACTGGGAAAATAAGGAGATACTTCCTGTTTTATAGTGGAGGTTTTTGAAGATAAAAATAGTAACATAGTTTTAGTTACATTTTTCTCCATAAAAATTGTATTTTACAAATGACAATTCTGATGACAGAAAAAATACTCTATAAAATATTTAGTTGTGAAAAAAGACTGAAATTACATATTTACTATTAGTGGATCCTTCTTTCAGAACAAAGTAAAGGTATAAAGTGAATGCCACATTTTGTTTTACTCTTAAAAACTATACAGATAGTGCTGTATATTAAAGTGGTGTGTAGTGTTTTTTCACTTTAACATTTCTAATCTTTTTGCAATGTTTGTGTTAAAGGAAAATTTAATTATTTCTCACACAGTCTATAAGCCTTCCTCTGGAGACCTACATCAAATATCTGTAACACAAGCTGAAACTACATTTAATAATGTCCACTGTGCCAAATTCACTCTTTAAAAAGTAAGAACTTTGAAATCATTACAGCTTTAGTGTTTAAAAAACCCCATGTGTATTAATGGCAGGCTTCTTAAAACATTGGAAGTGCAACTTGTCAAGAAAGACTGTGACAGCCAGAGAGGGTGGGGAAGACACCCTTGACCAGTGACCATAAGGTCACAAAGAAATCCAGACCTGGAGATTCATCTGGAGCCAGCTAAATGAAGCACACCAAGCATGCACTCCTGAACTAAACCATCAAAAACACTCGTCCCAGCTATTTGTAGAAATTAAAAAAAAAAAAAATTAAATTAAATAAACCCCAGGTGCTGTTCCAAATCCGTATTTCTGTGCTGCAAGCTGAGTTAAGCTCCAGCTGCAGCCCTTCTGCCTCTGGAGTCAGCAGCCAGGCAGCACAGCTTTCACTCAGGTGCAGCCTCCACTCGGTGCTCTCAGCATCTCCGAGCAAGGGACATTTTTGTCAGGCACGATGCTCTTTTAGCATTTTTTTCCAGGGTCTGCACAGTGAGCAACTGCAGACCATGCAGTGACCTGGTGCAGAGTCATGCGGGAAAAGGGTGGGAAAACTGAAGGAGGCTTGCTGAAAGGGTGACCACAGTAGTTTGGGATGATTATACAAACGGCTCTGCATCTTTTGATGTTTCCTCTTTTCTAATAATAAGATGGTCATCTGCACGCTTTGCTTTCTGAGAAACGCTGCTTCATTTCTCTCCCATAAAAATGGTCTGTTTCCTCTCAGTGAACAAATTAGAGGAAGAGACCTACAATAATTTACAGTATATTAGACTGTTATTACTGTGCAATGATATAAAATGGTGATTATACTAAGTGAGAACTTCAGTAAAATTCATATACTGGAAACAGAAGAGTAAATTGAGGTTTGGTACTGCATGTCTGAACTCAAACCATCCAGGGCGACATATAAATTCCAAATCCCAATCACCTTACTCATTCATGTAGTTTCATCATGATTATTCAAGCACTGACAGAGTGTTCAGGCCATAACATATAAAGAAGACAAGAAATTAAAAGGCTGGCTTATGTGACTGTGACAGGCACCATTTGGCCTCTGGGTCTTGCTATCGTGGCCTTTGCACACACTGAACATTTCTTAGTAAGGCTTAGAACAGGAAAATCGGAGACATAACTTGTTAGTTCCTGCTTACTACCAAAACATGAGAGGCAGAGCTCTGTTAAATGGGACCTGCTTCACAGAGCTGATAAAATTCAAGGGTTCAACAGTGTCATAGCCTGGCATCCACATTAAACCTTATTTTTTATTAGTTAATGCATGTGCTACATTTTAATGGATGCTAATGTAAATAGATGTGCTTATTATGACTTTAGTGCACTCACAACAGCTTAATAAAGCATTTTTATTGTCATCATTTATTGCCACATTCTTTTCGCACTTAGAGTGGTGCAAGTCCAAAATAGCCCCCTAGAAGTCATGGGTTTACCAAGGTGTAAATCTGTGGTTACTTTAGATGTTTATTGGCCTGAAAGGAGACTCTGGCTCATAGAATCTAAATATCACTTTGATTTAAGCGCTGCTGAGTTTAAGCAGACTGTAACCAGATACTGAAGAATCACTCTAGCTCAGGAGGAGAGAAGTAATAATTTAAAGTATATTATATTTATATATATAACATATTTAATGTTCCATTATATAGCTTTAAGAAAATTATTTTTATATAAGATATCTTGCTTGAACTATGAAATAGCTAAGAAAGAAAATTAACTTTGACAAGGTTATCAAATCATTTGGCATCACCTTGCAGCACCTCAGTGCCTTTTACTTACTTTACCTTTGAGAAAGCAGAGTCTGCCACAAACCCTTTTCTCCTCCTCATTTTTCAGATCAACTGTTGATGTTAAGAGCCCAACACATTGAAAAAAAAAGATAATTTGCATCCCAGGAGGGGTTTGTACACAGGAATATGCAATGAAGGATTTGGGACCACACAAAGCACTGCTGAAATGCAACTGTGCCTTAAATGAGCACAGCCATATTTAAGAGGGCAAATTGATGTCAGAGGGCATGTTATGGCCAGAAGAGAGAAATAAGGGGACCTCTCAGATGCAGGAAGACCAGCAGAAGAACATAAAATATGGGAGGTCACACACAACTCCAAGTATAGCTGCAGAAACAAAACTGGTCTGACATTTTACAAAAAGTCATCAGATTGTGAGCACTCAAAAAATGCTATTTACACATCACAGAAAACAAATAACAAAAATAAAAGAAGCAACTCTGAGAATGCTGTTCCCCTGAGCCAGAGTTGGTGCACTGACTAAGAAGAGGTTGGTACCAGAAGATCAGATGCTACAAATGATGACCCCTATCTGAATGCATGACTCAACTACCACAGAACATGTTTCTGGAAGGACACGACCGACCACCGATGAGCACGAGAGACCTGAGAGGACATGCACTCAGACTGGCAACGTTCTGAACACGTATAGGGACACAGATGCTGGAACAAACCACCCCAGCACAACTAAGGGCATGGCTCCATGACATGCCAGTGGCACCCTGGCAACAGCACACACACAAAACCACACAGAAAACACTGCGTTGCAGTTATCACAATAAAAAACCCCTGCACGGAGGCATTTACCACAGAGCAGCTGAAATGCTGTGGGTATCTTCTGGTAATGCACTCTATATCCAAGACTGGTGCTTTCCACAAACAGTTTTTCACTGTGTCAGCAAGCTCAGACAGGAGAGCATGTTTTCACTCTAACCAGTCAGGGGTGCTTCTTGCTTGTTTTCTACCCGAGCTCCCTCGATTTAATAGCTCTTCCTTACAAGACTTCAGCATGACTCAAAATTTATGAGGGAAGTTTTCTCAAGTAAAGGGATGAGCAGGTGCCTGGTTTTCACTGACTACCACCAGCACCTTGCTCCTACATGTGCTGTTGAACATCTCCCCAAACTGGCTTTGTAAGTGCCTGGAGAACAGGCAATCCAGCTGGCACCTGCTCCAGCCAATGTGCCCACGGAGCTGTGAGAAACTTTAACAGTGAACTCCCAAATATCCTATGGATTTCAGCTTCATTACAAATCAAGCCAAGTTTGCCAAAATGTCTGCAGAGATGTATCTTTTTGCAGAGTTAGCTGAAATTATGACTTCAGGTAAAAGCCACAAGAAAAATACGTGGTTGCTGTTTCTTCCCAAAGCCAGGCAACTGCTGGCAGTTTGGCACCAAACCCACAAGTCGAACATAAAATGCAAGACAGGAAAAGTAAATGAAGGAATATTTCCTATCAGCCTCTGCAGTCCAGAGATGCATATTGTTACATGCCTAGGAACACTAATTTGAAAGGTGGGGAAATAATGAAATACAAAAGAAAGACAGGAAGCTGAGGTGAGAATCTTCTGATGTGCTAATTAATTCTTGATTCATTCTTCCACTGTAGGCGAATAAGAAACTATTAAAAAATTGCACAAATGTTTGTGCAAGCTGTGGGCCCAAATTCTGGTTTCTATTAATCAGGCAGAAACCATTTATGCTCACTATGGCAGAAATAAATTATTCAAAGTAATGTAAGTCCATGAGGCACAAACATGCCTTACCCCTGACAGAAAAGAACGCACCAATTTTCTGCTATTTTTTTAAAGTTTAGAATCCTGAATTAGAATTAATGCAAAACAAGGGGGAAAAAGCCTGCTTTCAAGAACACCCTCATGAGATTAATCTTTTAAGCAAGCTAACACTGTAACCAGACTGAACTTAACTTTCTCTCACAGCTTTTTTTCAAAGGTAATCCAGGAATATTGGACAGAGAGAGAATGTAGCAAATCCTCCAATTTGAGCAGAGCAGCTTGCGGAGCTATACTCAGACCCTTTTCTTCTTGGTGGACTGGGGCTGCACATCTCATCAAAGCACTCACGTTGATTACAAGGTCTTATCATCCCCCTGCAGTCAGTCATCTGTCAACAACACAGAAGGTCACACCTCCCATCTGTCAGTAAGTGATGAGACTGAGGATTTCCCCAAATGAGGGATCTCCAGTCCCAGATGGAAGCAGCAACCCAGCACTGCTTTGAACAGGCTGTTTTGCTTGCATTTCTTGTGTTGCCCCACCAGCTTCTCACCCCTGGAGTGCCACAGCACCCCTGTTTGGAAGCAGTTCTGGATTCAAGTCTAGACCTAGCACTGACAGCAGGACTTGAAAACTGCCCCGGCCTCAATGTACATTGCAAGTGCACATGCAAATGGTCTCTTTGGCAGAATACCTAAATGCCACTATCCCACAGCACAATTAAAAAACCTAAGGTGAAAAAGTTGTATTGATTCCTCGCTCTCACACCTACACTGGTCTTTTGTGGCCATAGCCATGGAAGGTCTGCCTCTTCAAGGAAATACTTTGTGCCTGAAACCTATGCTGCCTAAGAGGCACATTTCGTTTCCTCAAAGCCAGCTTAGTTACTCCCACACAAAGCTACAAACATTCCCTAAGTCTTTGGAAATCCCAGGCTTGGCTTGGCTTTGTAGGGACATTCTTGAGAAGGCTGCCATTAAAATGGAGCATTCCCTTTTCGGAGACCCAAGCTGGGGCCTGGAGAAACACAGATCTCTGTGGCCAGGTGGAGAACTGAATATGACCTCTATATTTCACACTACATAAGCACAGCTCTCACTCCACAGTACCATTTTGCTCACAATGTAAAGAAAACACATGTCATTTATTCACACATTTTCCACTAATAATCTCCCAGAAGCACGCTTTGCCCTAGGCACAACACAATACATTTTTCCTGCAAAGAGGCTGTTGTGAGCTGAATCATTGGACATCTTTTCTGAATTGCTTACTTTAAAACTACTTTTTTTAACATAGTCACGTTTTCAAGCCCAGTTTTAGGGATGCTTTCTGAAATTAATTTTAACAGCAGAAGCAAGTTGGCATGATGTCCATCACTTTCAAGATAATAAAGGGGTTTGCCAGATATGGAGCCATGTAACACAGAAGTCTCTTGCATTTAAAATTTTACAAGCATGCATGTTTACTGAATCACTCCTACATAAAACTGAGCTGCAGGAAGAAAATATACACTTTTTTCATCTCCCATCTATCTCATAAATAGGAAAAAAACCCAACCAAATGCCTGAAACTACTGAAGCTAATCACCCCTCAAACCTCTGCAGCCCACAGATTTCACCAAGAACCTAACTTTGAGTAATTTTTTCCCCCATGGTTCAGCAGTAAGAATTCAACCAAATGTTCTGGTTTTCTTCCATGTCTGGGCAACCTTCCAGAACTTCTAAGCCCAAGAGGCAACTTCTAGTTCTATCTAGGTTGCATTCCTTTGTGCTACTCACCTGATTCCTCCTTGATGCCCTTCGCACAAAATACAAAGGCAGTTGCAATGAGAGATTCCTTCACAAAAATGGTGCTGCAGTGCTATCTTTAAAAAAATTGAAAATCTTACAAAGAAACTGAGAAAGAATGACAGTACTCCAGGAATCTAGAAAACAGTTGCAGGATTTTGCACACTGCATACACACATGCCTTTGCTTAACCAACTCATTTAAAATAACTTCCTCTAGTCAAAACGGTTGTAACACCTCCTCAAACCGACCAGACAGAAGGATGCAAAACATCATTCTACCAAGCTTTACCTCCTTGTCATCTGATTATTCAAGGATCTAATTAGCCCTTGTGTGCATAGCAAAAGGGTAACATGCACATAAGATGGTAAAATCAGAAAAAAGGAATGATCTTGTTTTTAAAAGGGGGAGACAACCTAAAGAGCTCAAATGAAGATAATAGGTAAAATCAATGCTCTACTTTTCAGCATCTCTAGAATTTTTGAGACAACCAAGACCTTCACAGAACAGTAACACAGCTAAGGAATTTTCTTCATCTCATGATTAATCTATTTTTTTTTACTCCTCCAGCTTCTTTATCAGGTTTCCATGTGTCTGTTTCACTCTTTAAAACTCCTGTTGTCCCAATAAACAGCTTTCTGTTTATATACCATACGCCTCAAAACCTTTTCTTATGACATCAAAAAAAATTACAAACAGAAAAAAATACTTTCCCCTATATCCATTTGCTTCTAAGATATTTAATCTTAATCTTTGTAATGGTTCTCTTCTAATCCAAAACCCTTGGGGCATTTTAGAAAGTAAATGAGTGATTAGAGGCATTCCTGCTGTAATTTATACACTTTGTAAACCCTAATTGTTCTGAGCCAAAGATTTCTTTTTTTCCTAAAGTGCCAAGTTTAGTAGGTTTCAAGGTGTACAGCAAGATGTATCCAATTTCACCGTCCTGAATAGATTCTGGCCTATCTGTGTGTGTTATGCTTAAAAATTCAAAATATAGAGATTTCAGTGGCTGGGGAAAAAGATTAAATTTTCAATTACTAACTGAAAAATGCTTTTCATAAAAATGAAAATTATATTTTGAATTTACAAAAGTCTTGACCAGCTCTAACGTTAAGTAATTTCCCTGAGGTCACTTTAGAGGCAAAGATGAAAGAATACAAACATTAGATCTTGTACTTTGCTATTAAATTGTAAAGCAAACAAACCAAAACCAAAACTAAAACATAAAATGCATGTTGCAGATTCACTGACTGCACAATGGAGTAGCATAACATGGGATTTTCAGTGGCACTTCCTTGGAATGATCCATAAGAGCTCACATGTTGCTACTCATGTATAATAGGGTCATTTTAAACCCTGAACTAATGAAAATCTTCATACTTTGTCAACATGCACTCTACATATTCACACACACGTGACTAAGGAGAAAACTCTGCAGGCATGGTAAAACCATGCAAATCAGCAACACTAGGTGGTGGCTGTACAGCAAGAAGAAATTAGTTTGCATGGAGATGTACACATAATTTATGTACATGAGCACCCACTAGGTATAGAGGTGGAATATCTCAAATTAACATGCAGGAAATGCAAATAATTTATGGTTTTGCTATAGATACAATATACTTATCTTTCTAACTAGTGAGCAGCTGAAATCTTGTTTCCTCAGCCCAACATGATTTCATGCTTCATTTACAGAAAGAGGATACCCAATGACTGTCTGAAGGGAGAGAAAATATGGGTAGTATAACAGCACAGGACCTGCTACTCTCTGTTTGGCAACCAGAGGGGCCTGTGTAGTTTCTACCCTTCAGTGCATCAGAGTAAGATTCCAGCAGAAACACATGTTAAGGGGGGGAAGAAGGGAGGGCTGGGTGTTCAGCTGAATGAACTTACTGTTACCTTTTTTTTTCTAACATAAGTCTTCTTTTTCCTGATACTGTCTGAATTTGAAACATCTAATTTAATACATTGAAGGGCCCCGTCTTCCTTTTATTTCCTGTCTGTACTGGAGCAGTCGCCTGTTTCAATTATGACTTTCTCCAGCTCCTACATTTTTCGTGCTCCAGCTGGCTCAAAGTGCACTTCCTTGGAAGGTAAAATGCACTAACTGTGCTGATCAGAGACTGATAGCTGGAAAGCCACAATATTTAATAGCTGAGCTGATAAGTGGAGGGGGTAACAAAAAATAAAAAAAAAGCCCCAACCCCCCAACAAAATTTTGAGCCTAAACAAAAGGATATTATATAGCTGTGTGTTCAAATTGTAAAGCATTTTATATATATATATATACATATACATATATATATACACATATATATATACACATATATGCACACATGGAACTGCAGACTGCTTACATAAATTCATACTTTTATGGTAAATTTCATCCACTTCTATGCTTGTGTGCTAAATGTTTCTTTCCTGCTTTTCAGTCAGTTAGTGCTGACTGGGGACTAACTCGGTGCAATTATTTTAAAGAACAGGATTGTGGGATTGATATGGCACTACTGCAAAACCCTGTTCAGCTAAAAATAAGATTGTTTTGTAGTCAAGATGGAGGAGAAAAAAAATGTCTCTGAGCTGTAAACACCAGTGAATGTATTTTTTTCTGCTTTATGAAAACCACAAATCTTTTTTTTCCCCTTTTCCTTCTTACTCATAGGGCAGTTTAATTACAGTTTAATCTCTTTCAGTAAGCACCCCTTGAGACCTTATTGTCAAAGTACTGTATTATCAAGGCTACAGCTACAATTTACTGCAGTAGGTGGGGGCTCCCTTTAGAAAGGCCAGAAGGTACCAAAGAAGTCAAAAGCAAAAAAAAAAGAAAATAGAAAAGGAGTAGTTCAGTTACTTTATTATTAACTAACAGTGCAAAGCTTTACTGGACCCTAGAGGTCCTAGTTCAATAATTAGAGAAACTCTGTAAAGGCGACGGCCAACATTCCCCCTCTGTAACACGCTTGCGTCAGTAAATCTGAATGAAAACGTGGAGGTAACAAAGTTGTTCAGTGCTCCATTTGCTGTGGGACCCTAGGAACATGGGCTTGGGGAGGCAGGGGAAGACGTTAATGAAGCGTGTTGTGAGGTGTGAAATGCAAAGCAGAGATATGTTGGTTTATAGGGCAATATTGAAAATAAGCAGGAACTAGTAATTTAAATTAAAAAATAATCTACAGATCTTTGCCAGTTTTGTTTTTAAACGAACTTGAAAGTATTTCCCTGAGATATGAGAATGACTTTGTGTGTAGAAAACCAAACTTAACTCAAGCTAGCAACGCAGAGGATGTTGCATCAGCTATTTTCTCCTGCTGTTTATACTGGTACAAGTACTAAGAAACAAATGCAACTGAGAAGAGAATCGGTCCATTATGAAATTATTTGTGTTATTGAGGAGAGCACAGCTACCTGATCTTTCAGGTATGGTTTAACTGTATGTTTGCATAGGCAATCAAATTATAACCCATGCACACAGGACATAAATATGGTGTAGTGAAATCTAAGTGATGCGTTACTAATATCCAGGAATGATATTTTTCCAATCATTTTTTGTTAAAAAACCCAACTCTACCTTCCCTGCTCTGCCCTCTTACAAGTGTTTACTGCACATGGCAGGAACTTGTTGCCAAGCACACAGATATGGTACGGTATGCAGACAGTGACCTAAAGGGAATATTTATTTCTGTGCAGTGTAGCAGGTTATGGTTACAGCTATCAAGCTGTTTCAGGCACTGATTTATTCACCCAGAAGAATAGAAACAATATTTTGCTAAATCTGTTTCCTATTAACTTTTCCTCCCCCCTGCCATGGCCACCCCCCTTCAAGATTCCTAAAATGGATGAAGTCTCTTCTTTTCTCAGCCACAAACCAAGGTATACTGTATATAAGAATTCCCTCATCCTTGAGGCGATGATCAAGGAACAGGATATCCTGGTTAATACTAATGCAGGAAGAAGGTTTGCTCATTCTCACAGACTTTTCAACCCACTGGTGCCTTCTGAACCAGCCTAAGGCATGCTTTCCTTTTTGTCTCTGGGAAGGAAAACAAAAGGGGGGTGGAGGGTGGGGCAGAGATGATTTAAAAAACTAAATCTGCCATGTGACAAGGTAGAATGGCACTGCAAACCCATGCTCTGTGACAGGGCACACCATATTTGATGGCAGCAAGGAGACACATTCTGAGTGCAGCCTGTTTTCCAGGAGCCATACGTATTGGTGTGGTGCCCTATCCCTAAAAGTGCTGAAGGCCAGGCTGGATGGGGCTCTCAGCAACCTGGTCTAGTGGAAGGTTCCCTACCCCTGGCAAGGAGTTGGAACTGGAGGATCTATGATTGTATGATTCTTACAAGGCGTTCTACGATTGTATGATTCTTTGACTGATTCTACAAGCTGTGCTCTCAGAGGCTGCAGCACTTCTGGACAGAACTGCGTGTTGAGGCAAATATTGCTAAAAGTAGTAACAGCAGCCATGGCAACAGAAGATGTTCCAATATCTGGCTGCAGAATGTGGAGAAGCAACCAAACAACCTGCAACTGTGGGTGACAAAAAAACCCCCCAACAAACCCCCCAAAAAACATCCACAAAAACAACCTATGGAAATAGTAAGACATCTTCCAGTCCCTCTGCTACTTCTCCCACACACAGAATTGGCCCTTACGAACAGAAAAGCAATCCATACAAAGAAAAATCAGTTGTACAAACCAGTGCAAACTATCCATTTGAACACATGCAAACACACACCTCACCATTTCAATATCCACTATCTTCTTGTTTCCTCACTCCTGTTAAATTGCCATCAATTAACACAGATGTTGAGGAGATAAGGTTTTTAATAACTGCCTTTATTTCCCAAAGCAAATGTTTATGCCAGTAGCACAACACCTTGTTATTTTAATTCATTTAACAGCATTATGCAAATAGCAAGATCTAATCAAGTGACAAACATGTTAGCCACATGAATAACCGAGCAGCTTTTGGTCTTACTCCTCTTTAGCACAGATGATGCAGGGGGGCTTTGGTTGTGCTTGTTTTATATTGGTATAATCTTGCTAATTGAAGGGGAAATAATCCTGATTTATATCCATGTGAGTCATGAGGGCAACAAGAACCACAATCATTGAAGTGTTAAAAAAAACCAACAAAAAAAAAAAAACAGAAAAGTTTTTCCTGCAAGATACAAATCACTGTGAAAGAAATGAAGCCAAACTTATTTACCTACTCACACAGCTATGAACTCATGCAACGAGATTATATTAATTCCCCACAGTGTTGCAGGACTTCCTTCTAGTGAGTCAAACAACTCCATTAGGAGAATGTAGTCAAGGTGAGAAAGGAATTAAACTTCCACAATCAGTTCTGGAACAGTGCTGAATTCATTCTTGCTTATCGCAGGGTGATTTTGCACTACCAATTTTTTTTTTCCCTCAGTGTTATTTTCCAAGACTTTTTATGCTCGTGTAAGCCACTAATATTTTGGCCATTTGCTGCAGTGCCTAGACTTACTAAAAACCATGCCTCATAAAATGAGGATTTAAATCTTCCCAGAATAAATGCATTTTATTTCTCACTCTGCCCCCTCCTTCCCCACCCAAGGTTTCTAGTATAAATGGCTGGTAACAGCTCAATCGAGTGCATAAAAGCAATTGAATAAATAAAACTATGAAGTAAGTGTAAAATATTAGTGTCCAGACATGCAAGATCTATGCAGGTACTACGAAACTTCCACAGCTGTATGTGCCTGGAACTCATGCGGTGCCACAGGTTTAACAGGACCCGCTACCAATAAGAGTTTTATTTGCTTAATAAATTACATTCAAAAGCACAATAGTCCGGGCTCTTAGCTGTAAAATTGCCAAATATTGTCAGTGATTGCTCTCTGGTTATAAATAGTAAAATAATGTACAGCTCATTAGATTTTTGATTCCCTATGCAATTCTCTCTAACCATTACTCAGAAACATATAAAAAGCAACTCTACATGACATTTTATAGAGGTTATAAATTGCTATGAGGAGATGACATGGGATAAATCTGTAGGCAGGGTGAAAGGGACTCAGCCAAACCAAATGTGTAAATTAAGAGTTCGGGCAAAGTGTAGGACTGCATGAAACAATACTGAAATCATAAAGACAGACGGGTAAGGATTAACTGCAGCAAAAAGAGGTTTATACTGATGGAAAAAACACCAACAGACCTCTCTGCTGAAGATAGGTAAGTTAGCTGTGCCTGGTAGTATACAAAACTCTTAAAATCAAACCTATTTCAAGTAACTTTTATGTTCGAAGTAAGATTAAATAAACCTGGAGAAGCATTGTGCAATGACCATCTCACTTACATGAGACAAAGTTGCAGGATTTTCTATTTAGTTTTCAAGATGAGTTTTGGCAGCTCTGCAATAATTTTACTGGTCCATAGGGAAGATAGTTGTTTCACTGGACAATGTTCCCAGAAAATTAAACAAGTTTCTTGTTTCTTTTTAAATATAAGAACTAATTTTTTTTAAGACACGCATAACAATGATTTTATTATTATGCATTTACATACTTAGTCAACAGATGAAAAAATACTGTGAAACTTCCCAACACAGGCTTACAGGACCCATCACAGTATTTCCTTTTAGCATTAGGAAATCAGGCAGAGAAGCTTTTCCTTCAGTGTGTATCTCAGTCTCCCTGTGTGACAATAAAATCCAGAGAATACTGCACAGGTATTCTTGAAATCTTGCAAAATTCTGGGTGCTTTTCCCAGGCTAGAATTGCCTCAGCTCCCTGGATGAAATCCTGAGCCTGTGATCATTTTCTTACACTGTAATAGAGGAAAAAGTCAGTAGGGGCATCCATAAGGGACATGTCCATAAGGTTTAACAGGAATAGGTCTCACCTTAACATCAAGGCACTCAAGTAAAGCCAAGCACTGAGGTTTGTGTATTTGATTCTTTCCGGACATTAAATTGCATTAATGAAATGCAAAACTTCCCAGAGTAACAACTATATTGTCTCCCATGCTTCTCAGAGAGACTTTCAAAAAAAGAGGTTTTTCCTTCTCTATCTGTACAGTATTAAAGGCATCTTTGCTAGGGCTGAAGTTGGCATTTTCTGTTCAAATTACTCCATGTCCTCACTGCTGTGCAATAAATGTGAACCCAAATATCTCAGTGTATGTATTTCACTGCTTGGACAGTATCTAGTAAGCATCTCTCCAGTATGAAATGTGGCAATTCTTTTGGACAAAAACCATGCTGGAAAACTGGGAGATATTTTGATAACCTCATTCAAATAAAAGACTTCACCAACTTATATCATTACAGCAGTAGTGGAATGAGAATAAAACAAGATACAGTTTTTAGGGAGAAGCTATAAATTTTATGAAGCCAAATGATTCAATTGAAAAAAAAGAACCTAATTTTTTTACACAGACAAGCCTTTTTACAGGTCTTGTTCTACTTCAGTTAGTGCAATAAATGTTACTATGTCCTCCCTGCAAATTCTGCCTCATCCACATACTTTCAACAAATATGCTTTCTCAGACACTCTCCTCCCTTCTTAAATACGGGAAAAATGCATCACAGCATTGAGCACTTTCCTCTGGCAAATTAACAAGGCCCAGGAAACACATTCCCGGTGCAGCTACAGCAGCAGGGTAGTCCAGTGGCAGAACAACAGGCTGAATGTCAGGAGACTTTGTTCTATGTGTAGCTCTGCCATGATTTGACCTTTGGTACCTCTCTAACCATTCTGTCTTTCATCCTTTATCTGGCCTGTCTATAGCAGATTGACAGTCCTTTGGGGCAGAGTCTACTCTCTTCCTACATATTTGTGTAGTGCTTAACACAAAGGAATCCCAATCTGCTTTTAGCACTGTGCAAACACACAACTGAAAATGCAGCTTCTTCCTCTGGGACCTCACAATCTCAGCCAAGGGACAACAGAGAGATACATCAAACAGATGAAAAACACAAGTTAACTCAGCACTGCTACTGGTCTGTCTGAAAAGGAGAAGCTGGTTTGCTTTGCAAAATATGGCTTTCGCCTGATTTCTGAAGGCCACCATTAAAACTTTCTGAACACTTCAACAGTGGCCATTTTTCTATGCTCTTTAAGTGAAAACAAACCAACTTTATGGTACAATAAATGAGAGTCTCTCTCAGAAGATTTCTATTGCTTATAAATTTGCATCGTGGAACTCCAAACTGAAAATACAATTTATTCAGTCTTTTCCCATTTGAGCAGTCTAGTTCCAGCCTTACATTATACTTTTTTGATGGTTGTTTACATCTGTTGTCTCTTAGATCTAATCTGGGAACAGACTATCCTGCTCTTGTACACATACTGTGCCCAGACACCTGAGATCCTGGACTGGCAAACAGATCCCAAAGTACCACCTCAACATAAAAAGGAAAAGGCAACAGTTTATGAAAAAGCTTAGTGAAATACCAACCACCATTCTTGTTCATACACATGTGATAGGAGAACTAGATTTGTGTCATCTGAAAACATTTGAAGCATTTAAATTCCATAAGAGATACAGCGGTTATCTAACGAAGTCTAGAAAGTCCAAGATACCTGACAAAGGAAATAATGTAGAATGTACCATAGATTTATTCTAAGAAAAAAAAAACCCTGGTAAAATACCTGGTGTGAGCTGGGACATTTCCTCTGCTTGCACACATGCCATGAATCCCAACTGAGTCAACGGCAGCAGTAAGGGCAGTTCTGAGGGAAGAATTTTGTAACCTCATAGTCAGCTAATTTTCTTTTTTCCATGTCTGAATGAATTGGGTCCCGTCACTCTAAGACCTCAAAAAATCAGGGCCTTGTAGAACTTGCTAACTGACGTTTCTCTCATTCATGAAAAGTGTAATCTGCTGGGCCAGTAAAGAGCTATAAATATAACTTTTACCCTTCTTCTTTTTCATATTCCTGGCTCCTGGCCACCTGGATTTGAATAAATCCATCACCGGAAGATTCCACATGTTTGCTATTTGAGCAAACATCTGTTGGTTAAGCTGCTGTTCCCTTGGGAGCATGGCCTGGCTGCTCCACCAGTCAGTTTGGTGGCTTGGTTTCCCTTGTATGCAAATGCACGCTGTTTTTATGAGCTCACTCCTTTTCTCTCCAGCTATGGCAGAAGCCACATTGTGCTCTGACGTAAGCCCAAATGCTTAGCTCAGTCCTACTACTCCTTTGGATGACTGCTAGCTTGCTGATTGTCCTGCTAAGGACTTCACTGACAATTACTTTTTCATCAAGTATTTTCTGAAGGATTTACTCTTTTTTTAATGGCAGGGAATAGTCTAGACCAGAAGTCTTTCTGTCAACACGGTAATTAAAAAAAATATTTTAAAATTAATTATATGGAACAGAGTACCACACGAAGTCTACTTTCATGACTGCTCCTAAGGTCTTTCTACCCTCTTCTGTTACTCCACTTCTCCACCTTCCCTTTTGATTCACTTGAGGCTTCTCCCCCTTATTGTCTTTCTGCTCCTTCTTTTACTTTCCTTGTAGCCTAGGCTCTCAATAACCATCTCCCACCATCTAAAATGACTGGTAATAAAGCAAGTAAGGGTTGATTACAAAATCAACAGTTCTACAACAAATCTCAAATGAAACGCACATACACACACATACATGTATATACACACACATGCCTTTTTGAGCTATAGCTACAGGTAGTTTGCAGATCCAAAAAAACAGGATGGAATTGGTTATAGGCTGCACATTCATGAGTCATATCAGTGGTCTAGACACCACTGCTTTAAAACCTTCCTTTGAGGATTCAGCTGTCTATGAATGAAGTTTGTCTCTGTGTACATGGCAACATCAAGCAGAAATGGCACAAAGGCTTGTATTGGCTTTCTGGTAAAAAAGACAGGATATAGTGAGAAGAAAATGTTAATCTTTTTCTTCAAACTGATTCTGTCCCCTCTTTTATTGACTAGTCTTTATCTACTGTCAAGATCCAGTTTCTTCTCCTGTCCATTCTATCTTTTTCACATATGCCTGCCCATTTGAGAAAGCTCTTGTGCAGAGAATTCTGACCAAATTTCTAAGGATGAAATACCTACTGCATCCTATTTCAGACAACGGATCCTCCATCTCCCATTACCCAGCATGATTTTTAGGTTTAGAAACATGCTGGAAAATTTGCTCATTACATCTGGTTTGGAAGTACCGAGAGTGTCGTAAGAGAAGTTTTTAAAAATGCAGGTTTTTTTCTCTTAATGTAGTAATGCTGGCTATTGTAATTTCAAGGCAAAAAGTGATGGTTCTTTGCAGGGCTGCCTCTGTTTTATTTTAAAGAGCAATGATGGTCCCCTTCTGAAGAAATTTGGAAGGGAGGAGTCTTCACAACAGGAGTCCCCAAGGGTCTTCAGATCAACCTGCATTGGAGCAGTCACAAGATAAAGGCCAGAAGCACTGAATGCAGAATTTGCCCCATCAATCAGTTTATCTAAACAAACTCTTACTAGAGTCTGAGAAGGCCAAAGAGCAAGATTTAATCTCTGTGGAAGAACTACTTTTCTGTTTGTAAATTTTTTGTAGTAGAGAAAAATCTGAAGGAAAGTAAAACGCGTGACTTCAGTTTCCCTTTTAATTTTTTGTCTACTTTGAAAACTTAAGTTTCTGAATTTTGCAGGAGAAGAAAAAGTAAAAAAAAAAAAAAATCACCAACCATTGACTCACATCTCTTCTAGCTATCAGAAAACATTTGCTAGTAACCTGAAAAAGGAAGCTTGTGTATCTGTATGAATACTGAAGGAAAAATCTCTGAGACCTGTATTCCTTTGAGAAGGATGCTTCCCCTCATGTTTCTTTAGACTTATGGCCTCATCTGCTGTTCAGCAGGGAGGGAGCTGCATCCAACTTCAGTTAATGTCTGCTTGTCACAATTTTCATGCAAGGAGCCAAAAGCTTTGGCGCCCCACAGTTCCTCTTCTTCATGTTAACTCACTTTTTGGCAAAGGGTCTTACAGCAGAGCAGAAGAGAGTACATTAACCAGACAATTAGCTGAATTCCAGAACTGACTGAACAGGCAAAAATGAAAATTAGAAGTCCTCACCACCAGCAATGCATTTTGCGAGCTGAGTTGTCCATTAAGCACTGTGGCCACCTGGGTTAAAATGCATTGAGTGCTTGCTGCCAGCTGGCCTTGTCATCACTTTCCCTCTGTGGACCAAGGGCTGTGCAGCCGGAGGAACAGACAGATGATAAATTGCAAAAAGAATTAGAGGACCTGTTGTCCCAGCAATTGAATTTTTTCAGGCCAAATAAATGAACGTTTTTCTCTTTGAAGGGAGCAAGGCAGCACATCTGCTTCAACCTAAGAGCAAGAATAACTGGGAAAATCTCACACCCTCACCACACATACGTGGAAGGGAGGTGCACCTATCAATCAAACACAGCTGTCTGTGCCGAGGGTGGGAAGCTCCAATGGCTGACTCAAGGAGTCTTTTTCTAAATTTATACTAGGTCTTATACTATTTTAAATAAGATCACTGTGGCCTTGTGAGCTGAGCAGCTTTAAACCTATTTGGCAACGTATTCCCCCTCCACCCATTTAGGGCCAGACCCAGCAAAGCATTTCTGCTTGCACTTCTCTTTAAAAGTCTAATATAGGTCCCTTGAACTCAGCAAACTATTCTTGGGCTTAAATGCTTTGCTGAACACCAGCTGGAACAGCATCAGCTCAGCTGAAATGGTCCTCCAAGGGCTGCAGGGGTGTAAGTGTAGCTTGGCTGCTGGCATTGCATTAGATGAACTCCTGGTCATCTCTACCAACATGAGAAGTCATAAGGGAGTCAGAAGATGAGCAGCTAATTTTAAGGGCTACAGTAATACATGGTTAATTGGTCACTACTCACACTACACCTTACACTGCTGTCAGAACGTTATTTTTTTGCCCAGACTTCTTTTTCCAAAAATGCTTTGGCAGAAGATATCGCAGGTTGGAAAGAGACACAGAAGCAATGGAGCCAAACTCCTAGAACCCAAATTCCTAAAAGGTGTGTTATGGAATGAAATCTTAGAATAACAAATGACCATGGCTGCTTTGGAGATGCTTCCCCACAGCTTGAAATGGAGATGTGGGAATGTCTATGCTTGTACTCAAGCTGTTTGCATGTACATTCAGTAGAACTCTAATATTCATCACTCAGCAGAAACTGGGCTGATATTAAAGCAAATATATCAAGAGAAGATTTATGCCCAAATCTGCTTCTACTTAAATTGTTTCTAAAATATGAGTTCATTCACCACGTGCCTAAAGCAAGGACCAAAATTAAACAGGTGGTGCATGGGCCAGAGGAGAGAAGCACAGGCTCGATGAGCTGTGCTGCATCAGCACTCTTTTACATATGACTCTGCACTTCTGAGCGTTTTGCCACAGACGCGACACCAGTGGTGTAAATTCAGGTTGCTTCTGCTCCTGCTCCTCTGATTTAATCAGAATTTGAGATGGGAGGCCAGAGAGAGGAGGAGGAAGGTGCCACCATCAGCCCCTTCTGCCACTGGAGTGTAGCAGAGAATTCAGACCAGAGAGAGTCACACATATTGCAGAATGACGGACTTGCTTAAGCTTACAGCTGAAATTGATGCGAATTTTTTCATCTGCAACAAGCCTTGTTCATTCAAAATGAGCAGAAATCCACTCACAACTCCCTTGTGGCAGTGGGATTTACAAAAGAGACATTAAATGTGCATGCAGTGCCAGGGTCTTACTAATTTAAGCAGGACCTAAACCCGGCAAATGGTCTCATTAAGTTGACAGGGCTGCTCACAGGGCAAGGCACACCACGGGACAAGGACCTTGCCTCACTTCTGGCATTAAATTATCTTGCACTGTTTGATTCTATGCAGCACCCCTCCCTGTGCACACCAGTGGTAAATCACTGGCCAATCCATTACATGGGCACACCTTTCTACTATCTTTTATAATTATTCTCCTCGTAACATCCACCAACAACAAAGTTTTTCCAGGTTACAAGTTAACCACCTGCTGAGTGACCAAAATGCTGGCCCAAAACTTCAAACAAATTCCATTACTTTCATATGTGAGTAATTTTATGCTCAGAAATAATGTCACATGAGTCATAATATCCTTTGAATTCACTGTCTGAAGGATCAGAGCCCAGAAGTATCCTTAAGTTCAACAGTTGCCATGTTTTCCTCTTGAAGAAAAAAACAAAAAGAGAAGAATGCACTGCCTCTTTCCCTTTTTCATGAGGTAAAATGGCCAGAAATACTGGTGGTTTTTTTATGTCTGACATGTAAGTAATAACTAGAAAAATTCATCTTGTACTTGGAAAGTTTTCCTCTTACTTACATGGATAAAAAGATAAAAAGAGCAAATTTGATTGCTTTACTTTAGCAACATAAAACTCAACTTAGTTTCACATATTAACACAGAAACAATTTTTCAAATTAATCCTGGCAAGTATTCAACTTATAAAATATAAGTTACATTGGCATTCTAATGGGAAAACTTTTAATAAAAACATGATATTAAATACTGGAAAATCAGCACTATGCATACTTGTAACAACCTTTATTCAATTGGTTTTTTATTTCCTGTAACTTATTTGACAAGCTGGAATCTGAATCTTCTTATCTGAACATAGAATATAAATATTCAGTGCTATTTCCAGACCCTTACTAATACAAATTGTACTGTGAATTTCAGAGCAGTAGTGAGAAGCTGCAATTAATGGGGAAAAAACTAAATTAGTATAGTTCATGTGAGAAAACTGTTCTAGCATGACCTGCCCTGGCTCTGATTCAAGTAAGTCTTCAAACAGGCAGTTAAGTGCAAGCACAGATGTTTTTGTAAATAGGAAAGGAGTAGGCTACCCCATGAGAAATGAGTAAACTGCATTGCCCAAAATTAGAAGCATTTGCCCTGATCCACACCACTGTTAATACAGAAGCTGGGTATCTGGACCTCTAATCCAGCCATGTCTTCAAAAATCAGATGACCAGGTTGATCACCGTAGGAGTTTGAAGGTTTAGGGATGAAGTCACGAGGACAGCCTGTGCTACAGTAAACAAAGGCTATGTTTAGACAAAACAACTACAGCAGCTATTTCTTGCAGGAGTTACTCTGCTCCTGGGACAATTACAAGGTATAAGTTCATTCGTCACACATTCTTTTTAATATTTTCCTGACAAGTAGCAATGACAATATGAATAGTTGTAATTAACTTAGTTACGGGATCCAAAGAGGTCCCCTAAATCAGTCATCTGGAATACACCTCCCTGTTTAGTTCAGCTAGGTCTGGACTTCTTCAAATAGAGACGGTTTGGAAAAAATCTACTTCTTTGCAATGTGTAATACCTTGAACAAAAATAGCTTTCCTAAGACACTTGTTTTCTTCTCTCTCACCACAAAATGCTCAGCACAGCTTGACCAAAGGAAAACTCTCCTGCCTAGGATGATGACGACTTGTTACTCAAATCTTTTGAGTCAAGCTGCAAGTGGGTCTTCCAGGGATGAGAAAACAAATCACTAATTCTAATGCCCTTGAAAAAATTATTTTTCTCATTTAGTTTCCAAACTTAAATCAACAAAATATTTCAAGAGACACACACTTCAGTTTCACACAAAATAAATTAATTTGAATGATGTTCTGTGTATATTTTTCTGAAGACTCTGCAATAAACTTTGTGTTTTGGAGAGAAGGTATGGGTTACTCTAGCACTGACAACTGAAGCAATACCCAAAAAAACCCAAAAAGTTATAATTACAAATGAAAATTTGTTACAGAGATTTTATTTGTAGAATAAATGTGTGACTTCTTCTGCCCCGTTATGAATAAAGGTTTTACAAGCCAAAGTTCACCAGTAGCCCCAGCAGGCACACCTGAACGGCCCTACTCAGCTGTGCCAGCATATTAATGTCTGAAGTGTCTTACCATCCAGTGGATGCTTCCAAACTTTTACAGCACGTTCGAGTCTGGTATGAGACAGTTGTATGAGACAGACATGCTTGAAGTTGTTCAGAATGATGCTGACAAGCCCTCGGCCAACACATACACCAGATCCCAGAGGAGGCACAACCAAGGAAGTTTAAAGTCATGATTGTGGTAAAGCCAGAAGACAGAGTACCAAACACTTCTCAGACACTTATTTCCAAGGCAGAATTCACCTTCGTGTTAACCAGCGTACCCTTAAGAGTACAAATGTTGGCATCATGCATTCCAGATGTAAGACAAGACTAACATGCCAGTTCTGTGATGCAAGCCTCACTGACCTTTTAAAAAATGCTGGGAGGACAGGGGATGACTAAATGACTAGCTAGCATTCTTTCTCTTAAAGCTAAAAAAATACCTTCCAATAGAACCAAACTTCTGATCAAATTCAACAATCAGTTACAGTCACTCTTTACCTAAGAGAGAAACTAAGATGTATTTGGAAATAACATAATTCATTTGTCAAGATGCAGCATTTTAATGCTGCCAGTTCCCATGGTTTTCCTAAATTAAATGATTGCTCTACACAGCTTTCCTGAAAGTGATATCCTGTGAAGTTTGCATACATTTCTAGTTCTTAATCATGGTATTGCTGGATAAATCTTGTTTAATGGTGATTATATTCAGTGCTACATTTTTCCTGTGTTTTACGTCAGACTAATTTCAAACACAGAGAAGGACATGACTTCATAGTGACTAGAAGACAAAATTAACACATGTGAGTCAGCACCAAAACACACTATCAACTGATTATCAAATTAATTCAGGTTGTCTTGCCTTCCCCAAAATTCAGGCTTTGAATTTAGTCCCAGTAAATGTTTACATTAAAAAGTATATTTAAAGAGCTATAGTACCCTAGTACCTCTCCAACTACTTCCAGTCCAGGTATTGTAACCTGTGCATCTTTATTGGTTAGGAGCTGCACCATCAACACCCAAGTTAGAGCTTTATCAGTTGTTTCTAGCAAATATCCCTTGCATAATGCCTACATGAAATTTTAACTCCTCAAAAAGTATTTGCAAACTGGGTCCATATTGAATGAATAGCCAAACTTGAAACATATTTTCTGCTATTCTGTTGATATTAACAAAACTTAAGGTGGAATTAAGAGCCTCCCTTTATGCCCCAGAGACCAGGCTTAGTGCTATCATGCAGTCATACAGGCCATTAACAACTGTAGTAGATAATAGTGGCTTTGAAAAGAAAATACTTCATGCATATATGCTAGCATGTAACTGTTCTACACAAAATGCAACAGTACCAGAGAAAAAAAGTACCCATGACTTAAATATTTAAATTATATGCTTGAGCTGGGGCAGAGATGTGAACCAAGTCAGCACAAATAAAACTTCAAGATTCTTGATTTCCATTTTACCAACAAAGAATGGAAGAAGAAAGTATGTTCAGATCAAATGGCACAATAACTTTTCTTCTTTTTCCACTTTGATCACAGTGAATGAAGAGAGCATTTTGTGACCATCTAGCAAAATCCCTTCTTTGCAGATATGCTCCAAATACTTCTGATGATTGTCCTGAAGCTGCAACTCCATTCTTGTCTTCTTCATTTATTATTTGTCTGCATCTACTTGTAATTCTATTCCATGCTTCAAAATTTTCTTGAGTGTATTTGTTCTTTTGTACTGAGTTTAACAGTGCAAATAATGGAATTCTGTTCCAGGAATGGGTTCCCAATACTACTGTGAAACAAATAATAAATTAGGCTGACTGACTAGAATAGTAATCTGAACAAAGCTATCTGCATGTTCAGGATGCGGCCCATCAGATATAATGCAAAATGAGATAGCATGTGTTATCTTATCATTCTTCAAAGTAATTTATTTCTCTACCCTCTACAGAAAAAAAAAAAAAAAAGGCTCTTAACTTTCTGTCTCTGAAACCTCTGAAACTTGAGAGATCATGCAGGTAATGCAGGAAAAATACAGACTGAATACTTTGAAAAGAAAAGATTCTGCAATTTAAAGAAAAATGAAAACTCTGAATGAGAAGGACCTTTCAAAGTACAGCACTATTTTTCAAAAACACATGTTTCAGGGGATCACTAATATTCCACTGTCCTTGATAGAGCCAAACTTTACAAGAAGTCATAATGCAGTGGATCAGAGATGATGGTGATGACCTTGCTAACAGCCATAGTAGTCGTGGAAGCTTGATGACCAAACCAGGAAAATGGATGGGGCAGCAGGCAGGAGAGAAGGGTGAATATGGAACAGATGCAGCAGGAAAAGATCTACATATTTTTGAAAAAGAGCAACAAAATTCAGACTTTATAGAGTCTAAGAGACTTTGTGAGAAACTAAAAGAGGTAATTGTTCACATTCCAAGCATTTTGATACACAAACTGCTCAACCATCGCCCATGAATAGCTCAGCTGTTAACAATTTTTTCCCCCCAAGAAAATAATCAGGCTTCATGCCAAGCAACTTTTCTCAAAGTGAATAATATTTTGAAAGCCTGTTCAAAACATAGCTGTGACATAATAAGTTTTTAAAGAGTGCAAGTGACTCTGAAGAGATCCCAGTCCGGGTTTGAAAGAAGACCCAGTTTATAACCCAATTAGGAAGAAAGCACTTTCAGACTTTTACTCTAGTGGAATTCTCAGAGAGTCTCCCAGAAAAAGCCAGTCCTGCATGCACATCTGTTTCCAGTGTGATGCTGGTATGCAAACTATTGTCTATTGGAAGTGTGTTGTGGTAACGTTTGCCAGGGTTAAAGACTGGGTCAATTTGATCAAGAAGCTAAAATTAGCTTCTGTGTGTTTTCCTGAAAAGAAAAAAAAATACTGTAAAGCTCTTTGTTTTCCTTCAGGTCTTGTTCTCAGATTTCTGTTCGGCTGTGTGAACTACCATAAAGCAGACGGTTCCAAAACTTACTTCTTTCTTACTTGTTCTTTTTAATTGATGCAATAACAGCAGCAGCCATTAGCTTCTACAGAACTGAACAGTCTGATTCTATATTTCATTCATCACAAGAGTTTAAAATTAAATAAGGCACTCAAAATCCCTACAGTAGTAAGACAGATGCAAGGAAAAAGTTTTGGCTGGTGAAACTAAAACAAACAGAATAATTTTAGCTACTAACAGAATTGAGAAAAAAAAAACTTTTACATTTCTGACAAGGATAAAATTGCACATTTTCCTGGAAATGCTTTAGTGCTTTGTCTTTTAGTTACATGCACTTTGAACTACCTATTATTTGTATCTGCTGTACTACAGTCATACATACAGGAACATTTTTATGTCACAGAATCACAGAATTGGTATGGTTAAAGGAACCTCTGGAGACCATTCAGTCCAACCCCCCTGCCAAGGCAGGGTCTCCTCAAGCAGGTGACACAGGAACACATCCTGGTGGGTTTTGAGTGTCTCCAGAGAGGGCTCCACAACCTCCCTGGGCAGCCTGTCCCAGTGCTCTGCCACCCTCGACATAAAGAAATTCTTCCCCATGTTGAGGTGGAATTTCTTGGGGCCACTGCTCCCCGTCCTGTTGCTGGACACCGTGAAAGAGTTTGGCACCATCCTCTTGGCACCTGCCTTTGAGATATTTGTATGTATGGATGAGATTCCCTCCCAGTGTTCCCTTCTCCAGACTAAACAGGGTCAGCTCCTGCAGTCTCTCCTCACAGAAGAGATGCTCCAGGCTCCTCATCATCTTTGTGGCCTCTGCTGGACCTGCTCCAGTAGCTCCTTGTCTTTCTTGTACAGAGGAGCCCAGAACTGGACAAGGTACTCTATTTTCATAAGAAACACAACAATTAATTTATATTTAGAGTACTTAATTAAAGGAAACTTCTTTATATGGAAATATTTACTAAATTAAACACTGGTAATACTGTACCTGTTTATGAAAGCCTTTAATTAAAAATATTTCAATTACTTCAAGGTAGAAAAATATTTTAAAAATCACACTAAAACTCAACTTTTCATAGATCATTTGGTTCAATTTTTACTGGCTTCAGAATAGCACGTTGAGTTTGTGAAGAGGATCCCCCTTCTTCAGAAAGTTAAAACAAATCAAGGAAAAATAATATGCGCAAATTGTTCTTACACACACTCTCTAAGTGAGGTTCCTAAAATGGAGACAATGGAAATGTTCATTTTAGAGCATTACAAATGAAAGCATTTAGAGCATTCAAAATGAAAGGATGAGAACATACAATAGAATTAAAAGTGCCTGGGGCTAAAAAAAAAAAAATCACCAAAGGTCCTGATTCTGTAAGTAATGTCACCTGAATAGTTTGATAAGTATGAATAATCCCAAGAACTCTAGTGGGGACTACTTTACATGTGCAAATATTTCGAACTTCAATGCATCAATGCACAAAGAGTAACAGTAAACAGTTACTGTAAATACTTATTTATTGGCTGGAATTTCTGTAATTTACAAGACAAACTTGATTCTCTAGAATATGCCCTATCAAAGCAATTGCTCTTTAAACTGGCTTGAATATATCAATATTAATGGTCACAGTCTTTTACTGAAGAGTAGCTAATCTTTTAACACTTAAAAATTGGTTCATTCTCATAAGGCAGTGTGGAATTATGTATTTATTTCTGAATAAGCAGTAATTTAAGATCTCGTTTGCTAACTTAGAACTAAAATGCAAAGGCAAAACAAAAAAATGCTAGTCTAACATATTGTCAGTGTTCAACAGGCTACTTTTGATTTAGTGAATATATGTTCTGCTTAAACAGCTCAAGAAGCAGGACCAAACTGAAGTTACACGAGGAGAAGAGAGGCCTTTTTAAATACCGTGTGCTCATTAACAAGTCTTTGTGTTTGTTTTTGCATTAGCTGCACACATTGGTATACCTCAGTTGGTCCAAGTACAGACTTGTCCTCACACACTCACAAAAATTTATACAAACTTTCCTATAGTCCTTCAAAACTTGCAGGCAGTCTCTCTTTTAAAGACAGAGAAAGCTTAATAGGCAAGAAATTAACATCTGGTTTTTTCTGGCTTTTCGTAGTGTATGTGCTATGTTTCCCTATTTTTTAAATTTTTCCTCTAATTTATGGATATTCAAGTCTAGCATATGGATGTGATATACTATCTGTGTTAGCATCACCATCCTTGAAAAGAGAAGAAGGAAACCCAAAAGAAACCCAAAATACCTACTGAATTTTCAAATCCACTCCAATAAACTGGACTGAGAAAAGTTTACTTTTATCAGAGATGAGGATTTTACATCTGCTGTTTCATTTCTACTAGTTCTGTGCGAGTCTTTTTGTGGTGAGCATTTCACGGTGTACCTCCCCCTATTTCTTAGATACAAGTTATGCTCTCCAGAGCTGATCGTGTAAAATCACAACACTTCTAGTAAAATCAAAGGCCACTTGCCTAAGGGCTTTAAGCATCTGGCTCTATATGGAACATCTTCCTGCAGAGTTTTCCCGGGAGCTCTCCGCGCCACGGATTGTAGCTGTGGGGTGCTTCTCCTTGGGGAACAGAAATGCAGGCAGCTTTTTGCTTTCCTGGGAATGTTCACCATGTCTCTGGTTTTACTGAAGGTAAGCCTATGAAAGTTAAGAGAGCCCAAGGAGTTCTGCACTACACAGAAATCAGCTACATGCAAATGTCTATCCAGAAACAGAGCAACATCTTCCAATTTCCCCTTTCAAGATACATTTCAAGCAAGAGATGAACTTTAACTGTAATTTCCATGCCTGGGCCTGGCCCAGAAAAAAAATCTAAAAAATCTATTATGTGTAACATCTGTGATCTTTAGAGCTGTTTTTCAGCAGCTAGGGAGAGTTCATCTTTATGGAAATTAAAACAGGGTATAGCACTGGTGGAAAATGGGAAACCAAATGCACGCTTTCATATTTGGGAATGAATTTGTGTACATCTGTACACAGATGTACAATGATGTACATCTCATTTGCCAAAACAGTCTCAATTTATCTATCTACCTGCAGCTGGGGCAACGAAATCAAGGGACTCACCTGTTTCTTCCATTGGTCTCATCCCTCCAGCTAATCTCAAGACCTTTATTGGTTTCTTTCAGGGACTAAAATCACACTCTGGCACAGGTACCAGAGACAGCTGTGAGCACCCATGGTTGCTGCCTGCTCCCTGGTTGCTTGGAGGGGACATCACGTCCCTCAGCACTACCCAGGTGCTCTATGGCTCATCTGACTGCAGAAGTACACTACACCAATGAATTTCCAAGACTAACCATGATTTTTATGGAGATCTTTGGGACCAGATTTTCGGGACCAGATTTTCCTCTAGACGCCACAAACAGGGTGTTTGGAGTTTCAAGGCTCAATTACTGTTTGCAACCACCATTTTTGTACCTACAGAACAGGAAAGTAAGAAGAAACCTTGAAACTAGACCAAAACCTTTGCTACTGCTTCCAGCCATACTAGCTTGCCTCAGAAAAGCTTATCTATACATCCAGACCTTGTCTAAGCTTAAATTAGTATTCTAGGTAACAAGACATCGCTTCACACTTTCTCCTGCATGTCATTATATATTTGCCTCTTTTTCAGCTACTGAGGAATATGCAGCCATTATTTGCTTTGGATAAGGTACCTTCTCATTGTGCATTTCTCTTTGTGTGCATTGCTCTGTTATTAAGGTAATTTGAAACAGCCACGTGCAAAGTAACTAGGGAAATTTCTCTCAGTCATGTCCTCATCCTGTGGGCACAATTGTGTTCACATTATTCAAGCTGACTATTATGTAATTACAGAAATGCTCTTGTTCAAGTGAAATTCAGTACTTTTTCTTAAAACCGGCAGGTTATTAAAAGACAACTTTTTAACTGCAGTATTGGCTCTCACACATAAATACTAAAAGGAAGGAGAAAAAAAAATCTAAATTAGAGTTTTTCTGTTTAGCCAAAACAAAATACAGTGGAGCACCAAAGGGAAAGCTAATGTAAAACCTGCTGAACAACTCCCATAATAGCATCATTTGATGATCTTTTTGAGAGAAAACATTCTGGAAAACTATTATGTGCTCCCCAGCTTCCATCCCCCCAAAAATAAAACCCCACAAAGCACCCCCCAAAAAACAGAAGAGGAGAGAGGTCATTATTTTCTAAGGAAGAAGTCTCCACATCCACAATACAGATTACCTATTTACACAGTAAGGTGCGAGGGCCACACAAGGAAGGAAGTCTTCAGCTACTGAAGATCATTAGCAGCAACCAGGGAGGCCACTGTCAGTGGCTTTGGACTAGTTTCTCTGGACACTCATACAGAGCCCGGAAAATTATTGGCACCACTGGGCCTCTGCCCAGGTCATCCTACAGCTGAACACATGAAACGTTATGCCCTGAGAATGAATGCCCTGGAAGAAGCCCAGGGGTGATTTGAGCCCCTGCACACATTAATCACCCTGAATGTGGTCTCATGCTGGGATTCAGCCAAGGCGGCCAGCAAGGTTGACTCCTCTGAGAAGGGGAGGCGTCAGAATAATATTAGAAGCATCAAATGTCCTCCCTTTCCCTGGTATGGAAAGCTCATCTAGGAGGTGTCAGGATAAAACATGAGAGCTGCAGTTGTACTTAGAGACATGAAGGAGTGATTCACTGTTTCATGGCACAAGTGGAGGAGGAGGCTGCAATAAAAACTTTTACAAGGTGAGATCTAAACCCTGAACGCAGCAGTGCAGATTACAAAGCCTTTTTTGTCTTTTCTCAGGAAAAAAAACCACCAACCAACAACTGAGAGAGCTGAGTGTGTTGTAATTAAACTGTAAATTTCTTGAAATGAAAGCTCAAACTATGCTTCTGACACACCTGCTTTATGGAAGTTACTCACATGCGTTTTTGTTGATCTATACTCTCTAAGAAGGAATCCAAAAGACATCAACAGGAAAAGTATGCCATAATAAATAACCACCTTTTAATTATTAAGGAAGTTAACAAAGAAGATGGAATCAAGCAAACAGTAGTATTTCTTTAGTGTCTCATGGAAAAAAAAGAGCCAATAACCAAACCTTTTGTAAAGATAGAGTTCTGATAAAGATAAATTATTTAGATTTTATAAATATTAAAGTATAACGGTGGTGGTATACTAACTATTTACAAATATATTGTAGTTAGCATTTTTTTAAGGTTCTAATAATGGTAAGACTTCCAATAGGATTACTCAAAATGTAATGGGTAAAGGCAGAAATACATCTGCCTGACAAGACCTGATGAGCCAATAATAACATTAATATTTCACATAAACATTCTATTCATTCAGCATTTCAGTCATTTAATGACAGCTAAAAATCAGAGGAAATCATCACAAAATGACAAATTACACAATTAGAGCACTAAATTTTCCCAGAAAAACAGGAGAACCAGAGACGGAAAAAAGCTTTTTTTGTGACCTGAACATGTTCCCTTCTCCATTAACAAATTCAGGACTATTTCTTACTTCTGCTGTCCAAGCAATTCCAATGTCATACAATTCTGTCTTGTCCAAATCGAACAGAAATTTAGCATGAAGCCAGACTAGCTCCCACTTAAAACCCCAAAGCTAAAATGTGCTGAGACACCACTTTGACTTTAGTATACGCAGGAATGTTTCATTGATGAGAGAATACTGCTTTTAGAACTACTGAGGGGTGGAACTGAATTGTACTTTTCTGTGCTTCATGGAGCTGCAGAATAACTTAGGGTGCTCTACAGTGCTCATACAGTTAAAAACAAAAAAGAAGAAAAAAAGCAGCAGCTCATATTCAACACTTGTTGCATGTGTGCAATGTTCTTCAAGATATGTATATTATCTAGTATTGGCTTTAATGACATCTCACTCAGATAAAAATAATATCTTCTTTTACACAAGATGCTCCTACATCTGTTTTCCCTGCTCAGAAAGTCTTCTAAGAACTTGGCTACAAGCAATTATGTCAATTTTTTTCCAGTAACCTCACAGAGATTTAGAAATATAATTCCATACATAAGTGCTGAAACAAAGTTAGTCTCTGAAAAATTCACAGACACTACACACCTTACTCACTGTGGACGTTGGGAAGGATCACTATGAGCTTATCTTTTTTCTATGCTCTTTTCCTAAGCTTTCATTATTGGCCTCTGACAGAGACAGGGTGTTTAGCAAGATGAAATTCTGGTTTGAGCCAGCATGGCAGTTCCTATTAATAGTTAATACACTGTTGAAAGTTCAGTATTTTCATACTAGCTACTCTCAAGATTTTCTTGCACTCCTCTGTGATGGGACATTTCTCTAATCCTTCTCACTCCATCTGTAGACCAGCTGGAGACTTAACCTGATACATCCCTGGTCTGATGTTGCTTTAGCATATATATAAACTGCCTTACACACAAAGCTTTTGCTGAGTATTTTAGTTCATCTCTCCGTATTTTCCCTCTGGGTAGGAAAGCATTGTCACTTATGTCTGTCATTCTGCTGTCTTCGTTCAAGCAGGTTTCCAGAAGAATGTTCTGGAAGCCAAATGACTTTCTTTGACTGCAGTGAGTCTTGCTCCTACCTCCCAGTAGAAAACAAATTCTCTCTGGCTCTTTCTGTTTCCTTCCTGTTTCCACTTAGCCATTTTTAACATTCCAAACTTCTCAAGCTGTCACTTGCTGTGTTGCCAGGACCAAGAAGAGATGGCAGGACAAACAAAAGAAACGTGGCTGATGAGTAAATATTTATGGGTCCCAGCTAAACTCCCATAGAAAGAAAAAGCTGCTTTGGGTGATTTAAGACTGTCTCAAAGTCCAAAACCTGATCCCAGCAACTAAAAAGACCCAGACAGAGTTTTTATCCCACTTCTAAACAGGAATTAAGCACCCTTGAACAACAATGAGGAATGGAGCGCAAGGAAAGCCCGAGACAGGAATTTTAACAAAATGGAGAAAATTCAAACAGAGACAGAAGTGGTATGGATCACAGGATTGACATCCTGACAGAAGGGAACAAGCAATTCTAAAATTATTTAATTCTTTTTAAAATAGGACCAGGACAGAATTGCACTGAAACATTTTTAGACTTCAAAGTCTCTCTTTGGGTGTGATTACCCTTTACTAACTTTATGAATTTTGTCCCTGAAGACCTTTAAAGGCCGGAGAACTGTCCTCAAATATACGTCTGAACTCAAAATGACAAAGAGTTTCAGAAGAGGTTCTTGGCCTCAAGAAGCTTGCAGCTGGAGTTTGGCAGCCATCAGACCATAACACATGCTACATCTGTTGAAGAAAGTTTTCAAATGAATAATGTAAAAATGGTAGTGTGTAAAAAAGGGAAAGCTAACACAATACTGATCATTTGACCCCAACATGATGACAGTATTATGTACTTTAATTTTATGAGCCATACAAATACTATTACATATTTTAAAACATGCTAAAAAATAAAATTACACTGTGATGGTGACAGTTTATTGTTTGCAGGTGCACAGTGCTGGAGGGCCCAGATCTCTGAATTAACAAGTGTCAGCACAGGCAGAAACAGACAGCTGTCAGTCATTTTGCCTAAACTAGTTAAGTACCCCTGAGATGATGCAACAAATATGACAAAACAACAGAACTGAAAAGCACAGGTGTAGTCTGGAGAGTAGATGCACAGAGATCCAATGCTCTAGGAAAAGTCTTTAAAAAAATATTTTTCTTGGCTATCCTTGAAAGGATGTAGCCACAGGAAACACAACAGTTCTGCCAGGTATTATTCGTATTCCTACGTAAGGTTACAGTCAGAAATTACTAGGCAAGTGGCATGTATGGGCTAGGTTGCCACAGCCTTGAAAGGTGTGATTGTCTCACAGCTGACAGGAGTATTTCCATGAAGCATGAAGAAGACATGCTGGTCTCCACAATTCACTAATGTGGTCCACCTTTGCAGCAATATTTCCTGTGAGCTACAGAACTAATGATGCCTGTCTTCTCACAGATTTATAATTTTTAATGTCCTTCACCATTTCAACTGCTTGCTTCCTCCCTCCTCCAAAAGGTCCTGTACTTCTGATGTTCACTCTAGCAGCTGTCCAGGCAAGGACAGCCTCTGCTAGAGCCAGGGGAGAGCACAGGTCTGTGCCATCCGACTGGGCAACTCCTGTTACACAGAAGGGACAACAGCTAAGTTGCACTTACCATTCTCTCAGTGGGGGCATTACTTTCAGTTCCTCTCCCTTCCCTGGCCACTGATTTTCAGACTTGAAGAAAATTAATTATCTGTGAGACTCTCATTTGAAATTGTCTAGCAAGTTCAAAAGCCCCCAGGGAGAAGGAAGGCACAGAAAAAACAGTGAGATTGCCTAAGCCTTGTTTCCTTAGGAAACCAGCCTAAACACACATTCAAATGAGAAACACCAACTAGGCTTCCTCTGGTCTGGTCCCTTAATCAGCAAACATGAATACTTGCATGGAAACAGAGGAGAGTGTAAAGAAGTTAATTTCCAGGGAAGGTTATCCCCTTAAGACACCACTACTGTTCTTGGCCTCTTTGACTAACAGCAGCATAAATACGTGCTGCAAACAGGTCTTGCTTAGAGCATGCTTAAAATTAGACAACTGTAAACACACTCAAAACAGCTGGAAGGCTAACTGGCAGATCTGGGTGAGAAATCACTGTCTTGTTACTAATAACCTTTCTGCAATGCTAAAACTTCTCCACTTTACGCCTGTGTGAACACAAGCCTTTAGAAGTTGAGAGAGGGAAGGCAAACCAAAACAGCATCCCCAGGACAGATCTATCCCAGAACCACCTATTGAAGATGACATGCAGAGAGTCCATACCCATCTCTTACATCCCCAGTTCATTGAAAACACATCAGGGCCTTGAAGCCTAGCCCTTCAGATGTGTTCTTTAAACACCTGAGAGATTATTCTCACATTGCACCCATGCACCTTTTTTGTTGGCGTTATGATACCTGTGTATAAGTAATTTCCAATTTTTGGACCAAAGAGCATACAGCTCTACAGACCACAAACCAGAAGTTTCAGGAGGCATGTGAGAAGCCAGGATCAAGTAATTGCCTGCAAGATTATTCCTACTGAATAAATATGTGAATAGACTTGTAAATATCCATTTTAGAATGTTCAGTAATATGGTAAAATGTACTGCTGTAATGTAGGATTGAATATGTGGATCATTGGTCTATAAAACCCAGTAATGGTAGGGGTAATGAAGACTTGAACCTGTTTTGTTGATGCCACCAGAATTTGCATGTTCTTGCAAACATTTGATTGAAACAGACCAAAACTTTTTTTCTGTGATAACGTATTTTAAAAGAAAAATCCTAAACTCATCTAGTAATTTGAAACTGTAATAAAAACCAATGCCTTCTCACCCCAGGGAATGAGGGTAACACTTCTCCAACATTCCCATGCTCCTTATGGCACTGTTAGAGGAAAAGTCCAAGATGTAATTTGATTCCTCCAGGCCTGAATGCTGTCCTAGTAGCAGATCACTCTGCTGGCTCCAAATTTAAATTACTATTTAAATAAATTAGAGACATTTTAAATAAACATTAGAAGTTAAAGATTAATCACATCAGTTTATCAGGTAATGAACAAGACTGTGTGCAATTTTTGCTCTAGCAGGAATGCACCCAACAGATTATTTAATACACACAGAAACCAGAAACAGATTTGCCATCAAACACCCTCTGTGAACCAACCAAAGTAATGCAGAGAAGGGATGATTCAAGGCGGGGCCAGTAAAAGGGAAATTGTTAAAGTCTTTGTATAAATGCATGTTTTTTTCACTGAACATTTTAAATTTCATCATTTTTTCTCCCACAAATTTCTAATGGCTCTACTTGTAAACCCCCCATTTCCACCACAGTCATGCTTTAATTTAGAATGGAAGACACCAAAATTACATAAATCTCCAATACAAAGCAACATTTTGTGTGCAAAGTAAGAGCTGTCATGAAAAAGGTAATGAAGAATAGCTCATACAGAGGGCTCTAATGCTATCCAGCTGCTGCTATATGGCACTTGCTGATAAGACTTTGTTTTAACTTTACAATAGAGAAAGTTTGGGAAAGGTTAAAAATCAAAATACAGGAAGTAAAACTCTTTATACTTCATCTGTTACATTTCCTCTTAAGTAGCATTTATTTTTTTACATAATTTAGTTTTCCACAAAGAACTCTTATGTGTGCCTTTTGTTGGGTTTTGTTGTTTTTTTGTTTTTTTGTTTTTTTTTTTTTTAAATAAAAAGAGAAGAAGCATTTCAAGTTGTGCTTTTTAGGTACATGTTTTTAGGCACCATTCCTATTTTTCTTGGGAGCTCTAAAGGAAAGGATTGTGGAAGAATGGAGTAACACAAAATCTGCATCAGAGTTATGTTTTTGGGATATTCTAATCATAACACCACTGTGGCACTGCTATCATCCTGTGTCTTCCATTACACTTTAAAAAAGGGGATGGTTCATTCTAAATTAAAAAGTGCCAGAAATGTGTAAATAAACTGCTATTATTATGTTTCTTTCTTTTGCTATTTAGCCGACAACCACTGGGAACATCTTGCTGGCAGACATTTTGCCAATAAGTGTGTTGATGACTACATTCATAAACAAATTTTTTCCACAGAACCATAGATATAATTTTTAAAACTATGTATGACAAATAAGCACAGATGTTAAATGCAGATAAGAAGGATAAACCCAGCTTTTCAGTTTTACAGAGGAAATACTTTCATGTTAAGGTGCAAATACAGTAATATGCTGCCCGTCCACAAAATCTAGGATGACCTTGATTAGAATCAGTCTAGAAACAAAAGTGAAACTGACTGAATTATTTTTGTTTCCTAGAGGAGAAAACCATAAAAAACTGCAAAAAATGTTCCTAGGGAGAACTCATAGTGTTAGTATTTCAGTGGCTATAACGTGAATAGCTGGCACTTTGAAATATGTCTAAAATTAAACAACTCTGCAAATTGCTTACCCTATGTAGCAATGATAAACCCCTTCCCCTATCTTTTTTAAAATTAATGCTCCTATAAGAGAGGCCAGAAGAGGCAGATACATACATATCCTGTGTCAAAAACAGCACAAGCTAACAGCAATTGCCAGGGAGCAATGAGAAGCTCCCTTCTTCCCTTGCAGTGCATGTGCAGTAGGCCATTAGTGTTTAATTCGTAGGCTGAAGGAGAGAAAAGCCTCAAGGAGCAGAGCAAACTTACACTCAAAAAGGTTAGCATGCAAACCCCTTCACACATCCTGACCATTTACTAGTAAGCCAAGCTAACCTGTTGATACCATCCTTTAAAGCACTTTTATTAACCGTGATGACACTAAAGACATATTTCCAAAGTCTGAAGCCGACATCAATAACCTCTGAATCAAGCACTACTAGCATCTCCCTGGGGAGGAGTGGGAAAAATGCTGTTGTAAAGACTCTTAATGGCAAACCTCTGCTAGCAATTATAGCAAGAGACAATGAGCATTTGGGGAAAAAAAAGCCAAGGCAGTTTTGTTGGGGCAGCTTAATGATGTAGGAGGCAAAGAGTTAAAGCCAAGCTGCAAAGTCGTGCAGAGCACTGAAACCTTCCTGTTGGGAGTTCCTTTCAGAAGGACTGGGAAAGGAACAGTATTAATAGCTATTGCTGGGCTGCACTTTCCCACAGGTCTGGACAGGATCTCCACAGCAGCTTTTGCCTTTCTGAAAGGAAGACCTGAAAGGACTGCAGACATTGGAAACCTCTGGGCCTCACAAGGAGGAAACAGGAGGACCTGGAAGACAAACCAAAGGCAGTGCCAGGCATTACCACTGCCCACAGCTGAACGGCCGCAGAGGAGAAAAAGGCAAGGGCGGGGGGAGCAGAGAGGAACAGTGAGGAAGAGGAAGAGAAGAAGGCAGCAAGTGAGCAACAGCAGTGCTGATGTCAACGACAGGTAGCTATCACTTGGAGACCACTCAAACAAACCCACTTGTCCCCTCAGGGCCCCGGAGAAACTTTCTGTCCCAGCAGGAAGCTTGCTGGTACAGGAAAGTATTAAAAAATCCAAAAACCCTCAAACCAAAAAAAATTCCCCAAAACAAATAAATAAAATTGCTCAAGTTTGTTACAAATCATCTCATTTTGTACAGCTGAGTCAAGGCTGTTATTCTCAAAGAGTTTTAGCTGTGTGAGGCAAGCAAATGCAAACTGTGTCCTTTTTATTACCATAATTAGGAGGATTCTGACAAAAACTACAGAGACCTGCAAGCACATGGAAATTTACTTAAATTTCTTCATGGTGACAGTAAGTTTCTTTGTCTTCGCTGCCACTTACATGATTACCACTCCAGTTAACTTAATCCAAGTTAGAGCTGCAGACCTGCAGGGCAGCACAAGCTGCCAGGAGGAACTGCAGTGTCAAACACCCAACACATCCCACTCGGTGACAAGCAGCAGTCAAGCTTTCAAGTCAGTCTCCTATCTCTACCATTGCTGGTCACCTTGGGTATGAAGAGCTATACTTAATACTGTTGAAAAGAGTTGGGAACTTCTTCACCACTAGACACAGATATCTTTGGTTAGCTTTTTATTCATGATAATTACTTATGATTACATTTATTTGGCCCAGTTTGCATTCTTCCTCTCAGACCTGAAGATTATTAAGTCCTATTTGTTATACTTGTGAAAAATTATGCTTCTTGTACCGAAATAGACCATCCTCTGCATGATTACATGATTACAAGAAACCCTTGGTGATGCAAAATTCCAAATGAACTGGAGTCAATGTGAGAGCCAGCAGGAACAGAGAATTTTCTCTTATGAGCTTCTCAAAATAATGAGACCACTTAAATAAACATTTTTAAAGCTCTGTGCTCTGTTCAAATATTAAATATTAAATAAATAAATAAATAATGTTCCCCCATCTGCTGTGAAATCTTGCAAATTAATCTTTTCTCTAGCTGGAGCTTGTGCTTAGCACCTCCTTCTGCACCTCCTTCTGCTGACAAACATAAAAACTACTGAGTTTTGAGAAGAAGAAATTGGTGTCTAGGTTAGGTGATCACCTGAAACACAACATAGGATATTTTGCAGTTAATAAATCCCGCATCAGATCTGTGCATCCATTTCCAGTATGTGAAGCCATGTTAATTATCAACCATGGTTTTAAGTGTATCTTGAAAATTTTGGCTAAAATGTTCCGTAAAAGCAAGACCTTAGCAGATTATCAAGGAGATCTTAATCAAAACAGTATTATTCAGTGGTAAAAACCATCTTGGAAGGGGGACCAGGGAAAGAAAGGAGTTTGTCACAATCATTAAATGCAGACATATTTGTCCATGTTGATTTCTAAACGTAAAACCACTCAGAAAAATACAAAGCCACTTTTCTATTACAACTTTAAATACTCCTTACATTCATCTTCAGGGAAGAGTTGAGGACATCGTATCACGATTACCTTCACTTTTGAGATTTGAGCAGGAATAGCCTAAGGATGTTTATTTTAAACAGCAAAATGCTGAGTGAAATAAAATGAAGTCACTGTAATGATTGGGGGGACTTCTTTTTCTCTTTAACATACAGAAGATTTAGTCTTGCTTGGTATTGTGATGTCTATGAGTAAGCAATCATTCTACCTATTACTATTATGTTAACAACTGTAAACCACCTACAATTACTAGCATGATCCCTAACCTCTGAGAGGTGGTAATCCAGTATTGGTTGTTAGCTGTCAAATTTATTTCCCTTTGGTGAAATATACCCTGGATTTAATTACCAGTCATTCTTGATACTTTATGGAGTTGAGCTCAAGTACTGTGGCTCTGACATTTAACCCATGACCCTTAAATATTTACCAGCTTTACTGGTTGTGTACAATTATCCCTTCAAGTATATCTCAGATCCATCATTCTGCCCATGACTTACTACTCCAGTCATTCTAAATCAGATACGTCTTCTTCCTTCCAATGAAAGGGAAATGCTTAGTTTCCACTCTAAAACGTGAAAAAAATTAAAAGATACATTTGCTAGGAACTGTGTGGTGCCAGCATCTGCTAACTGCACTTTTACTGTGTTCGAGGATGCTTTGCATCAGAGAGACAATAAACTTCACTCAGTGCAATGTTTATTAACAGAAGCATCAAACAAGATTTCTGTTACTGATTATGAGCTCCGTGTTCCTCTCCGGTAACAGGAGTGGAGTGCAGGGTGAAAAACAACAATTCTCTGACATGCTTAAATGATGACACTGAGCCCACACACGCTTTTCCATGAGGTCATGTTCCCATGGGTGAGAAGATGACAGTACCAGGGAGTAGCCGTACTTCAAACAACACAAATAACTTCTGAGAGTTAATGCTTCTCCAAGTTGTAAAAAACCCTCCAGATGCTCTGCTTCTCTGGAAGAAGCAGCTGATGGGCCTAGAGGAGCCATCCATGCAGGAGGGAAAGGGTAACATGCATCCTCCCAGAGGCAGAATCTGCCTGCAAGGCCTTCAGGTCTGGGAGCAGGGTTTGAAGCAGATACCCAGGGCCTTTCCATGGCCACGGAAGCTTCTCTGTTCTGTGTAGAGCTGGAGAGAGAATTCAGATGAATAAAATCTTGTGCAATGGCCTGGGTATTTTGTGCTTCCCTCAAAAGGCTATTGAGAGTTAGTACAAGATGATTTTAGCTGATAGGGATAGCAGGTTACTAGATAATCTAAAAACTTCCTTTGTTAGCAGCCAGCCTAGTTTAAGATACACAAACTTTCCACTGCCAGTGTTGCTATAGACAATATAAATGTGAACAACCTTGCAAAAAGCACAGAAAAACACTGCTCAGCTGTAAACAGTCATTTTTAAAGTGCAACATGTGACAGTGTTTGCATATGTACATGCACATACTCAGCTTCTCAAGCAGAATCTGAGCCTGGAAATATTTACAATTACCCTTGATTTCACTCAGCATGAGTTGTCACCTTGAGGGGAACGCTCCTGTGGCACAGCATTAAGCATATATACAAGTCTTTGTAGTGGCAGAGCCACTGACACACATAAGGGGAATTATAAGTAGTATTCAGCTTCAGAATACTCCTCTAACACAGTTAATCAGCAACCTGGCTCACAACTGTGTAACCTAACCTCACTGCTTCCCCTCCAAAATACAAGCCACTGCACAAAACACATATTAAGAAGTTTTAAAGTTAATTATTTATTTGCGTGTAGATATCTTACTTCCAGAAGTGTTTAATTTACAGGTAATTTGCACTCTATACAATGTACTGTAAAAGTGCATGGTAGCCTAGCTGCCTTTAAAAGCTGCATATTACTTCTATGCATTACCTCTGAAAAAAAAAAAATTTAAAATCATTTTTCTTCTCTTATAAATAAATATATAAAGCTTACTTCTAACAGGTAAATTAAATGCTTCATGGCCCTCAAACAGACATATATACTTACCGTACATAAAAAGGAAAACAAAACTGATTATTCAACAGCATTGGAATGTTCCAGAGAATTCAAACTCAGATATTCTCAGTTGAGAGTGACTATTCATTCCTACCTTCAGCTATTTCTAAAAACCACAATGCAGTTTAAGAAACTGTAGAGCAAGATGACTCTTATCGTACTGAATTAGTATGATTTCCCTTCCTAATATATGGCTTCAAGGAATTCCACTGTATTTGAAAACATGGTTTTAAGATGCAGAACAGAAATATTAGGACTCTGATAAAAAGTACCTGGTGTGTGTACTTTTTCAGAAGTAATTTAAATAATTGTTTAGGAATCTGTTCCTGGATGCAATAGTTTGAGAAATAGGAAAGGACACGCTGGTATCGTGGACATAGCTATGGAACTGCAAATATTTACAGGCTCAAGTCTTTTGGCTGAATCAGACTTCCTGCAAATGCCAATGTAAGCCTCACTCCCAGGGCAAGAAGTCTAGGATGGAGACTCAGACAAAGCCATGAAAATGCTAGAAAAAAATACTGTATTTAATTTTCCCAAGGAATTCCTTTCATTCATCTCAATGGTAGGTGGTCCAATGAGATCGGCAGAAAAAAATCCAGATCCTTCTAGAGTAGTGCAGCGTGGCTCAAGCAAATCTGCCCACTCTCTCTGCTGTCTACAGAGTAAGTTCCCTGTAAGACAAGGTTCCTTATAACAATTGCATTATGCACTTCAGAACTTCAGAAAATATAAACAACTTTGGATTCAATTCACACTATTATCATTACATGAGCATTCACCATATGAATGACACTTCAGATCTCTTGGAATAACTAAACTAAAAAAACCCCAAACAACAAACCCCACATTTATTTTGTCTAGACATCTCTGATTTTAACCAAAACTACGGCCTTCTCTTGAGATAAAAAGAAAAAAAAATACCCATTCCCGATTTGTAGAGTGTGTGTCAATCCAATGCATTTTTATAAGCATGCGTTATAAAGCATTTAACATTTAACTTAAGAAAAAAAGGCAATCCAATCCTTATTACCAGCACCTAAATTTATTAGTGGGCAATGATATCCATGAGATTATTAACTGCATTGCAGAGGAGAAGTAAGAAGTATACCAAAGTATATATATCATACTTCTATACCTAAATGGAGCAAATTAAAAACCTCCAAGAAGACTCTAATGAGTCTGTATTGGTATAGAACCGTCTTTTTAAAGACATAGCACTATGAGAAGCTGAATTTTAAAATATTTGACACGCAGGACATACCATATTGTCTACACACGCATTTTCACTACATCCTCCTTTCTTCTCGTTTGTGTGTTCTCTCGAAACTACTCACTACGTGAATCTTCAGTCTGGCATTTCACACTTTGCAGGATAATTCACAATGTGTTTATGCCTTTCTGGAAGTCCAAGAGATGCCTCAATTCCAAGAACACAGCTTCTGACAATGTACGCTGGTTTTTCTGCAATTTCTGAATTCTACATACAAATTTATTCATGGACCCACTCGTATTCAAAAACGTGTTTCAGTGTTTCCTCCCTGCTCCCCTCTCCCCCGCCCAATGTGGACACAGTCTAATTTATTACAGTAGAAGAACGAATTACTGGCAACCATCTTCTGCAAAGATAGCTCCCAGAATACATTACTTTCATTTGCCAAGATTGTAGTGGCTCTCAACATGCTACAGCACAGACATTTCTGAGATAACATAGATGTTCAGTCAATAGTCTCCATCCCAGTATTCTGCATCAGACTTGGGCAGCAATTTGATTACTTACAAAGTATTTGCAGTGCCTAATTGACCCGCTGATGAAAACACACACAAATTCAGGCCCCTTATCAAAGGTAGCAGGAATTGCTATCAAGTTTGGTTTGCTTTGGTTCACCTTACCTTGCCTAAAAGACAGGTAAAATTCAGTGTTCTGCATTTCTACCACAAGAGAGTACATTAATAGATGGAACATAAGTAATTCTCCAGGATATGATAGAAAGGTTTAAAGAGTTAAAATAATTTTTAAAGTGCCTAAATTCCTGATGTTCCATGATGTCTCTAAGTCCCCATATCTATAGTTGTGTGTTCAAACTTTAATTATAGAAATGTAAACCATATCATGTTTTCCCTTTTACAGCTGGAAGAAATTCATGACTGAGAGCAAAAAGTAAACATTATAGTAAGGCTTGAGTTCTGGATAGTACACAGAGCAATAGCTTTTCAACTGAATAGTGTCCATGTTAATTTCAGTGATATATTAATTAACCTTTCTGACATCTAAATGAATTACTTCATGGTGATCAAAAGCATGAAAGAGAGCATGGGGTCTCCAACAGAGATACACTTTGACTAACATTTTATTCTAATGTTCCAGTAGTTGGCAACTGAGAAGCTCTTACCTCTTACTTATCTCAAAGATGAGGCCAGCTCTGAAGCCATCATGACCTACGCAGACCTACACAGCATCTAGAGTGACACAGGGGTGCCAAGAGAAACACACAGATCTGCTCAACTTCATTAAGAATAAGAGCATTAAAGACAAACTGAGATCTGCAAACCTGGTGGAAACATGCAGCCGTGTTGCAAAAACTACAGAACTGATTAACTTGGAGAGAGAAGCTCTCTCTTAACTTGGAGAACCTCTCATTCTGGGGTTACAAAAACCAANACTGATTAACTTGGAGAGAGAAGCAACCTCTCATTCTGGGCTTACAAAAACCACTGCAGTTGGAAGCACACCTAATCCTTCTCCACCTCCAGTCTGACCTGATCCATAAGGAAAGGTACTATCCTATCTTTTCTAGGTACATCTGAATCCCTCAGGTATTGCCTATATCTCTTAACTAGTTCATCAGTTTCAAAACACCGTTTGTTCTTTGCTGATTGCTTGAGATACAAAATCAGAGCAGAGTCTGTCCTTCTCTGTGTGTCCTTTCTCTTTTCTTTTTCTTTTAATAGGAACATTGTAGGATGCTCAGATAACCTCTGGAATGGTCTAAACAAGAGTTTAACCAGGGCAGTAGTAAAGGTGAAAAACTTACAAAAAATTGTAGCAAAAGAACAGATAAGATTATGTGAGAAACCTGTCAATGTAGATATAAGGAGCAGAGAAACCATGAGCAAAGAAATCACCTGTTTGTCTTCAACCAAACTAATCTCTCATAGCCTATACTGCCATAGGATCCTTCAGAGAAGCACGGATATCAAAATAATTTCTGCTGCATTGATTAGCATTGATTGAGAAATAAGGAAGGGGAGAAAGTGTACACAGCTGCTACAGAGCTCAGACTGTCTTGTGATCATCACCACTGCCGACATTGTATATTAGCCAACAAAGCTGAATCATAGGATGGCTTGGGTTGGAAGGGATCTTGTGGTTCCAAAAATCGTCTTTCTTCCTGTTTAGCCTCCAAAGTTGCGTGATTTATGAAAACTACAAAAGGTCTGGGGGCACCATTTACAACCCCATCTTCTAATGAGGAGTGTTACAGACTTGCACTGGCATGTGGAACACCACTACAATTTGGAAGAGGTTATGCAGAGTACAGGTGTGGAGTTCAATGTTGCATACTAAATGCAATACATTACAACACCATTCAGCTTTTCACCATGAAGGTATTGCTGCCATCTTGATGTTTCCGTCCTATTCCATTATCCACCACTGCAAATGACTCCAGAGTTTCAAACACCAGACAGCAGTTCTACCCATTCTCTGATTTCCTCAAACAATGTCAGTCAACAAACACTCACAAGTAGAGGACAGAAAAATAGTTTTTGTAATTGATGCTGCAGTTATATACTGATTATTCTATAATCCATTACAAAATCTGTTGTCTCCAAAACATCATAAGGAAATACCCAAAGAATTCTTGCATCTTCCAGCATATCCTTATCTGCCAAACAGAGCAGTAATTATTTTCCGGTCCTATTGAATTCAGTTTTCTAAATGACCATTAAAAGGCTCAGATGCCACAGAATCTGCTTGAAATGACAGATTATTACAAGGTCACTAAACAGCTCGTCGTGAACTTCCTGATATTTTATAAACTAGGCTGCCTTCACATATTGTGACACATGAAGGATTGCAAAACTCCTTGCAACAAAGAACTTTTCAAGGCCTTTTGTCTTAAGTACTAGAAGTGCTTGGAGGGAGACAGAGTACTCTTAAAAATATGAGGTTTAGTTTTTCACAATGACGAAGGTGAATCTTAAAGAGTTTTTGTTCTTACTGAAAAGCCTTTCAATATAAAGTGGAGCTGACTAGAATCTCCTGTAAGTGATCCCTGGATGAAGACATAACACATATCATAATGCATTTCTTCTTAACCTTACACCCTCTGCTCCATGCCTGCAAAACCCTTCCAAATTAAATCAGGGAAATGACAGAAAATGCACTTTCATGCATTCTTGATTGTATCATGAATGGAGAATTTCTGTCAAAAATCAATATGTACAGTGGTAAGAATGTTTCTGTTTTCCATTTCAAACAAAGGAGAAACCACTCTAAAGTTGAAAAGTCCTCTCTGAGTGTCGTATTATCAGCTAATAATGGCTCAAAATGCTATGATTCACTAAAAAGTTACGCTGTTTCTTTTATAGTATTACCCCCTCACCAAATCTGGATCATCATTGTTTTCTGTCTTTAGCACAGATAATAAGATCCTGACATGCTGAAATGCCCTTTTAAAAAATATCCCCCTGTCACTATAAAAATAAATTGTAAAAAATTAAAAACCATACCTATGTGTTAATTGATACTTTCATCTTGGTCGGTTTTCAATTAATTTACAATACAGTTCTGTTTACCAGAGTGGGAGCTGAGCCAAGCCCTCTGTGCATCTGATGAGCCTCACAATAACCCCGAATGCACCTGTTAATTTTGCCTCTGGGTAAACAGTTGAAAACTCCTCAGCTATTTCCTCAAGTTGGGTGGAAACAAAGAAACATGAGATTAAAAAAAAAAGAAAGGGCTAGATTAGGGAATTGGAGATGCATTAATTTAAGAAAGGAACAGGGTCAAACTAGGGGCTAGGAGGCTAATAAGCAGAGAGCACACAGCAAGAAAGCTCACAGCAGGGTAAGAGTTCACTTAATTTATTCAAGCGATCTATTCCAGACACAGTAAATGATACATTATTGGATCCAGACCTGCAACTGCTTACTAAGACCAACCTCACTTAAGTGTCATTACCCTCCCCTTTAGAAATATTGCTATTACCCAAACCTGTTCACAGTGAGGGCTTTACTCAGCTGGCAATCCACTAACTTTTGTTCTTTATGATGCTCCCCCCAACTCCCCCTCTCTGCTGTGGGAATTAGGCATAACAACCACCATGCTAACCGCAGAACACCCAAGTTGATACAACTCTATGAGATTTTTAGTACTTTATTACACCGAAAACCAATCCTATGGATAGCAGACTATAAACAACAGCAAATGCTATATCAAGCAAACAGTAAGTGGTTAAGGACTTAGAGGTTTACTAGGGGGTTTCAATCAATCAAAGTCTCCTTTGTACAAATTAGAGAAAGCTGAAAAAGAAAGCAGAGAAACACTTATCATGGAAAATTTTAAAGGAACTTCAATTTTATGTCTTTTTCTTTGAACAAAAGAAATAAAGGGCAGATGGTTTTACTGTAAAAGATTGGCTTTTTTTCCCCCCCTGCTGAATTATGATTAATGCGTTTACTAAGCAAGAACAAAAAGGGGCCCTTTTATGATGGCAAACCTTCCAGTAGCTGGCTATTGATATCCTTAAGAATATAATCTAATTCAGTGATCAGGTTACACAAGATTTCAGAATACATTAAAACTGTGTTGTACAGACAGAAAGTGTAGGGACTGTGAAGCACATGGAAAGCATAAACCTTTGCTTAGTGAGAACTTCTTTCAGTCCTTGGAAACCGGGCAAGCTCACACATTAAAGGCTACTTTTAATTACCTGGCTTCCCATCCCAAAGACACAACCCACCCTTCTGGTTATGCTAGCAGGGGATCTAAGATAAAATGTACCACAAGCCCCTGGAGCTTTGTGCTTGGGCAGTCTGAAGATGGACACAACTTGTTAAAGAGAAGATCACAACCCACCGTGCTTCATGGAAGGAGAACAGGGTGCATAAAAGGCTGTGCTTATGGATTGCACCACATGTCTGCCTGCTCTTGCTTCTGCACTGAATGGCACAGAGGGCAGCTCTGATGAGATTTCACAGTGTGGTAAAGTTCCTCTGTAAGACACCTACCTTAACTTGCACTTTCCACACAGCAGGGGCAATAATGTACTTATGCTGAAAGAGAAGGAAAGGCTAATCTGTCATGAAAAAGATAACTGCTGCAAAACTTAAAAGTTCCTCCTGACTTCCCCGGGCTAAAGCTTAGCCTTTCCCCAGGCCAAGTAACACTTGCTTGACACCAAACACAGGACAGCTGGAATAGTGGGGAACTACTAAATGTTTTGTTTGTTAAAAAGTTAATGGAGTGAAACTCATATATTCAGCCATTTGCTTCCCATGTTTGTTAATTTCCCACACTTAATAGCTTTTGCAAGGTCCTTTGCATTTCTCACTGGGAGCAGTCAGTTCTTTATCTCTGGAAATTAGCACCTCTGGAAAGAAAACAAAAGTAACAGGCAGCTGGACAGAAGCCTTTAGTGCAAGAGTGTTATGTATCTTTCAGATTTGGTATCCATTTGCAGAACTGATTGCAAGGCTGATGATGGTGTCAGCCATAATGATACTTTATCTGCAGCAGAAGACCAAGGGCTCTTCATAATGTCTTAGAAAAGATGGCCCAGCTCTGGGATTTTAGGCTGGGACAGTAGAAAAGATAACTCCCAAAGCAGGATTCATATCTGTAAAAGTCAGAAACAAATAGCCCTAGGACTTTACCTCTAGGAAACAGCATTAATAATGGGAGTCCTGGTGGCAATTCGCATTCCAAGCAGATTTATTCAAATTGATTATATTCGAAGTATTGACATTACAAGCTTTTAAAAGACCTCTGTAAAAGCCACAATAAAACCAGAACTGCCATTTCTAGATTTTTTTTTTGGTTTTTTGTTTAATTGTTACTTTTGATCTTTTAGCATTCAGATTTTCAGTATTTTCCTGGAAACCTCAAGCTGAGATCTTGAAATAATCATTGAACTCCAGGAGCTGAGGCTGAAAGAAAACACTAGATATTGCAAGACGCACATTAAAATCATGAGAGTTGGAAACGCTCTGTGAGGCTTTGGTTTCTCTTTACATAAAGTACTGAGGAAAAAGAGCACATAAAAAAAGGTGATTAGATCCCTTCCAGTCAGATTTATAAATGTAAAGGGGCTTAAAATAACCAAAATATATCAGACTGATAAAGAGTATTTACTACATCTGATATATCTGCAACGTGAAAAAAAAAATAAAAAAAATCAGAGTATCATATACATAGACCTAAAACTAAAGCCATTCATTTAAAATTCCCCCAAGTTTGTATGACTCACATAAGGGGAATTTTTAATTTTAAATTATTTTTCCCTTCTGATATCAGTGCCAACTCTCCCCGACCCCTTAACACAATTAGCAGCAGACAATACCACCACTGTTTCCAGGGCAAGGACATAAGCTAGGAACAAGTAATATAACAAAGCTGTTTGTGGCTCTACAGTTAAAGGTTATGTCAGCATTTTCATGATAGAAACCCTGTTCCAGAGGTCAGTAACTCTTCTGGAAAAGCTCACTCCACTCAGAAACCTGTCACAGAGGGTTCCTGCCATAAGATACATTCTTTCATGTGCATATATATTTGTGTATATATGTACATGTATGTTGTGGAGACCATAATTATGATTGCAGGATACTCTCAGCTTCAAGTGGAATTCTCTTTCCTCTCTTTAAACATTCTGACACACAGTGTGAATTGAAAATCGTAAGGTTCAGGTCCAGGACTAGGACAGTTCATGGCAATGTGACCCTACTTGATCAAAAAGTTCATACAATACACCTCTGCTTTTTACCTCCCATGATCTGGCTTTTTAAAATGCAACATTTATGGAACTTTTCAAAATTTGCAAACAGGGCTGTGGAGATGAGCCAACACTGCATGAAATTCTTGTCACTGAAATCCTGGGTTAGTATCTTTATCAATGACCTGGAGGAGGAGAGGGAGTGCTCTCTCAGAAAATTCACACATGACACCAAACGGGGGACTAGCTGATAGTTTTTTTGCCATTCAGAGGTATCTTGACAGGCAGGAGGAACAGGCCAAGAAGAACCTGGTAGAATTCAAGCAAGTCAGATGCAAACGGGACAGATTAATTGACTGTTGAAATATAGCATGGCTAGGTAGAAGCCCTGCTGAAAGAGACCCCACGCCCTGGTGGCCAGTAGGCTGAACATGAGCCAGCTCTGTGCTCTGCCAGTGCTGGAGGCCAACAGCATCCAGGGCTATATCAAAAGTCCTATAGACAGTAGATCAAAATAAGTGATAATTCCCCTTTACTTAGCACTTGTTGTATTGCATCTGGAATGCTATGTCCAGTTTTGGGTCCAATAGCGCGAGAAAAATGTTGAAAAACTGGAGTGAGTCCAATGAACGACTGCCAAGATGGGAAAAATTTTTGTGATGAGGTGATACAAGCAGTAGAACAGGTTAAACAGGGAGATTTAACAATCTCTGTACATGAGGCTTTTGAGGCCCATCTAAACAAAGTCCTGAGTGACTGGAGTTAAGTCAGTGTTGGCCCTGCCCTAAATTGTATTGGATTAAGGCCTGGTTGGTTCCCTGGTTGGATTAAGGCCTCCAGAGTTCCCTTTCAGCCTAAATGATCCTCTAACTCTACTCTGAAATACACTGGTGAGACTGGGAATTCATCATCCTGACCCAGATAATGGACAAATCCAGGCTGGGGAGCTTTGCTTCATGAACCCATCTTTCCCATTCTCCTTTCACCCTCCTCTACAGGCTTTCTGATCATGCTCTCTAATGTGCTGCAAGGTGGCAGATGAAGTGCCAGAGCCATCATGGCATGTCCACCCCTTTTTTAACATATGCCCCTGACACGGAAATAGCACACTTAGCAGTGAGGAGGAAAGGTTGTTTGTACATCCCAACACCTCACCTCCCTCTCTCCAATTTTCCTCTACTGTCAACTAAGAGAATTGTATCAAGTGCCGGATTTAGTGTTTTAAATTACTTTGTAGATAATTATCTCTGTCTTTCAATCAACTAGGGAGGGAAAATAGATCGACAGAGGCACCTTGCCAGTTAGGCTGGGTGCTGTGAATCATGTGCAAGTCTTTTTCCTTGTTGTCCCATAAATCAGTGTTTACGCAGGAGTTTCACACATGGGTATGTGTCTCTCCTATCTGTTCTATCCAGTTAGGGATATCTATTTGAGCCGTTTGAACTCTGAGAGCCCTGCAGGCAGCGTTGACATCCAGACAGTTGCACAAGGAAACTTTGGACTGGCATGAGGCAATGGACAATGAAGCAACAGGCACGTTTGCCAGCGGAGCACCTGGCTGGCAGGAGTATTCAGTGTAGCACTTCTTGAGACTGAGAATGAACCCCCTGATGCAACCATGGAATTGCTCAGTTGCATTACTGTGGCATGACCTGGCCTCAGTAGGCTACAACCTTTGCCATAGCAGCTCACACAGTAGTAGTACATACATAAAACAAAAGGTCTCATAGAGATGAAAACAACACAGATGGAATTTTCTTCAAGAAAGATGTAAGAAAACAAGCTTGACTGTCATGACAGGCAATGCTTGCAGTACGTCAGCTGTGAAGACTCCTGTTGGCATCACAGACTGAGATTTGAAGCACAGAAGTGATGAAATAGCTTTGAGACTGTTTACAGCAGGTGCCTCCCAAACTTGACCAGTAGCATGAGAGGAAAGAGAGAGATGCTTGTCTGAAAATTTAACAAGTGGGTGCTGAACATGGGTGTCAGAAGTTGGCTGCAGGCAGGCGTCAGCCAGTCAACAGTGGAGAGATGACAGGGTGAATATAAGACGTGAGAGGCCCATGAAGTGGAGACAAGTAACGCTGGTCTGATGCCATAGAAGAAAGGAGCCAACAAAGACATGTGTGACATGCTGAAAGCAGCAACTGAAGGAAATGATCTTCCCAGAAACATTCTGAGTGGATGTACACAATTTTATGTATCATGTTCACCAAGCCCATAGAAAATGCTGCTGCCTCATTTAAGACATGAAATTATTTCAGACTGAATGTGCTAAGCAGATTTACAGAAATTAGTATCTCTTAAAGAAATGATGCACAAAGACACATCAAAGGTAGACTGAAATGGGTGCATCTGACTTTGTCCACCTTTTTGGCCAGAAAACTTCTTATGAGCTCATTCAAAGAGTGGATAAAGAAGACATACACAGATAAAAGTCAGAAGGTAATGGGCACAAGTTACTCCTTGTAGAAGAAGATTCTGATTTGACACAGGAGGGGAATTTTTCACAAGGAGAACAATCTGCCATTGGAATGATCTCCCCAGAGAAGTGATGGATTCCCCAGTGTTGGACACTTTCAAGATTCGGCTGGAGAGGGTGCTGAGCCATCTTGTTTAGACCTTGACTTTAGCAAGAAAATTTTGAACAGATGACCCTTGAGGTCTCTTCCAACTGGTTTTCCATGATTCCTGAATTCTAGGAAAATACATGGCTTTGGCAGTGTTCAACAGCTACCAGAGATTAGGGAAGCAAAGATAAAAACCAAAACATAGTGAAGTTCAAATTTTTTGTGTATTTCACAGAATTTCAACAATTAAATATGGTTAAAATCATTAAGCCATTTGTTTATACCAGCTGGAATTAGGTAGGTGATAATTCTTACCACACACCTGCAACTTTACTTCATTTTTTCAGATGAATTAGTATTTGCCATGCTTCCAACATTAGAAGGGCTTTCTCTAAAAAGAATCTATGAGCCACACAGTCTACTTAAAACTTGCTCCTACTTTGACTGAAGTCTAGGACTATATTTTTCTTTATTGGTACAGGGTCAAGATGCACATATTTTTTTTTCTTTTCTTACCATTCCCACAGGATAGAACGTAGAATAGATATTCTTTTTAAGCAGGCAGCTTTTAGGAAATGACATCTCAATCCTCAGCTCTTTGGTTTAACAGCCAGTATAAAACAAAGCCAAGGATTGTTACTTTGACAAATTGCACACTTTTCATACAAACCAGTTCTGAATTGCACACATAACTTACAAACCATAATGTGTGTGTGCACATATATACCCTCTAAAATTAATAATTGCTATTTTAAGGCCCTTAAAAATTCTGGGGACTAGGATTTTCATGTAAGAGGTGTTTACCCTGTTACTGGGTCTCAATAACCCGAGGATGGACTGCAACCAAGTTCCATAACAAGGGTGTGGATGGGTTAACTCTGCCACTGTTGCACCACTTAAGTGCTTAGCAGTTAGAATTACGTTAGGTCTCCATGGAAGGTGAGGCCACAGGGTCTAACAAGGCACCCTCCCCTTCTGCACTATAAAGTAGGTGAGAAACTACGAAAACATGCACGGGTCTCCCACAGGGGGAGAGAGGTGAGAAGATGCCCTTGAAGACAGCTGCAGTAGTAGCAGAAAGCCAGCTAGGGAATTTTGGAATGGTTTGGGACAAACTGGCCAGGAACTTTTCACCAGAGGGTGTTGCAGGATCCGTGGGGTGGTGGAAACAGCTGGGGTGTGCCCTGAGCAACGCTTCCAAGTGGGTGTTCTGCTCCCTCTTGGCCCTGCACAGGTGCCTTGGGCAGAGCTAGTTTCATTGGGCTTTACACAGGGATGTGAGTTCCACCTTCAGTGCCTGTGTATGGAAGCCATACTAATCCAGTAAAGAGAGCAGAGGCTCTCAGGGAGCTGCTGTGGTGTGAAGAATGAAGATCCTCTCAGCATTGCTTACCATGAGAAGCAGAGACGTGGCAGCCTACTGCATGACAGCATCAGAAGCAGGGCTTGTAAACAGCTTTTCAGGTTTAAATGCCACTCAAACCCAGCTGCAAGCCAGCCCAGAGTAATTTCCATTCCATCTACCAGAGGGGCAAAGGAATCTTATGAAGTAGGGGGAAAAAATTCATTCATAGTTCAAACTGATGTATAAGTTTTAAAATAATTTTCTCCTTGACATGACAAAATAGTCGAGCATGAAAATAAAACCTGGACCAGTGACTGCACTATGAAAGGAGTATCTGGTGACAGTCAGCACCAGGACTCACCTGTTCAGTGTGCTGTGACTGTTCAGTATGGATGGGAACTGTCTTGGGAGAGGAGCACTGATGGAGAAGGACCTTTTCTGCCAGTGCTACACAGAAACACGCCAAGTCACATAAGAGTCGGGCTGGTTCCTGCACTTCCACACCACCACCAATTCCTAGCAATAATTGCAATATTTGGGGGCTTATGTTTTCATCCAGTGCCTAATTCCAGGAGCAAGTACCCCCAAGAATCTGTTTTCAAAGATAAATACATAATCTTTGAGATTTGCAGAAAAATGCCTGACACAATGAATTCTAAAGGCTTATGAAACTGATGTCTTGCGTGGCTACCTAGAAACAGAGACTAGACAGGAATAAAGGAATAAAGGTAGGTATATATTTGAAAGGCCTTCAAAGGTACACCCTGGGGAGACAAAGGCTACATCCAAAAATGGACCCCAAGATGGATGCTGAGTCACGAGTTGTCCACACTTCCATAAGTTTGGTTCATTTGCATATCAGCATAAATACGCCAATTAAAACTTCAGTTAATGATGTAATTTCCCCGAGCTCGCCCCCCTTCTATGATGTTGGTTTACACATTTTCAGGCCCAGGACAGCCTGGGTGTTCTTGGAGAGCAGGCCCAGGGAGGCTTTGTTATGTGTAGAGAACTGAAGTTCGCAGGCTACAAGAAACTTCAGAGATACACACTAGATTTGAAAAATATAAAAGTTAAAACCTAAGGCATCAAAACAGCAAGAAGACCCTTAGCAACATTATTTTTAAAATCTCCTAATTTTTGTAGGCAATATAGTGATTTTTTTTTTTAATTCAGACTCATAGCTTTGAAAACCTGTGTGTTTCTGGTTGCATATTCATCTGAAGCCAGAATTTTGCTTTGAAAGACAGTCTGATGACGATACAGAAATGCACCTTTTTAAACAGAACCTCATTTTAATATACTGTCATGTACTTCATTCTATAAGGCAATAATAATTCTTTTCAGCACGGTTTCTCATATGCCTTTCCATATTTGTCAGTGTTATTTTGGCTGCCAGTCCAAGACACTAACGGTCTAAAAAGAGTTTTTGCTGGTTGTGAAAATCTTTAGTCACCAGACAGATAACACCCATGTAATGGACTTGCTGCTAACGTCAAAGTCATATACAACTGCCACATTATCATATACTGTTTATTTTTTAATATCTGTGCATAACTATAAAAGAACGTATTTCTAAGCCAGTACTGGGATTGCCATCCTTACTGAGACCATGGATTTGAATATCCCTGTTGAGTACAAAATGCAAAGCCAGACAAAATGCAGTTATAAAGCAGTGTAAGCCCTTAAGCAATAATAAAACACAAAGAAACGTATTTGAGATGTTACCCCTCATTTCTTGCAAAGAAAGCTCATATTTAAGTTCAGATGGACCAGGTTAACAATCACTATTTTTAATGTTAAAATGCCCTGGGGAAGTTATAAACTCACCAAATATGCTGCTAAACTTACTTTATATTGTGTGCAGCTGTATGGCTTCATACCAGTGACCAAGCTTCCTAAATGGGCCAGTGAAGTAAAAGACGCTCTCCCTTCCCCCCTCACACCTTCCCCCCCATCCCCCACAACAATGACTTATTTGTCACAGGAATTTAATTTATTTCAGTAGTTTGTCAGGCTGCTATTCAGTTCTGACTTTCCCTACCTCTCTTACCCTATGTTTTTGCATCTGGTAAGGTCAGGATGAAGGAACAGGTAAGACAGGAGACATACTAAACATGAATGACACTTTTTCCCTTGGAGCAGTCATTGCTTTGAAACATAAAGGTTAGATTTCAACTAATTTATATTATTATGCTATATGTACTGCCTAATGTGGATTTATTCTATATTCACATTATAACCATCCAGCATAAACAATTCCACAAAACTAGTTATCAAGCTAAACCCCACATTTTTCCTGTTTTTGGTTTTGTTGGTTTGTTATTTTTTTTCCCCCTTTGATAGATCAACCCTATAATCCTGCAACATTTCTTTCTTGCAGCAAATGTATTTTCCTGCAAACGCTTCTGTAGCCTGCATTGGAGGTCTGAAAGGAGGAGGTCTGGCTTGTGGATTTGGGTTTTTGTGAAGTTAACAAGGAGGCCGTTATGAGAAGGAGCTTTGGCACGCCATGGCTCATTGGCAGTGATTAATTGAGCGACATAGTTTCACAGGATCCATTCTGACATCTAGACACAGACCTCACCTAGGAAATCGCCAAGTGGATATCGATACTGCATCGCTAAACTTAGCATCACAAACTCTCTAAGGCTATTTTAGGCTCTACTGGCAGAATCTGGCTTCTCTTGAAGCCTCAGCTAGGATAAATGGCCATCGATGAAATAATTACTTAAAAATGGATTTCAGGCTGGATAATAAAAAAAATAAATCCATGTGGTCAGAGCAATAAGGAAAAACCGTGTCAGGCTGAAATGTCTTTAAGAAAAACAGGTTCAGTAAAACAGCTGACTGAATGCAAATTAGATAACTGCTATCAACAGTGCAGCAAGGGGAAAATGCTCTCCTCAGTCTGGCTTGAAAATTTGTATTACTTTTGACCACTAAATAAAAATGTAATTATTGTTGCTTTTTCCCCCCCCAAAAAAATTCATACATTTCCAAAGCTCCCAAGACACCTAGATAAATATAGCCAACCAGCTTCTAGCTAGGTTCAAAAGAGATGCTTTAAAGTCATTGGTCAACTTTGGTACTTCAGTTAAAGAACAGAAGAAAATTTATTTTGCTACATTATAGTAGACCCATTTTTCATTGTAAAGAATAGCTGTCTTATTCAAGAAGAACCCTGATTCAAAACAGATTTTTTTTTTTTAAATTCAACAAGTTTAAATATACTATTAATGCTTTAACTTGATTTGATTAGAAGCCTTTAAAGATCTTCCCTAAGATGCACGTTTGTTAAAAGTAATGCTCTGTATTTCATGTACCCTGTCCTGTTGGTGACGGAATCCTCAGCATGCTGTTGGCAGAGAAGTGAAGGAGAGGGCAACATTAAGTCACAACGAGGCATCCTGTCACTAAGTAAACACTGTTGTGGATGACATTAGATGAAAGAATGATGAAGTAAATGCAACTATTCCGAGTTTGGGTATGTGAAAACAAGCGGTAGGAACAGCTATCATAGCGTTCAGTGCCTGGCCTTGAGGTATCAGGCTTTCAATCAGATTAGCTGAGGGCCACTGGCACAAAGAAGGTACTTCTCAGGTGTGCACTGACTTGATAAGCAGTTGACAGGTAAATAAGGAGGGCAACATTTGCATCAGCATTAACAGTGAATTTAACAGCTTAACTCAGGACTGCTCATAACCTCAAAGTTCAGTGTGTTGGTTCTTTGCATTGTAACTATTCCATGATTGGCTCTGTGAAATATTTAGTATTTTTAAATTTATTTATTTATTTATTTATGGGGTTAACAAAGCCTGCATAGCAACAAACACAGACCTCAGGTTACAGAGAGAGGCTTTTGGGAATACTGACCATCTTCCTTTGTCCTGGGTTAAAACTGAATTGGCATCACTGGAAATGCTGACTTCCTACTTTCCTTGTTCCTACGCTTGCACTTTTCAGTGCCATAGTCATACAAAAATGTGTTCCTATGGTCCAGAAACCATTTTCTGCCTAGAGTTGTTGCTTAATAAAAGTCTACAGATAGAAAAAACTTATTTGCTTTAAAATACCTTTTCTTTTAAAGAGCAATATTTCATGGAAATGTATCTGTTTCAGTGAAAACATTCAGGATGGAATTTCTAGTGGGTGTGAGAAAGAGTTCAGCATCAAAATGAACACAAGTCCCAAAAATCCTCTCCCCTCCCTTGAAATGAAATTGTTGCTCTCTGACTAGCCTTGACTCTCGTGGAGTTCTAATGGGATAATTGCACTTTTTGAGAGCTGAAAACACATATGCCAGTCCATTAAACTAGATTTAAAGCACATCTCAGAAGGAAAGATAGAGCTATCCCAAACTCTACTCTTCATTTTTATGAACTAAATGCAAAACTCATATACAACACAAAAAAAAATTATGCAAACCCTGTTTGTCTCAAACTAGAAGAAATGAAGATGTGAACAGGCACATGTTCAGCCATCCTTTAAGCAAACCATGTTCATTCAAACCATTCAAAAATCTGAATTCACAAGCGGGTATTGAGGTCACTGGAGCAGGAGCTTAAGGAGCCCAGACTCTGGCAAAACACGAAGCTGAGGACTTAGAGTTCCCTCTAAGGAGATTATTACTGGCTCTACTTCTAACATTATACCATTACTGTATAATACATAGATTGAAAGCTACCTCTGTGATGTGTAGAGGAAGGAGATTGATCTGGAGGAAGGAGATCGATATGGAGTATAAACAACTATGAAAGAAGGCCAAACAATTAACCCAGTCTATAAAGTTTGCAAAGCCAAAAATAACTTGTTTAATTTTATGATGCAAATTCTTACTCAAATAAAAAACATCCTGTCTTTTACAACTGTTTGAACTTCGCAATGATTAGAAATCAAATTAGGATTAGAAGACATCAGACAAAATTTAAGCAAGAAGGGCAATACTGCCGAGCCAGTGTTGAGGGCTACTGTGCAGGCATATGAATGTGTGAGAATTCTGTCCTTAAGCAGTACCTATTAAAAAAAACCCATTTATGGAAATTTCTTACATGTTGTAAATAGCTCATGCATATTGCAACTTGTTACAAATTAGGGATTTCACTGGCTATCCCCCAGCTTATTTAGGCAGAGTGTGAAAATTAATGTGCAGAAGAAAGTTACAAGGTCCTTTACTAAGTAATGGGGATTTTTTTCATTTTTCCAATGCACAACAAATAAATAGTCTCACTGTGGTAGTACTGAATGTAATAGGCAGTACTGAACAGCCCAGGCTGTTTTTGGTTTGATGCTGTGGTCTTGCCTGTCTCCCTGGTGTTAGGCTGCCCCTGCATGTCAGTGCTGAGGCGGAATGACAAAGGGAGATCTTGGCGAGGACCCCTGCAGTTCTGGGGGGGATGGATCCTGCCTTCTCTGCAATAAAAGTAACCCTGAAATCCAACCTACACAAAATAGTCAAGTGGGCATAGAGGGCAGGAATGTACCAAGACTCCAGTATAAGAGATCTGTTTTGCAGAAGTTGTGTTCCCTATGTCAGCCAGACATGGGACAGGCTCCTTTTGCCATATGCTTGCAGGTGTATGAACAGAGGGAAGCACAAAGTATTTTTTAAAACTCTCTTCCTCTGTGTACCTCTTCCTAGAGGCAGAATTTCTCTACAAAGAATAAAAAATATCATTACATTTGCAAACATTAAAACTATTTGACCCTAGACAAAATGCAGCAGAAAATTTTCTGTATACAGCAGACAATTTCCAACTGATTTCAGAAAGAACTGGATCAGGACTTCTCCAATGAGGAGGAAGACAATGATGACAAGAGGAAAGAGTGGCAATTCTACAGAATACTCCTTCTCTGTAAGTCAAACCAGTGACAAGCGTTCCATCTGATGTCTGAAAAGATGATCCTTTCATTAAACAAGGTCATGCTAATGTAACATTACTGGTATGACTTTAATGTGTTAGAGAAAGGAAATTCTCAGTACAGTGGCTTCTATTCTATACAACAAATATAAGCAAAAAGTAATGGGAAGAGATATACCAACAATTTCAGTATAGACTTTAGACACACATAACACTCCTTACAGCTTAGTCGACATTATCTGTGATATCAGACAAACACTGATCTAATTTGTTCCGCTAGTTACAACCAAATAACAACCAAAATGTTCTGTCTTAAGTATTTTTTAATATTTGTACAGAATAAGTATAATATGTGCAGTTGCATTTATTTAGGAATTAACTGTTCCAAAAACTTGATCCAAGAGCATTTTTCTCCAGTTAGTTATAATAGCTTTTAATTTCAAATACCTACGCCCATTTCCCCTGGGACTTTGTAAAAGTAACTTACTGTGTGAGTAGCAGAGTTCAATCACTCTTCTGCTTGTGTAGCATTAGAAAAGGTAATCTGTTGAGGATTCATGTCTAATGTGAATGTTTCTAACAGGAAAGTTGAGTTGGACAGGTTTTGATAGAGTACCATTTGCCTCTAGCAGAAGCACAATGACTGTTGTAGACACTAATATTAAGTCATAGATCATTACCTGCAATTTGAATGCTCTCGAGCAGAAAAGACTTCGCTAGAGAGACTAGTACAAAACATCTAAACCAATACCATCTGTAAGAAATAAAATTCATCAAGGTGATAGAGAAGATATTCAGAATTCTGCAAAACAATGCAAGCATGCATGCACAGTATCTAGATGGATAACAAAATAAAATGCACCTAGATGAACTCAGTTAAATAAAATAAATATCTATTCCTTGAATTAGATAAATCAGAATGTAGTATTAACTTGGCAAAGCAAAGAGTGTAGATCCAAGGAATTACTGCTTCACATAGTAGAAAGAAAAATGAGGAAACTCCAGTTTTAGACACTAAACTTAACAACTTCTAATTCTTATCTTTAGGTCTTGATAACCTTTGTTACCTTTATAGCTTTCAACTATGCCTACCTACGACCTGGAAAATGAATTAGAGTTGCCCATTAGTCATTTTCTGGTCTCTGAATGTTAAATCATACTTTTGTTTATTCTAACCTTCACATGAAAACCCACTGTTAAAAATGTACTGCCCAATGTTTTACTCTTAACAGGGAAAACGAAAAAAAAGTGACAGGTAAAATTAAATGTTTCAGATGTTTTCTTTGGAAAGTTACATCTCAGCTATTTTGTGGGGGAGGATAAATGAGGAGAGATCATTTTAACATACTACCTCAATAATATATGCAGAGTGCCTCAGGAAATGTAAGAACTGTTGGCCCTATAAATGAAAAATTAAGAGGAAGACAACTATTTATTTCATTAGTCATCTATATTTCTACTTAGAATCATTGAATAACCTGAAGGTTCCAGCTGGCTGAAGATTCCCTGTGATCTCAGAAATCAGGAATACTTAACCAATTTTTTAAGATAACATTCACTTTATTTTTCCCTCAAGACACAGTTGTATAAGTTTTCTGCAATTTTAGAATATGTTAAGATACATCTGAATTGCTGTTACTTTTACTTGCAAATATACACAGCAGTTTTATGGGCTAAAAAACTGTATTCCACTTCCCAGTGTATACCTCTGTTTCCAGCATTCAGCCATTTCTACCATGTATCTTTCAGAGTAATTTAGGCAAATAATATCTTTTTTTTTTTTTCCCTAATTCTAGTAACTGCTCATTTTCCACTCCCATTTTTTGGAGCACATTTATCAGTATAAAACACACTATCTTAAGCACACATATCCACTATTAAAATCTAAAAGGCTCCTTGGCAATAGGAACTGTGACTGCAACCTCCAGTTACACTAATTACTTCCATGATGGGAAAACAGCTTGAACATCTGTTCATGTCTTTCATTTGGCACTTTATTTATGAAATTACTGGTCAAAATACAGTTTACCTTTTCTAAATTTCAAAGAAGCAGACTGTGATAACTGGTTTTACAATCAGATATTTCAAATCATCATTTCAGACTTTTTTGTTTTTAAGGAGTTATATTTAGGTCTGAAAGCACAGACCAAAAGTTGCCATGACTCTTCCATTTTTTTTTGTTACAATATGCTATTTAGAAAAAAAAATCTGAATTAAGCCATATTTGGAGGAGTCTAACATTTTAATCAGTCTTCAAAAGAAGCAACCTTTCAGAGCTTTAAAACACCAGTAATGACTAAAAAAATCCATTTGTAATACCCAAATCTTTTAAGAAAGATATGTTCCACCTGGAACTCAAAAGGCAAAATGAAATCATATCACCACAATGAACAAGCGTTGTCCTTACTTGTGTCTTTTAAAGATATGTTTATTCAAAATTAATATTTGAAAATAATTTAGGAATGAGTAAGTGTTGATGACTATAACACATATTCAGAATATTTTTTCTAAGTTACAAATAAAATTAAAGATGGACTATAGTATACCTACTTGTGCTGGAAATCATATAAATTTCTTTTTTAACAGCTATATTTATTTTTAACAGCTACAAAGAGCCTTAAAAAATGACCATGGTCAAGAGACACATGTGCATCCATAAATTTTCATGCACATTTCATGCCCATGAAACTTAGTACTAGGTGCCTTGTGTGAAAAAAATTAACATGGCTTCAGAGCAAGAAAGGAAAACATCCAGTGTTGTATTACAAAAAATAAGCTTAATATTCTGTGATGCACTTAGAATAAATCATAGAAATTTGCAAGATCTGGCCCTGCAAATCTCCATCAAGCACATTCACCCAGAGTCCCACTGAAGTTATAGGGCCTATTCTTGTGAGCACAGAATAATGGACACTTCAACTCTTCAGTGTCCTGTTTTTATATCATCTAGTACATCCCAGATCTGAAGGGCTATGCTTCTAAAAGCTCATGGGAGTTGGACTCAATCATCCTTATGAGTCCCTTCAGACCTGAGATATTCTACAATTTCAATCTTTTTACAACACACAAGACCATAAAAAAAAAAAAAAAAGAATCTAAAACAAGTAAATAGCACATTACACAATCATAATCACACAAGATTTACTCAAAAGATTGGAAGTCAAGAAACAGAACCAAAAACTGGTGATGATTTTACTAAGAAAAAAAGGAGAAGGACAAACCTTGGGACTTTTAGCACCATCTTTAAAATGAGAAAAAGACTTATCAGCCAGTATTCCTTGGATACTCACTAATCTAACACATTGGAAATTTGATCTCCACCTTTGCCTCTACTGTGATGTCTGTAAAACAGATTCCTGTCAGGAATTCACGCAGGTAGTGAATCTCCTATTGCATTCTCTAGCATGTTGCTCTTTGACTGGACAAAGAGCACAGAGATATTTTACACACTGTAAATTCAGACGATCTTTCACCCACCCTCCCCTTGTTTAAAATATGGTTGTCCATGTACAATTTATTTTGGTTTTAACATAAATGTGATTTGATCTTTGATCACATTTTTTTGCTCCTGTTTCCAATATGTTTGTGCATTATGGTGGAATGGGAAGGTTAAGTTTGAAACAATTTTTCTTTCAGAAACTTGACATCAGCTGTTACATGCTTTTTTGCAGCTTTCATACCGAGCTGTGGTTTTAACAAACTTTTGAGTGATTATTATTTGAATAATGCCTACATTTAGGACTGTTTTTTCATGTTTTAAAACTTGAAGCAAATCGCACCAGCACTTACTTGTTACTTTTATTAATGCACAGCCCTGTTTTAGGTACGGTTCTGTGCTGCTTCTTGCCCCGCTACTCCATATATGTGGCTTTTCCCCACTTCATTCGTATCCTTTTTGTGTGCTTCTTTTTGCATTCTCTTTTATTTTCACACCAGTCAGCTTTGGGAAAACTGACAGTGAATGAATGAATGAAAGTGTTGTGAATCATACCTAGAAACACCTGGTAAAGGTTTATTTTATGGCATCAAATAAAAATGCTGAAAAATACCTGTCAAACGATATATTTTTTTTAAACTAGAAAACCAGAAGCTTGAAACACAGTGGAGAAAAAAAAAAGAAAAAAAAGGTGTAAATTTACAAGAAGGTGGGCAATGGTGATAAAAAGTTATTTTGCAAAAGTTAAAAAAAAAGAACAAGATTAAATGACATTAAAAAATATCCAAGTCTTCATTTGATTATCTTTAATCTAATTATAAAAAGGAGCTGCTTAGTTCCCTGCAAAACAAGGAGACCTTAGATGGTTTAAGCAGAAAAAACAGAGGCTAGCGCAGCAAAAATAGTGCTAAATTAAAGCACTTGGAGGCCAAGGGCTTTGAACCTGGGTTTAAGCAGTCATTCCAACCTTGTGAGGCAGGGACTACAGAAGTTTGGGCTCCTGCTAACAGAGCCCTCATTGTTTCACAAGGCAGCTAGAAAAATGCTGCTTTATATCTCCTCACACCACAAGCCCAGCACACATAGCCTAGCAGAAGAAGGAGTCCGAGGGTGTGCTATCCATTGAAAAGGCATTTTTCCGCTATAAACTACCCCATGCTCCAGCCCTGGCTCGCCAACGGCGCTAGCGGGATGTTATGATGGTGCATAATTTATAACTGGAAACTTCTGATTTATGTGGGATTTGGGGCATTTGTGTGCCCACCCTCCCAACCTTCCCTCCTTCACTCAACCCTGGGCACGTCAAGGTGAAACCTTCAAACTGCAGAGCCAAGGTATCCACTGCGCTAGTGGATAAACACTGCACAGTTGAAAGGTCAGTTATTCCACACCTGTTTAATATGTTTATTCAGTAATTAAAGATTAATGCTTATTCCAGACCAGATAAATATATACTGTACACATGCTTGCATTCTGCAAGGAACAAAGATTTAACTGTATTGGGCTACTTCAGGGTACTAAAACATACAATTTTAAAAAGCCTAAGCCGTGTCACATTTAGGCTCTGCTATAAATTACAATACATACATCGGTAAAAGACGCTAACACTAAGTCAGTCGGAAGAATTACCAAAGACAGTTTAGAGACAGGTCACTATTTATTTGTATGGCTCGTAATTACAGCTATTTGCAGAGACAGCTATGGTTCATTGCTATTCTGCAGCAAACTCAGCTGAAGGCATACGTGATGATGTTTGCATGATTTAGACTTGCTGAACCTGTAATAAAATGTATTAGGCTGAAGTGCTGCAAAATATTTTATTTATATATATGTACATATATAGAGATAGATAATATGTATATATTTTTATATACATAGCTACAGACAAAAATATTCTTCATGTGTATATTCACAGAGAGAAATTATATATAGTACACACATATAAGTTAAGAACTCTGTAATAAGCTTTCCATATGCAAAAATATACATAAAATGAGACCTCAGTGGATGCATCGTCAAAGAAGTACTTTCACAAGGAATGAAATAGACCCTTTTCCTTAAAAAAAAGTCTAGTTGAATAAATATATGTAACATAATGAATCTCACCTAAATTTTGGGGGTTTTTTTAATGCATAAGGAAATGGAGATACTCTGCTAGCATCCTGTTACATTTTAAGGGAAGCTCTACACATACCTCTCATACGGCTCTTTGGAAAAAGATCTGTTTTCCTGGTTTCAAACTTGCTGTGTAGTATACTGTGTTGGTTGGAAGCAACATCTTCACAGTCATATAGGACCATGGGAATAGCTGAATCATGTCTGTCTGCTGAATTCATACCAATTATGCTAATTCTATAATTTCAATTACTTGAGGTAATCAAATACAATTTAGTTAACTCTGCTTCTTATAAGGTTCATAGGATTATAAACAGAAGCGTCTGAAGAGTAGAAGATTTTAATTGTATCATTTGGGATGTTACGGTGCTCAATTAAACCTACAAAGCTGGCAAACACGTATTCTTGCTGTGCTGAAACTACACTGCTGCAAAAGAACACATAATTAAAATATATTTTAGGTGGTTGTATTATTTGTAGTTCCAAATCAGAACAGCAGCTTATGATATTCTTAGGGTTCAATCAAGAGGTCTTAAGCAAGACTTAAAGAATATACTTTAGTGAAATGATCAGTCTATTTAACACATGTTCTGTATTGGATTCCGTTTTGCACTGGTAGCACTTCCAATCTTTTTTAAGGAGAAGGGTTCAGCCAGTACCAATCTTTTTGAAGCTTTTACTCACTGCATGACTTGACCTAGCTCCCTTTCAGTAGGGGCAGAAAGCTCTGTTCACCTGGACGAGGCAAGACCTGCACAGGATGAAGAACATTATCCAGCAAAGGACCCTTAGCCCACTCAGCAGCTAGCAGAACAGAAAAGGGTCTGGACAACTCACATGTAGCAAGGGTTTTCTAAGTCTGTTTTTTAACATTGGTTTTGGATATACCTGCTGATCTTCCTGCTGATGCAGTTCTTTTCACAGAAGCTGTATCTTGCTTTGTCTAGCATTTTCTAGATGACATGCTAAACAACTCAGAGGACGATACGTAAGAGTGTATGTGTCCAAAAAGAGCAAGTTTGCTAAAGAATTACTGTAAATTCCCAAACTACCTCCTATGTGCAATGGCACAAATTTTGGACCAGTCATCTTGTTCCCTTTCTCAGGAAAAAAAAAAAAAAAATACAAGAACTGTTCTCAGCCTTAAGAAAATACACCCCAAATTGTAGTGGTATACACTTCGCAGACATGTGAAGCACATGTGCATTTGTAGCAGTGTCTGCACAACCAAGTATAGTGGTCCTTCTCAGAACCATAAAGGTAAATGTGAGGATAAAAATCATTAAATACAAGCCACAAATCGACAAATTAAAATCCAAACAGCAGAATTGTTTCATATTCCAGACTTCTGAAATGATGAGCTTCCTTCCATCCCTTCCACAATGCAGTGGGCAGAAGGGAAGGCAAGCAGAAAGGAATTATATATCACAAAAGTCTTGACCCATTCTTGGCTTTCACAATGTCCTTAGAAGAGCACAGAACATCAGTAACTGGACACAAACAAAAGGTGCTGCAGATTCAAGCCTCAAATGAAGGTTTTAGTCCACAGAATCACAGGCTTGGTTTGAAGGGACCTCTTGAGGTCATCTGGCCCAGGACTCTGCTCAAAGCAGAACAACTTCAAAGTTCATCAAATGTCTTGGTTAAAGCATTTGATCTGGGATAACCCAGCTATTCCAATCTCATTCTGGTCAAGCAGCACTAGATGTCTTCACAGAAAACAGACCTGTAGAGTTATACTGTACTATGTTTCAACACTGAAACAGAATGGCAAAGACATTTTGCTTATTTTAGCAAAAATAAAACTTGTTAGCTCTCTAAATTGTGTTTGATGCAATTAATTTGTATGGAATTAGTGGGAGGATTTGGTTTTTGGGGGACTTAGGTTTCTTTTTTGTTTGTTTGTTTTCTCTCTGGTAGTAATAGGACTGTGAAAATATAAAGCCTAAATAAAGAATGAGTTCCAGTGAGTTCATCCCTAGACCACATTGTAGTATGAGGTGTGTGGAGTAGAGGCAGATGTAAGTAGAGAAAGCACATCAAAAAGTCTCCAAAGTTCTTCACTTTTGAATATATTTGGATGCCAAAGCTGAGCTTTCCTATGGAATGCTATCTAATTTTAATTCTTTGGCCTCAGAGAAATTTTAATTTTAGTAGCATAACAGATCAAACTTTTAAGTATTTTTTTAAAGGTTTACAGGTGAAAACTACACATGTATGTGTCTTAAGGTAGGATATGTGACTAGCAACCAGTAACTGTTGACTTTAAAAGTCTTGTAAAAATACAAAAAACTCAGTTGTAGAAGACATAGTTCAGAATTCCAGCATATTATTTATTAGTAATTAATTGAATACCATAAAAAGGTCTCTACCTATCAAACTACTGAGATTTAATTATAAAGAGAACACACAAGGCACAGCACAAAAGGACACTGAAATCAGTCCCATGCTAAATTCCCCGTAAGTGCACTTGGTACTACTGTTTGTCAGGGCACAGAGGGCATGAAGGGACCAACCTAGTCCTGTTAAGCTAACAAATATGACAGAAAACATTAAATCAGACAGAGATCTCTGCATTACTAGGTATATTCATCTTCTCCACCCTAGGCAAATGCCTCCTATCTTGCCCCATCTGCAGTCAGCTACACAGGATTAAGCAGAATCCTGAGGTTTAAACAGAGAAATCACTCTTCACACTAGAGAGGTAATTTGAACAGGCATTTAATTACTGCAGCCATCCAAACTGTAGTGAGGTAAAAGTGCACTCTTAAGGAGAAAAACAACTAACCCAAAGCCTCCAAATACACGAACGAGTCAAGTCTGTAGCAGCTGAGAGCTGTTTGTGACTTTTTCATTTCACTCCTTTAGACTTTCTGTCATTTTTACTGCCTCTTATCCCATTAGTAATATGTAAGTAGGCAAATAGATTGAATTGAGAAGGGGAGCAAAATAGGGGCCACATAGAAAAGAGCAGAATTGTAGTAAGTGATAAATATCAGTAATTTTCTAATAAGCTAGAAGTTTCTAGAAGTTTAGAAGTGAGAAAATCAACTCTTAAGGTAATATTCTGATGGCAAGTCTAAAGGGAAGTCAAATAAGAGCAAGTCTAGTAAGAGCAAGCATTCAAAAATTGGTGCTTTAAGCTACACTACCCTGCTAAATTTAAAAAATGAATATATATTATATTATTTTAATTTTCTTCTTGTTTTTGTGCTTTCAGTTTTACCCTATAACCGCAAGTGCCAGAGTCTGCTCCTCTTATCTTCCAAATGGTAATTGGGATTTTCATTAAATCATTTGACTCCAGTGCTGAGGTTTTAAGAAAAACAAAAAATCCCCCACACTCTCTGAACTAATGAGAAAAATTAAAAAAGCTGAAAAGTTAGGGTTTGTTTAAAAATGTCTCTCATTTAGAACCAGATCTTATCATTGATCTCACAAAATTTTATGCATGAAGGATGGACAAGTTTTCTGTCAAAATTATAGGATTTGGATATATTGCTTTACAAAGGTGAGCCAGCTGGAATATTCACCATGGTTGTATTTATTTACTGCATAGCCAATGTAATTATGGAAAAATCTTTCATAAATATAAGCAAGTTTGGAATGCCTAAAAGCAGGCCTTTTGCCAAAATAATAATAATAAAAACATTAAAAGCAAAGCCTTAGGTAAACCCAGACCACATGGGAAGAATTTTTGATCTCACTGACTTCATGGGTCCCAGCATTTCACTCTTATATGAGTTCATTGACAGTGAGCAGAAAGCTGTGTTCACTGTTCTTCTCAATTCAAAAACTGAAACACAGCCTCAGTTTCTTTAAGGAGAAGTTGTCATGTGTCTCTCAGTCAAACACTGCCAGGCCCAAGGTAAAAACACAAGAAAGGCAGTCACTGGAAATACCCATTAGGTGTCATCGGAGCTGCCTGGAGCCTTATCTCAAAATAACACTAAGCTCCCAAAGCTGTCAAAAACGAGATAGAAGCAGAGAGGATCCCACAAAAGATTTTCAGATTGATTCTCCAAGCCCTTGTGCATAAAACCAAACAAAACACCTTTCCTAATTTTCCACAGGAAATAGATAAAAGACACAGTGAAACAGCCAGCAGTTCAGCGGGCTCAGCAGCTTTCCCAGGAATGCCAGAGGCACAAGAGCCTGCGGCATTTGATTGAGACTAGAGGATAAAACCTCTTTCTTTGTGATATGCAGTGACTAGCTCAAACACCAGCTCGTTAATCAAGCCAGAGCATGATGAGCATTGGCCTCTTTTGCATACTGACCATAATTCTTATTCTTGTCAAGACTGATAGGCACAACTCACCAACACCTTCTCCTTTTGATGAAAGAACACATATGATTAATTTCTCACCCAACCATCCAGAAAACACCTACGTGATTGGAGGTGCAAAAAGATAAAGAACTGTAGGCAAGCCCCTGGCTTGGAAAGCTTTTGCTGGTTGGCTTTGGGGGAAAGCACAACACGTTTAGAAAGAACCATGGGAACCACCAGGTTGTTCAGCAGATGCAGCTGAAGAAGAGTCCTCTCTCACATGAAGCAACTGCAGTGGGCACTGCTGAATTAACATGACTTAAACCTAAGTGAGTGCCAAGCTGGGAACCAGTTTAACAGCATGAGCACCTCGAAGTTCAAATAGGAGGAATGCAATAGCAAGGGTCACTGCAGGAACAGGCTTGTAGGGGACTGGTAAGGTTTATTAAACACCACTCATCACTCTTCGTTTTGCACAATTGTGGGAAAAGAAGATTTTATAGCACAGTGATCCAGTCTGCATCAGAATTCAAGACAAGTCCTGTCTCTTGGAAAGAAATCACCCTTTAGCTGTGAGAGAAACCACATTTGCTTCTTTGGCAAAATACTGGGGACTCTCCTCCCACATAGAAGTCAGACAGGACTCCTATTTAACTGAAGATGCCAAGAATGTATTACTTTCTATATATACATATGTGTGTGTATATATATATATATACATATATATATATGTCACTGTTCTACTACATGCTTTCTAAAGGCATCTCTAACATTACACGTGCACAACCACTTACAACAGCACCATGCTTGTGCTTATAAACTAAGAAGCCCAGCTCCCGACAGGCATGAGTATGGGAATGCATAACCTGAAACACACCCTCAGAACTAAGACTGAGGGTCAGAAAAAATATGCTCTACATATCTGGATAAACTGTAGAGAAAGCAATCAGATTTGTTAAAAGAAGCTTATTTCAGATACTACATAGAGTTTGCTGAGAGTATACTCACTTCAGATTTCATTAGAGGGCACAGGATATTTTCAGTAACTAGCAAAGTTACCTTTTTTCTTTCACAACTAATCCTATACAAATTGAAATAAAGGGATTTTGCTATAAAATTTTACTCAGTTGTTAATTAACTATTCGAGAATAAAGTTACAATCTTGTTTTATGAAGAAGAAATTATTGCCATTTTCATTATACTTCAGGAGGTGAGTTGTAGGGGTTTTTTTTCTTTTTGTAACCTGCTGCCCTGTCAGGCCTTATTATTTTCACAAAGATCTGACAATCGTGGGGTCATATTTGTTGGCTGCTTGTGACAACATTCAAAAAGGGCACTATATATCACTGAAACAGCTCACAAACTGGCTAGTCACATTATTTATTATGAGCCACACATGTGACAAATTATTTAACTCAGTGACTCCTAATAAGTCAAAGAGCAAGCAATTAGCTAACGCAGTATGAGGGCTGTTTGTGGCAATTTATAGATGCTCTCAAGCTGTCACAGCACTTCAAAGTGCCATTAGGGGGGGAACCTCTTAACGACTCACTTGATATGACAAGCCATACACAGCACACATGGCAGCGATGAAATTGGCAGCCAGTTCTGTTCCTTGAAGCTTCTTCCCCTTTCCCCAACAGCTGTTTACATGTTTGCAGTTTGCACGTCTCTCTTGCAAGTTGTTCAGGCTGGGAACGTGAAGAGGGAGGCACTGTGTTCCTTTGAGACAGAGCAAGAGCTGTGCAAGGCTGCTCTGTGGGCATGTCCTCAGGTCTGCAAGAAATTCGGGCAGCTGTACGGCTGTTAACTAGGAGAGATACCGCAGGTAAAATCTGCTGGCTGCACATAATTTCCAGCTCACTACTGGGATGGACTGAACCTCACAGAAGTTAGGGTCCTTTTCCAGTTAGCTGGGATTATTTTTTGTCATAATTATGCTTTATAGTAAACCAAGCAAGGACATTTTTACGACATCTGAACAAGATGACCTCCAGACCTTCCAACTGCAACCATTCTGTGAAAGCAAAAATTATCACTCAGAAACTGGGAAAGATCCAAGATTTAGAGCTCAGACCAGTTTCTCAAGCTTAGTCCTTGGGTTTCTGTATTGTATTACAGTAACTGTTGATTATCTTGCATTTTCTTCTCTGCACCTCACTGAAAAAGGGCATTCTCTTTCTACTGAGTCTCCTCTTGTATTTCTAGTGGCACTCAGTTAAACAGCTTCCCGGCTGCAGGCACCTTGGTGAGTTATGGACAAAGGCTGAATCAAAGATCTCATGGGATAAATCTATTCTGGGTGCTCCTGTTCATATGAACACAGTGACAGTGTATGAGGAGCGTAGGAATTAAAAATAATCTGGCAGCATCAGGCTAAAAAATGTGGTGATGGTTAGCAGATACTCCATGTTGGAGAGTGGGAAGGTAAGGAGAGGTGAAATAGGGAACCCAGGAAGGGGGCAATGAAATTACTACTTTGCAGAAACCCCAGGTGACAGAACAAAGGTCAAAGAGGAGAGGAGAAAGACACAGCTTGAAGTCACTGTTAACCTAACTATTTTACCTGCAACATCGAGAGCATGACAAAGCTGTGCCTGGTGAAAGACAATAATTATTCATTGGGAAGGAATGGGTGATCCTGAGAAAACACAACATGCTGCCACAGTTGGATGTGACTGTCCTATTTCAGAGGGTAAAAAAAGCAGATGTCAGACCTGCTTTCAAAAGCAGTCACTCAAGGCCATCCAAGCAAAGCCTCCCCCGCACTATGAGACATGTAGCAGGAGCAATTAAACCTCTCTCTGCCACACACATTCCTTTTAAAAATGCAAAGAGTCATTGACTGTGCTTTAGCATTCCTCAGCAGCCACAGCTGTATTATAGCAACTCTGTTATTCCAGATAGCTTGAGGGGAAAGTACCTGCACAGAGGAGTGTTAACCTCTGCCTTTAATTGCATGGTGACATCATCCATGAGATTTAACTTGTACTTTTAACATCAGATTTTCAGTGCAAAAGCTTAATTTAGTATACCATGCAAAAGTGTTGAAATCCTCTTTAGTACAGAAATCAACAAAGTATTTAACAGGGACAATGCAAATCTAAAAACATAGGGAAATTTTTTATCTATCAGAAATTTTTTTATTTCCAAATTCCTGAATTTGCCTATTGAGACTGCTTTAAAATGTAGACAGTAAAAGTTAGAAATTATTTTAAGGTGTGGAGTTTGAATGACAGGAATACTTTTATGAATGAAGTTGCACAAGAATGCATTTTCCAAAAGTATTTGTAAGTGTTTCCCAGTTACTTGGGAAGAAAAAGCAACACATTAAAATCTTCATATAATAACATAACAATCTGCAAATAATGTGAAGGGGGGATTGGTTTTGGTTGTGGGGGGCTTTTTTTGGCCAATGTTCACTAGAGTCCCTAATTACCTGACATTACATCAATCTTTTGGCACCTTGTCCTTTTTTTCTGGGTGTTCTTTTTTTTTTTTCCTTTTGGTATCAATTCATCTTTGTCAAGGTCTGCTTTTCATCCCATGCATCTATGCCACGCTGCTGAGCTTTTCAGAAGTTACAAAGTAGAACTATCTGAACACTGTGAGGAAGATCATTTTACTGCATTAATGTAATAACTCATCAATCAAATTTCAGATATGCAGGTATTACTTATTTTGTTATTCTAGCTTAAAAAAACTGTTATACTCTGAGGGAAAAGTATTTCTAGACAAACCACATTTGGGTAGCAGGGGAGGCTCCAGCTTACATTAGGCAGTAGAACAGCTAAGTAGAAAAGAGAAGAGGTAAGAGAGTGTTTGTCCAAGTGGCACTTTTAGTACTGATGGGTTACCAATTTGACTGTTTGGCCAAAAGCCACTAGTGGCAGAATATGAATTTCATATGCTGCAGGACATGTACAGAGTTGTGATTTTTGTTGTTGCTCTTGGGATCTTTGGTGCTTTCCTTAGAGCTCTTCCTCCCAGGGTCATGAGATTGCAGAGCCCTCTCAGCTTTCTTTTTAAAAGAAATAAAAATAAAACAAAAAAATATGAAAGTCTATCTAGTTTCAAGGAAAAATTTAGAAGCATAACTTGAGTATTCCCTGAAAGTGCCAAAACCCAAAAAGGCAAATAAATCAACACTTACTCTTTTTAGGTTAAATAAATCATGAGGTTTTGTTTTAATCTTCTCATTTTGAAGATCCACTTCACTTTCCATTTATTTATTTATTTAAACACTGGGGAAGAATCCATGGTGAATGTAGCAAGTCATAATATGGTGGGTAACCTCATACTCCTCACAGGTACTTTTCATCAGGATAACAATTTCCAGCGAGAGTCACAAAATTTAGTCATATTTTAAAATACCTTCTCTTGAATCATCATGACTGCTTTTTCCCAACATCTGATCTCCTAGTAATCAAGGAAAACAAACAGCCTCCTTTTGCAATCCATTTCTAATCTGTGGAGAAAAGGACTAATAGTACAATGGTGCCTATTCAGTAACAGTCAAAATATTATTCAAACACTAAGCACTAAGGCAGAAATCCTTCAGGCTCTCCTGTTTTCTGACAAAGAGCCCCAACTTTGGCAAATGCATGTAAAGTGCATTTCTGAGGTGAGCAAAGTTAACCTCTGAACTTTGCCATTAAGATGCTCATACTTTAAAAGCAAAACATAGTAATTATAGGAAAATGAGCTGAAAACCTCAGGATTTGAAGGGAAGGGTAGATGGCCACATCCATGTAGAAGGGATGATATTCTATATAGATAATCACTCCATTCTTACTTTACACTTTATATTTTGCCACTTCTATTTTGCAGACATGGGATTGTGTCCATGGCGATTTATCAGCACCTGTAGAAGTCAGTAACACAGGTTTATCCTCTGAACTAATATTTAGCGTATGGATTAAAACCTGCCACTAAATAAGACTGTGGCTGAAGCCTTTTAGCTGAGGTGTAGGGGGAAGGTTTTCAGTGATGATAGGCGTCAGTGGGATTTACAGTTTGCAACTGAAAGCTGCTGGAATTAGGGAAAATTGTGACCTCAGTTTGGTGTAGTCTTAATCTTCTGAAATGAGCTTTTGACAGACATTATAAAGTCACATTTCGCAATTAATACATGAACAAGAACAGGTTAAGGTCTCCTCTCTGCAATTACGGTGTTCCATTTTGCCAGTAGGACTTTCAGCAGAATCACTTGCTGTAGTCAGTGAGCTCTTCCTCGTGGCCCAAGTGCCTACATCTTCCACCTCTGGAGCAGAGCAAAGAACAAGCCCTTCAGACACATCCATAGCCTTTCTCCGTCCTATCAAAACTAGTCATCCTCTCTTGAATGCAATTAGTTCTTCATTACTTACATTATTTTCTTTCCTTTGACCAGGATTTTTTTCCTAAAGTAAATTTCTTCCTTCCCCCACTCCACCTTAATCCCATTTTGCCTCAGGCATGTTTTAAAAAATGGCCAGTTCTGACTGCTAACAGCATCTCACAAATCCCCATCTGTTTGCTCCTTCTCAGCTCCATTATTCAGATCAAATTGAGTCTTCATCTTTCAGTAACTCTCTGGATATTCTTTGCTCCACATGTTCCTGAAGTGCAATGTCTTTATTTAATGCCTACTGATCTCCTTTCCACACTGCTATATTTCTTTAGCCTGTCTCAAATTACCACACTGGTATGTTTACTGGAAATTTGTCATAGCAAGATTCTATATGCATAAAGAACACACATACCTTGAAGATTAGGGTAAAGAGACACAAAAGGCATGTGGAAAGCATTGTTAAATGAGGTTAAGGACAGTATCTGGTCAAATTCATAGCACATTCAACTTCATTAATTAATCCTGAGAACCTCAAAGGCCTTAACAATGCCTGAGAAGCAATTCTCCTGCATTGCAGTGATAGACAGCAATTCAGCAAATTAAAAGGGCAAAATATTAGCCACTCTGCTCAACACAGACAGCTTTCAGGCCAAACAAGGTCTGTGGTTAGGCAGCTGGTCCACATTTGAATGGGTCAGCTAACTTCTAGCTAAATGTATCATAGGGTCATGTTCTCTCTCCCATCAGATATGGCTGCTTTACTGCCTTCTTCCAAATATTTCAGGATAGTCAGCCACAGAAATCATTAGCTTTGCTACCTCAATGCTGTGCAGAAACCAGTCAGCCTAAATGACAGTAGTAAAATGTTGAGTGCCTGCACAGGAGTTTATTGGCCCAGATAGCACAGAATCTGTTCTGAGGAGAAGTCTTGAATGCAGCTGTCTGCTGTCAGGACACCCTGCTTACAAGAAGTCGTTGCTGAAACACAATCCTTCACAGAGTAATCTGGGGTTTGAATGGGTGTTGCAGACGAGCTCGCAGAGAACATCGCAAGAAGTTGCTGGAGAAACTTCCATTGGTTTCGTTCCAGCATCCCAGCAAGAACAACTGCCCAAAGTCAAAACACACAGAAATCACCAACAAACTTAAAAGGCAAACAGAACCCATATGCAACACTCCTGCGTTGTTGGGTTTTGGGGTTTTTTCTTCTTCAACGGTTCTGGGTAGAAGAGAGAATATTATCTTCATGAGAAATCCTGCCAGGTCAAACTGAAATCTGAGGATTCATATTACACCATATGATAAAGAGCATCTGCTTTCATCTCAGGCACAGCAGGGACGAGGCAAGAATCATCATTCAAGATTTGAAAAATGAATCAGCAGCAAGCGTGGCACAGCGAGTACTCTAGTGGGAACGGAAACAGAACAGAACTAGCAAATATTGTTTTGCTTGTTTGCTTTCCTGCTGCTCTTTTAATAAAAGAATCTGCAATGTTTGTGTGTGTGTCTAAGAGTGTGCATGCAAAACTATGTAAAGCAGAATGGGTTATTTAGAGAGAGGTTATTTAGCTCTATCAAATCAACCCTATTCAAACCTAGGCTTTCAAAGCTGAATTTTTTTATGTACGGTAAATATGTCCACACAGAACAGCCAATTTCCCTTATAATGCCTGATCAGCTTCAGATGTATTTAAAAACCACACAACAGAAAAAAACCAAAATCAAGCCTCCATAAAACCTTGGGTTTGACTTCTTGTGCTTCAGGACATAAATGAAACTCCAAAACAGGGAAAGAGGAAGAAATTTCCTCCATGACGCATTTATTCCACAACTGCCCACTCCAAGTTTCTTGTCCTTGGTAGGCACGGTGAGCTGGCAGCCCTGGACTGAGGGACGGCTGGGTTGGGCTGCTACAGCAAATCCTATATTTAAATGTATAAGTGTTTGTCCCTGCAATAATCTGGAGCAGACTTGCTGTACTCAGCAATGCAAAGAAACTTTTAATTTTGCTCTGCTTTTAAAGAACGTGAGCACGCGCATGCAGGTCAGAAGGATTTGTACCACACTTTACAGCAGTTTGCGGAGCAGATTAACTAGATTTGTCCCTGCTGAAAGGATTATATAAAGATTAAAACATTCAAAGTAGAGAAAAGCATGTAATACATGAGGATAATTTACACTAACCCCATTATTAAGGAGACGAACACATTTAATTAAAAAAAAAAAAGACAGGACAAAACCTGAGTCATGAAGCAATGAGATGATACCCCTTTAAATAAGGACAGCCTTCAAATAAAGCTGTGGTAGAAGTTATTTCTTCACCAAAGTGGCATTTTTGCCAACAAGACTCTTGGCAGCCTTCAAGGGTCGACACTAGCACAATTGACCAAATATGGTTGGGAATTTGAAAACATTGAAGATATTAGCATTTGTTCCTGAGTCTAACATAACACAGCCCAGTCTTGCCACCAGAGCCTATAACTATTAAGTGATAACTTAAGCACTGGAATGCAAATAATCCATTGGTTCACATTAGAGTAATTTCCATTTGTTGATGTTCCCAGTCCTCTCCAAATCCTGGCAGTACCTTACTTGACTTCTGAGGGGAGCAATCTACAGGAAATGTACTAAAAAGAAGTTAAATTATGAGAGCAGAAGTCAGCGGTGGTTTACTTGCAGAGAAGGGAAAAAAAGATGATACATTAAACTACACTGTCCAGAGTTACTTGACCTCAAACTGATTGCTGTTAAATTGCTTGAATTGACGTTAGTCATTTACCTACTGGCAGCTACTCAAGATTTATCTTTACAGGCTACAAGGTTTCATCATTTGTCCTTAAACTCCCTGCCAAATGTTAACTTTCAAAATACTGGTTTAACTGTGAAGTGTGGGGAAGCTTTGCCGAAGTCAATGAAAAATGAACATAAGTACAAGATAAAAGATTAAATACTTAAATAATTTGGCACCTCTCCTCTGCAAAGTTAAAAGGATGCTCTGAATACTTAATGGATAAAGTAGGATAGCATCATAACTTTTAAGGAACAGTCTGTGATCTGAAGTCGTCTAGCCTAGAAATGTCATAACAGGCATCTGTGTTGGAAAAATAATAAGGGTCTATAATTTATTAGAATATACTAAACAAAAATTAAATTATGATGAAGATAAGCTTTATGCTACAGAGATAAGTGCAATTACTTCTCATTTTAAAGAGAAACAAGAAAAGTCACCCCAGGGAAAAGTGAAGTCCTCCCACACTTTTAACTACACCTTTATCTAGCACATATATCAGTTTTATGTGTCCACACATCCCAGCAAAGAATTGCAACTTTTAGTTTAAACTTGCATTCAAGCAGATACAAGAAAAAGGAAGATAAGCAGCAAAAAAAGCCCCCCATGAACAGTGCCCAAAACATGGATTTCAACAGGCTCTGTAGTTGTCATCAGGGTATTTTTTTATTGGGAAAAAAAAAAAAAAAAGAATGTATAAAATGACAGTGACCTTACTGAAAACCTGCTGTGATTTCTCCAACATTTTTATGGGGAGTGAGCAGCTGTAGGAGGATTCAGCACTTTGCTGGACTGTATCCTGAAGATATGCCCAAGAGATCATCAAATTACTCCTCTAATACTCTTCACAGCTGACTTTATTCCTTTGTTATTGAGGCCAGTAAGTGATGAATACAAAGGTAAAATGCAAGAAAAGTGGCAGACACTGAACTCTGAAGAAACAACCTCCACACCAGCCTGAGCTCTCTCTCCATAATCCAGTCAAGTGGAGCATTAACCAGAGGGATGGCATTACAGCCCAGCCCACAGCAGAGCACCTTAGCTTGAAGAGCCCAAAGTTATAAATATCTTCATTGTTTGACATATTTCCCGAGCCAGTGCTCCCTGCAGAGCTTAACAGCTTGGACAGACCTCAGTACCTGAAAGAGGTACAAGGGCACATTTTCCAGGACCAACAAAAAAGGTTTTGCCTGAGAAATAGGCAAAACTCAATTTTTTCCAGGTATGTGCCACATGCTAGACCCAGTTATTTACTATGCCATTCCCCAGAGCACCAGAACCAAAGAAAAACTAAAAACCCTGAAGTCAACATTTAAATCATCAGACACATCTCTAAAGATGTTCCACTGGATGTTAGAAAACCAGAGTCTGCCTGGAAAATGTTTGGGCTATGTTTTTTCCCCCAATTTTATTTAAAAGTAAGTTAAAGAAACAAGCATTTCTGCATTTTCAAATGTCTCTGTATCTTCAAAAGCAGCCTGTTACTCTAGGCACCTCAGCTCCTGAATGTTCCAACTTCACATACTGAAAAAGGACTTTATTTCCTGAACTGAATGGTCCTCACATTTTTAACAGGCAGTTTGCACACCAAAACGGAAGCATCCAAGATCTAGAGCACTAATCTCCTTAATTAATACAAATAAAATTTAGATTATTACATTTATGTTCTGAGTAGAGAAAACTAAGCATACTCCATCTGCCCCTTCATAAGACCACTGTACGTTAACATCTGTGTTGCCAAAACACATCCCATTCCAAGCCCAGCAAAGGAATTGTCACAACTTCTGTGGACGTCCAATGTTTTTTAAAAAAACCTAGTTGTGTCTGGATGTCTGTAAAGACAACAGAGCTCTGCAGGGCTCAAATACTCTATAAAATTTTCAGTGAATGGGAATGCTTAATGAAAAACCTCAAATGTGAAATGTGTCCTGAAATTACTGCTACTTTCCCACAAGCAACATTTCAACAAATTTCAGTTTCCAAGTAAGCTGCAAATGCCAGCAATGACTTGGATTCATCTATATCAGATAGCTCCATCAGATGGCACTATGCAGATGAAACCATAACTTCTGGTATAAAAATACCATTGCAACATGAAGCCAAGGTATTCCAAGAGGCATTAAAAAAGATCTGTTAAAAAAAAAAGTGATCTGAGTACATTTTCACACTTAACAAATAATATCTTAATAAAAAAAAAAAACCCCAGAGATTGTTGTAAAGCTAGAATTAAAACAAAAAACAAAAGAAACAAAACAAAACAAAAAACCAACAAAACCCAAAAAAACCCTGAGCATCCTTAGATCAAGCCAATAGTGTATTTGATCTAATAGGAGAAAAAATGTTTCTATTTTGTGTCACACTTGCAGTTTTACTCAATTTACTGAAGAAGTACTTGCTAAGAGTTATTTACTTTAGTAGTACTCAACCTTTCCCTTCTTCTTCCCCTCCCCTCAAACTCCTAGAAATTATTTGAAAATTATAACATCACATTCATTAAAAAGCAGAAAATAACATTCCCATGGAAAAGATAACTCTGCTTGATATCTCAATTGAAAGATTATATTTGAACGCCTCAAATGCCTCAAGTCTATCTAAACTTGGTTGTCACAGTCTACACCAGGCTTTAATTTTAATAAACGATTATTTGCATAACATCCCACTTTCTCTTTGGCATAAAAGCAAGTATATGACTTTTTTTCCCAACAAATATGCCAATTGGCTTTGTCACAGTTATCTTCCTAATCTATGTTAGCAATTATTTTTAAGAAACTTTTCTTAATGCATAAGAAATTGAATGAAATGATCACATACGTTTTGTATAGACTTTTCAACTGCTTTTCTCATTTCTTTTTGGCTCCAAGATGCTATTTAAAACATTTCTAGAATAACATAACCATCTTTCATAGATAACAAAAAAGGCTATATGTGCCTCAGTAGAGAGAGAGAAAAAGAATATAGCTGTATTTTAATGCCAATATTTTTTTACTTCTTAAGGAAGATAGGGAAAGGTATGTGCCCACAGAATTCAATGAATCTTGCATTACCACTTCCCTCTTTTCCCTGCCACATATCACAGCTAGAATAAAATGCTAACTTCCAAGAAAGAGGGCAAATGGGAAAACAGACATGAATCCCACAGGAAATCCAAATTCTCTGTTTCTAAAAGCACACCAAAAGGAAAAAGTCTGGAGTTATGTGCAGTTTTAAGATGCAGATCTTAAAAAAAATTAAAATATTCTGTATAGAATTTCTGAAATACTTTTGTGGCCAGCAACTTTTATCACAGGTAATTTAAGGGACCTGTAATATAAACTCAAGGTATTCAATGGCAAAAACATTCATAATAACATTAACAAAACCAAAAGAGCAATAAAAGGCTACCAAGGCCATGGCAAAGTACATAAAGCCACAAATTCATGCTATAAAACAAATAGCTACCTCTTTGCTCTAAAAAAAAAATCTCAGAAAAAAGGTTAAGAGTCTTCTTTTGTACCAGCATTTTAAGAAGAAGTGAGTTTTCAGTTCAACATTATTTTATTCTATCTTCACACCGCCTCTTTCAGAATGTTTTGTAGTGTGCTAGTACCTTTAATTAAAAACCAAAAATATCCAACAGTTTCTTACTGCTGCTATGTTGTTTCTGGATCAAAATACCACTAGTATTCAACAAAGCATTACACAATGCATCTTCTACTGAGAAAAGTTCATTGGAGATCCCATTTCAGAAGCACGAGAGGTGAAGGAGCTCCTCATTTCCTTTGGACATGTGTACAGGAGGAAGAAAAGCTGCTGAGAGAAAGAAACCAAAAAACTCAGCTGGCAAGATCCATGACAAGCATCTGAAAGAGGGATCTTGGGATAACAGTGTCGTCATCAGTGTCCAACATTCTTTTTTAAACCAGCTCTAACATTTTTTCACTGTGATGAATAGCTGTTTCTAGAGGTCCCCTCCCACTCCTCCCTCAGTCTCTACACAGCAGCCCTACTCCATGTGTCTGCTATACCCTACTTTCTCATGAAGTATTTTCTTACCCTATTCTGTTTGCACTCCCTCCCACCTTCCATGTCTATTTAAATGTGTCATGATCCTCATGCTGCTCAGCCTGGCTGCAGGAAAAAACAGAAAGGACTTGCCATGATCTCCTTCAGGAGTTCCTGCAGAATCGGGACTCGGATCTTGGTCTGGGTCCTGAGAGAATGGGCAATGCACAAAATAAACAGTCTGTTTCACGATCTAAAATGTTTGCTCAATCAGTAATTGCTTCTCACAGAGTCATACCTCAGAAACAACTCAGTAGTAGGTAGTTTGCACTGAGAGCTTGTTGAGTGACGAGGAGATCTCTAAAACATCTGCAGACATAATTGGATGATGAGCACTTTTGAAAACCCGTCTTCAGTGCTTTTATCTCCTTGAAAAAGTGCAGACTATCTGTGCATAATTTTAAAGACGTTGATTCCCACAGTGCAGTACGGGTCAGCTTCTCAAAGCCGACACTGAAGATAACAACTAGCATGAGTCAGCTGTTCCAAAGTGTCAATTGCCCCAGCACTTCTGCAGCAATGTACTAGATGTCCATATAATTGAGATTACATGGAAAAAACTCAGAGATCATCATACTAGACATTTTTTATAAATTACATTTCTTCGCTGGTGGAGAGAGTTACCAAAATCCTTTAATAAAAATAAGAATTAACGCAGCACAATAGCCAGACCCTCTTCTCCCCAAGTGCAATAACCAGAATAAACAGTTTACCCACATAATAGTTCCCTATAAAACTCGAAAGAAATAAACCTACAGAAATATTTGAGGGTTTTTTACTTTAGCATATCATACATTCCTAAGCTAACTTGTTTAAAGATAAACACAGGGGACAAGGAGTTTTATTTTTTAATCCTGCATTAATTTTGATACAGTGATTTAACTTATCATTATCATCTTTTACCATTAATTTCTACATTTACAAAAAGAAAGCCTCTTTCTTCTTCCTTTAAGGAAAAAAAACCCTTACACAAGTGTTCACTAGTGGGCAAAAGCATAAATCCACTTTATTATAAATGTTCATCTACTTATCGCTACTGGATGACCACATTTTTAAAATTCTTTCTTACCCATGTACAGACACTGACATGTGATTGTCATGGCCCTGAACTTCAGTTTTCACAGCTGAGACCTTCTAAACTGATGAGGATAAACAAGATTTTAGAGGGAACATAAGTTTTAGAAAGCAAAGAAGGAAAAAAATGTGCATGTGGTGAAGATAATGATGCGTATAGGCATACATTTGAAGTTATTAGTTAAATTGTTAGTAGTAGACATCAAGAATTCTCTTTCTCCTCCTTTGGAAATCAAATAACACTTCCTAACTAAAAATATCCAATGGACCAGATTTTCCTTTTGGAGCTGCATTCTAATCCTACCCATATTTGCAAAGTATTGGGGAAAAAAATTCCACCCACACACTCGAAATATGTATGAATGTAGCTGAGGACGGTCATATGAAAAACTGCTTTTATTTTCCTTCCTAGTGGTATCTTTGTGACTTCCATTAGCCTTAGAAAACATATGTCTCTCCTTACCTTCACTAAATTGTAAATTAGTTATTTACAAATAATAACAACTTTTAAAAGACTCTTGGTTTTCAGGTTTTTTTCAGAAATCCACTACAACCAGCAGGAAATAATACCATTTTCTTAAATACAAATATGTTTAATTGGACAAAGTGTTATGTGGGTAAATAAGTCTCTTGCTCTGTTCCCTAATTATTGTGATCTATATACAGGATCAAAAAATATTTACATAATCACAGTGTATATGCATACATTTCTTAGTTGCAAGACCAGACTCTGAGTGTTGCCTATTTTGGAATTCTAGGCTTGCCAAAGGGCTTTCATTAACATGTCTGTCTCTATAAACTCCAGGACATGCTAAGGTTTTCTATAAAAGTGCAACAATAAATCCATGCTTAATCAACCCTTTGTTGAGCTGCACACACATGGACTCTGTAAATTACAACTCAGATCTAATGGCAGGACCTCTGTTCATAGCTTCAAGTTCAATGGTGTTTAAGACCTGGAAGTGTTACTATTTTTTACCCTGAGCCATGTAAACATGAACATTTGATACCTTGGACTTCTTTGATTAGACATGCATTCTCACCACACAGCTGCAAACATTTTTTTTTTCCTTCCTACTATTGCTCCCAGATAAAAACAAGTGATTTTGCCTCAATACTAAACTCAATCCTGGTCTTCACTGCCAGTTCACCTCCAGCTGCCTGTACAGAGTTTCACACTAAGCCCCTTGTTTATATCAGTGCTGCAATTAAGCCCAGGCCAAGAAGAGAAGTCCCTCGGAGGGTAGCAGAAGTGCAAGGCTAAGAATTGATTTTCAACTTCTGCGACGTAGTCCATACACATCCTTTCAACCCCAGGAAAAAAAAAATCCTCAGCCAGATCTCCTCACAACCCACCTTCTTCTTGTTTGTACAGGGATTGGTTTTTGGTCTTGTTTTTTCTTTTATTTTGCTTTCAGTGGCCATTCTGGGGGCATTTTTCACAAGTTGAATCCTGTTTCCAAATTGGCCAGTGAAAAGTTTTAGCCATGCTGAAATCGTTTCCAGGGCTAAATTGGGAAACCTGAGGCAGCTGGGCAATCTTACAGCTGGCTGAACTGTGGCTTGCAATAAAAGGCAGTATGAATAAGGTATATTGAAGCTAAATTGGATTCCTGTGAAGGGCCATTTCTTCTGAAGGGGGGCATGGGGGAGGCATTAATGAACAGAAATTAAATTAGCTGAACCAGGCTTTTAAAAATATACTGAAAAATACCTGACCCGCTATGAACCTTTTAACAAAGCAGGAACTTTGGGCTAGCAGGACCAGCTCAGCTCAGCTTTATTTCCCTGCCAAAGGTACAGATGTCTGAGGATGTACTACTACTCCACCCGATAAGAAGCCAGGCTTACCATGGATGGGGCAGGTTTTATTTCTGTAACCTGAAGTCAATGCAGGACAAAGTCACTGCAATGGAAAATCCAGTGTAAACCAATATGTAGCCCAAATACAGAGGTCATTTTGGCTGATGAAAATATTTAATTAACTAATCAGCAGATACCTAGAGAAAAATAAACATGGCCTTTCATCCTTCTTGCCAATATTCTCTTCAATGAAATACAAAGAAATCACAGACTATCCTATTTTGGAGAGATTATTGATTAACTTTGTAAATATTAATATCATAATTAACTAGAATAATATTTTACTTACACTCTCTAGTCTAGTCTGGGACCTCTTGTGATAAAAGAAGTGCTGTAAGACTATTCCAAAATAGCTGATTTCAGAACTGGAACAGTAAATTTTTTCGTGAGGATTTAATTTATTTGTGGAGGGTTTTTTTGTTTTGGTTTAGTATTTGGGGCAGGGGGTATGCTGTTTGTTTGGTTATGTTTTGTTTTTTTTCCCCAATTCTTATTGAATGAAATAGTGACACTGCATATTCCTGAAAAGCTGAAGCTACTTCACTGATATAATTAAATCTGCTATAAAAGCCACTTGGCTTTCACAGTTTGCCTTCGAACTGTAACCCACATTACATCTAACTTTTCTTTCCATTACAAGGGCTGTACTGTTTTTGAAATCCTACAAATTCGTACATGTGCCTCCAGAATAACAGCACTTGTAATTAGCTATAATAATGCCTACTGATGTGACACTTCACATGTTAACTACCATTGCTGGTGAGCTTGGCTTTGAAATCGCCTCTGCAAGGCACCCAGACTGTGACCATTTTACAGATATGAAAACCAAGAATGAAGACTGAATTATATCTTGCTCAGACATTTCTTACACCTGATCTGCAGCACTCCCTTTGGTGGCCACAGTATTTCCGAAGTAGAGGAAACTCTCCTGAAAAATATGCTGGGGGATCAGATGTTCTCAGTCACATTTGCTGAGGCAAATTTCCAGAGAAACCAGTATTTTGTGCCATTTTTTGCCCAAGTGTGAGAGCTTTTTAGGGTGGGGCGATGGTTTGCCTGTTTCTCCTCTCTTCTTGCCAAGAGGTGCCACTTTCCTCCTCCTCCTCCCCACCCCCTGCCCCTTCCAACTGTGAGTCATAATATTATGAACTTGATGATGGGAGAAATCAGATTTTCCATCACTCCACAGTCATCTTTACCTTCATATTATTCATCATCCTCCCAACCCAAGTTCCAGCCACAGGGCAGTCAAAGCCAGTCTCAATAGAGATACCTACAACATATCTGGAAATAAAAACTTAATTTATGTGTCTGTTTAGTGATATCTTTCCTGGTATACTAGTTTAAAATTTGTTGGGGGCACTGGGACTGAGTGAGTTGCAGGCATCATGAGCCATATCAGCAGCTCAGCAAACTCCCTGCAAATTGGCATCACATCAGGTATTAAAATGCCTTAAGTATGGAATGGATACTCTAAAGATATTGCTGCAGGCTGTAATCTAGAATCATAATTTAATCAGATAAATTGGGTCATACTATGCATGCAAAACACACTGCAGTTAAGAGTGGGCAAAACTTAAAATGTCTTAATTTCATTTTGTTTCTCAGTGGAAATGTGTCATTTGTACATTGAGTTATTGCTTGAGTTTTAACTGTGGGCAGGAAGGAAAAAGAAAATGATTTCTTAGGTCCTCCATACATGCTTATATTTGTTGTATTGATTGGCTCCTACAGTCACTGTTACCTGCCTGAATGTGGTAATAAATGCTTCTAAACTTTACGCCTCCCCCTGCCTCAAATTCAGTTTTGAAGTTTTCACACAAATTTCCTAGAAGAACAGAGAATTCCAGACGGGCTGTTGTGTATTTGAGGATCACCTGATTGAAACTCTTTTATACCCAGCACTCAATTGAATATGTCTAGGAAGAGGCTACCAGGCATTTTTCTTTGTGTTCTGAAGAGTACAGATCCCTGTTCTGAGATGAGAAGGCTGCAGCTGAGAAGAAAGCCTGTGCCCAGGACAGCTCTGTGTGATGCTCCAGATTTTGTGGCTACAGCATCCTAAGTGAAGCCCTGGTCAGTTTAAATGCATCACAATGTAAAAAGCCCAAATGGACCCACTGCATGTTTCTTCCCAACAGGCTTTCTGTGTAGATCATGTGTTGTGAGGGCTGTGGGACTGAAAGCTCAGGTGCAGGACTGTATAAATTTGCACTGGGAGCTTGCAGTAACTACTACTGCAGTTTCTCCATGTTTTCATGCTGTGAATTTCAAATTTTCTTTCCCTGAGTAAAATCCAGTTGAAAGAAATGAAATCCATAATAACTTGAGCCAAATACAAATTTTTCTGAAACTGGAACCTCCATATGCAGGCACATCAGTGCGTGCTGTGGCCCAAAGAACAGTGCAGCAATGTTTGCCCTGGCCCACCTTTCTGGTTTTTGGAAAGGGTGGCACTGCTTGCCAAGACAGAATAGTTGAGCCAGTAGGTTTTATCCAGCAAGGAGCCCCTATCTGGTGGCTTGCTGGCTGAGCTGACTGCCAGATCTTCTGTGACAATGGTAAATTAGTATTTAATTCTTACTACTTTCTATTTCAACCCCAGGAAAAAAACAAAAACAAAACCAAAACAAACCCCAAAACAAATAAAGAATTCCAGCTCCTACACAACAAGCATATAGAGGGTCAACTTCCACAGTGCTGCAAACCGGACAAAAAAACTCCTGAACAAATCTAAAATACAGAAAGGGGAGTTTCCTGGCATCACAGAGACCTCTGAGCAGCATCACTGTCCTCCTGAGCTTCTGGAAGAGACAGTGGCTGGAGGGAGGGAAGGAGGGGGAAGTAGTCCATACCTGATACCTGCATCACCTGGCTACTGGAAACGAGTCCAGGAGCCTAAAGTGACTTGGGAGTGGTGCAGACTGCAGCCAGCCCGAAAGCACCACTGCAAACAGAAAGATGCTGTTACCCCTTCCTTGTGACACAACAGGGCAAGTTCTGGGCACAGCCAAGGACCTTGACTGCATATTGAAAACTAACTACACATGCTAATGACTTACATGTTGAAAAATTACATTACACATTGCAAACAGAATATGAACTCAGGCTAAATTCAGTGTAAAATTTTACACCTGGGCTCCAACATCGCTTGTCAAAAAATGAGTGGGGTATTTATTTTTTTTTTCCTATTTTCTGTGTTAGGTTAAAAATTCAAGAAAATATTCTCTCGTAACAGAAGTACCAAGGGACTCCTAATTATAATGATATGAACAGGCAACATCATGTAAAATTTCTGAAACAAATTTAAAGTCAAGTTACTAAATTTAAACAAAGTTAACAGATCTACTTGTATATTTTTCTAATGCCTACACGTTTCATTATTTCACCTGTGATAATTTTCATCACTTCTCTGTTTTGAAAGGAATTTTCTTTTTATATAAAATGCATTACAATCAAATGAAATGCATTGACATGCTCCTCTTTCTCCATCTGAGCTACCTTCTCTAAACTGTTGCTAAATTTCTCCTAGTAAAAACATTATTACAAGGAAGGGACTCCTCACCACCCACTCAGCTCCCAGAAGCCAAGGGAAAAAACTCAAACATATTGTTTTTCTAATTTGACACTGATATTCTTTGGCCCTAAAAAAATGTTCCAGGTCTAGTGTGCATTTTAAATGGATTTTTAAAGAATTAGCTCAAGCAATGCCTGAGTTAATTTCAAGCTTATACTAATTTTTTTAAAACATGGCCTATAGGACAAATAATTAACTACTTTTTTCCATCCTTCCCAACTTTGACATTTAAAATGCTCTTCTTTTTAAGGACAGAAGTGTTCTAGGGTTGTGGAGTAACCTCACTTCTATGGCTTTTAGCACATATCATACTTACTACGAAATTCTGATGTTAGAAATAAGAACAAGCAACCAAAAGACCTCAGTCAACTTGATTTGAAGCAGGAATGTGATTTTTTTTTCTTTTTTACCTCCAGCTAATGATGAATTATTATATTAAAAATATATATTCCAACTTCAAAGAAAAGCTAGGTTGTTATAAAACGCAGGCATTCAGAATTAAGCTCAAAAAGATTTGACCTTTTGCACACAAAAACTAACACCTACATGAATGAAGTACTGTAGTAAGTGATGATATATGATGGATCATTTAAAATGTGTGTATGGAACGATGCACATTTCTTAAGGCAGGGGCAGATGGTGGTTACAGCACATCCAACATTTTCCAATTACTTTGTGTTTTCAAAATATATCCAGACCATAAAAATATTAGAGGAGTCCTTGAACTTTAATAGAAGAAACACTTTTCAATTATAAAAAAATCTTTGAAATATATTTCAGTTCAAATTTATGTTCAAAAAATATCTTCAGACAATCCCCTTCACCCTCTCTTACACAGTTTAAGAGGTTTCAAAGGAAGAGAGAATAATGAGGGGCTAAACCCAGAGTTGTATCCTAACAAGCTGGATAGAAATTTAACCCAGTCTTCTTAAATAGGACACAGGCACTGAATACAAAAAGTTGCTCCAGCCTGATCTGCTTTGAGTACAGGGCTAGTCAGATGCAGGATTTTGGTTTTGCCCAAACTCTAACAAAAATGTTAAGTAATTTGAGACTGAAGATAACATGAAATCCACTACCTGCACAAAGAGTTTAAAACTAAAATGGGGGGAAAATACAACACTATTAACACTTTTATATAATTAAAATAATATTTCTTTCAATCTTTATCAGTTAGATAAAACTCTAGGATGCGATTTCAACAAAATGCACATTGGGCTGACAATGGAGCACAAACATTTTCAAAACAAAAATCCAGTAAGAAATATGCTGGAATTGGACCCCAGTGTGAAGTGAAACAAAAGTTCACAAACAGCTCCCTTCCAAGTTAGGCGGTAAACCAGGAACACATGGAGAGAAGAAAAGGCTGTTTGTATTGTTCCAGGAAACTGGACCAAGGATTATTCCATAATTGCATTAAGCAAATACAGTATAGTATCTTACACAGTGAAAAGTTCAGAGACACCATAGGCTAAGTGATTGACTGATCACGTTACACTGAAGACCTGTAAGCCATTAATTCCTTAATTACCATAGTTACAAGCATTTTACACTGACACAATTGCGTTCGATGGCAAGGAAATGGGGAAATGGTATCATGAGACATTTTCACTTCAAGTAAAATTATTTTTAATACATACATTTTCAAATTAAGGTCCCATCATGCATATGTTTAGGATGTTCACGATTTTATTAATTGTAAGCAATAAAGTCTGAAGCAAAGATAAAAAATAGCCTTTAAACACTCTTACTGACCTTATGGAGCTGGGAGACACACACTGTGGTTTCAAGATGAATGTAAGTTACACCAAGCAATTTCCATACTGTAGGCACTACTTACACATTCCAAAAATCACATTATTACTACCCTTACTGGCAAAAATAACCCCTCAGGCAGTGCCTTCCCATGGGTTTTCAAGTCAATGGGAACAGCTCGACATAATGTCACCAAGACCCTGATGAGAAAATGAGGAGAATTTGTTTCTGCTTTCAGCCCTGCAAAATTCTTCCTCAGTTGCTGTAACAGAAGTCAATAATGCATCTCCCAAGAAGTTTGGCCTGGGTATGCCCAGGACAAGTTCTGGTGCCGTGTCTTTACACAAACCCAACGGCCTCCAGGCTGCAGGGGAGATGGGAAGAAGTACTGTACTTCTATAATTATCCTGATTTAAGTGAGGTAGATCTCTTGAGCAGATACAGCTTGGTGTAAAGGTCCAGTTGTTGTCAGAGTCCCACCACAAAGAGAAACTAGCTGCACAGTACACACAGCTTCCTTGTCTGTCTGCCTCACAGACAGACACACCATCCAGGCTAATAAGCTTTCTACCATCCAAACAGGATATGGAAAACTGTCCACCTATAGGTTGATGGTTCTGCATCTACCTTACTCCAGAGAGCTGATCAGCCATTATAAATTAGCATGATTCTACTGCTTTGAATGGGTTTGACTTACATCAACTGAATTGCCAGTTCTCAAAGAAAGGAAGAAAATATTTATTTCCAGAAGTGCTAAGGACAACTTCCCCCCAGCATCCCTGACAGCCAGGATGCACTCCTTTTGCTGTTCATCTGGGCCCAGCTTTGGGAGGTTCAAGGTTCAGCATTACTTCTCACGCTAGAAAGCTGTCGTCTTATCTTCCGTACCGCTCATCTCTCTTTGGTTCTGCAAGTATGAAATAAAGAACATCCCTGGCTGCCTCCCAAAGGGGTCTCAGCCTTCCCAGTGGGAAGGACAGTGACTGCAATGAGAGGGCCTCCTTCACAGGGAGGGCAAAGATGAGGAAAAGGGGGATGGGATCTCAGAAGAATGGACAGGGATGGTAGGGACCACCCAGGAGATAAAGAAAACAAGGGCTGAGGGGAAAGCTGGGGAAGCTCCTGAGCATGTACAGTAGCTAATTGTCAAATTTTAACCATTTAGCCTTTTAAAACTTCCCCCCCTTTCCTTTACACGCACACAGAGCAAAGACATAGTTTGCGTTCAGAAGTAACAGCTTGCAAAGACATTTAAACCTAAAGCAGGTATTTAAATTTAGCAGAGCTTTCTCAGTGTTGTCTAATCCTGGGTCAAAGGCTGAACTTTGTTAAAATTTGTTACAAACAAGAATCTTAAGAAGTTCCCAGACTTTGATGGGCATTGCTAAATTTAAACCCACAGTGAAATTTTTATAGGAAATCACAGGCTAAAAATGATACAGCCATGAGGAAAGACCACAGCAGAGCTTCTTGAATATGTTTCTCTCTTGTAAAGCTCTGCAGGATGGGTGTCACAAAACCTAGCCCCCTGTGCAAGCCCTAAGCTTCTCTCCTCCGCTGCTCTCTGGTCCAGGCTTTCCCACACACAGTAATGCATTCCCAAACATGACTTTACAGCAGCCCCCGAGAGCAGAAGGGAGCTGGAGCACCAGGGGCAGGCTGGCAGCCTGAAAGCCAACCATTGTTCCCAGAGGCAAGCAGCCCCGCAAGGCACACTGACTCCCTGTCTCCAGAGGGAACGCACGCACAGGGCTTCTCTCTACCACCCAATAGGCTGGGGCACAGAAACACTGGAATTCGGCGTTAATTGGGTCAACCCCCTGCTTTCATTAAAATGAAACTCCAGACCTTTCCCATTCTACCTCCAGTTACATTTTATTATTGCTTAGCTAAACCAAATGTACTGTGGTGGTGGTTCCTTCACTTCCTTCACTGCACAAGTCCTCTACAAGAAGTTTTCCCTTCTCCCTTCTTGCTCTGACAGCACACTGTCAGGGCCCCGTCCTGTTCTCTGATACATTGGCTCATTCACTGTCTCTCCTGGATGGTCTCTGGTCCCTTCTGTTGCTCCTGGCTGGAACCCTGGAGGAGCTCCAAACTTGATTCATCACCTTGCCTTGGCTGGGGCTGCTGATGAGACCTTGTTACCCTCACCCATCTCTGCCCCTCCAGCTCAGATACTGCAGGACAGTGCCCTGGCTGATGAACATCAGCACATGGCCTGTCACCCTCATGGTGCAGCCCCATTCCTGCTGCTCCCTGAAACTAACAACCACTGCAACTTGACAGGGACCTGCTCCTCAGCAAACCACCAATTAAGACTCGTGGCATATTTGCTCTTTTAGCAGCTGCAACTAGTGGCAATAATTGCAGCAATAGCACTGAGATCCATGAAGGGTCTGCCATCTAAAACAGGTATGGTGAACACATCATCTGGGAGCATGGAAGAGACCAGAATTAAAATGGAACTACTATTGGAAGAAGTAGGGTATGAGGAGGACAGTGTAGGTGAAGTCTGACGAACCAAATGGACAGCATGTGAAAATTAAGACTGCTGAAAACACGAAGGGGCTGCAGCAAAGTCTTGGGAAGTGAGCAGGCAGACTGAAGGTGGCTTGAATAATGCTGAGTGCTCCTTTAGAGACAGGACCATGCAGGAGGCAACGCAGCATAATCTGTCCTTTGGTGACCTATGGAGGAGTGTGTACCCAACCAGCGCTGCAAGTTTCTCTGAGGCACAATGACTCAGCAGAGGAAAATATCAAGTTCAGTAGGGTTTTTCCTCACTGCACAGGAGGAGGGACTGCTGAAGAGCAAAACCTGTTACTCGCTAACCATCTCACATATGTGTCACAGCCAAAGCTGTGGTTCTGCTTTGGCAAGGTGGCACGAACACGTATCTACCATGTGCAGAAAGGACTAGCCACAGAGGCTGCCGGACTGGGAAGCCGACACCAAACTTCCCTCAAGCCCTGGCTTTCATCAGACCTTCTTGGGGCCTTAACAAGGAACTGATATACTCTTGGCTCACATTCTACAGAAATAAGACATTAATCTATGCCTCTTGTCCACCTCCTTATCGCCTGCTTTTCTGCCTGAATTGCAAGGTGACATGCATTTAATCTGGGCAGAGGCGAGACTAGAAAAGATGTCATGTCTCTAAGAAGATATATAAGTAAATGAATACACAACTCTATCACATACCTGTGCATAGAAATATCCCATACCTAGGAAAATCCAGGGCATCAAAACCGACTGCTACATTAACTGTGACTCACTACATCAGACTGAAGAGCATAGAACAGTGCTGCTTGGCAGATCTCTCCTCCCATCCCAGAACCACTCGCCCAGGTCTATGAAAATTGAACATTGCATCTCATCAGAGCATGTATACTCATTACTTACATGCATCAAATTCAAAGAAAATTAAACCAAATATGACATTAAATGTTGGACTAATCTTATTCAGGAAATCATTTAATTCAAAACAAACAATGAGGTACTGTTATTTAAATTTTTTTCCCCCAGGAAATTTTATTTCTATGCCTGCAATAGAGAGTGAGAATAACCATATATTGTGTCCCACAATTGATCTGCAACACTCTTTAAGTGCCTGTCTTTTTTAAAAGGGGTCATTCCATGCACACTGTTCAATTAAATCACTGTACCTCTGGAACCAAAGTTGGAGTTTTACAAAGGCCATAATGCAAGCAGCATGTAAGTTAACTGTATTTTATATATTTATATTTAAATATACTGAATTTAGAAACATGCACATTTCCATATCTGTCACTATCAGAGCCACAGGAATCTTCAGATAAACTATTTTGGTAAAGATGAGTTTCAGGAATTTAATGTAAAACAGGCACTGAGCAAGCTCAGTCACTGGGCAGGCCAAATATATATATATATTTGACCATAAAAAGTGCAAAAGTTCACTCACTGTGTTAGTTTTATCCCACTCCCGATTAATGTTGAACATTTTAACAATTATGTTCTCTAAGGCTGTTCGAGATCTACACATGCAGGCTTTGTATTTTTTTCAGAGGTGCTCTAGCATAGAGCTAGTCTTGTTTTCTGCCAGCATAGATGCTATAAAATCATGCTTGATTCAGTTTACTCCTTTCCTCCCCTCCCCTCCCTTCTTCCCTTTTCCTCAGCCTTATCCTCCTCCATGTTCTTGGGTGGGCAGATTCATGGGGAGACTTGGTTTTTTAGCATAGCCACCACCAGGCAGTTTGCTACTCTCCTGAAGCACATCTGGGCTTTATATCAGGCCTTTAATTAATCCTCAGTGAAAGCCAAGCTATGACATTTTGACTGGGCAGGCTCCAGTTTTGGACAGGTCTTGATTTATTGCGACTGAGTCTCAACCTACTTTGATTTATTTCAGCTTTGGGGAGGAGGGCAAGAACTGAACAGAAAAAGCACTGTTGGATGCAGAACATGTGATGCACGTAAAGGACCTCCAGAGTACTGTGGACCAAATGACAAACAGCTCAGACAATTTACAATAAAAATAAAATAAAATAAAATAAGCACAAGTGATGAAAAGATTTTGGTGAAAGAAATCACTTAAAGCAACAACAACTACCACTATCAAAACGAACAACAACAAATAATAAAAGACTTAGTGAACTAGGATCAAACAATTTGGCAGAAAATGCCAACGAAGGAAGCTCATGCCTTATCTCTAAGTAAACAATAAATCCCTGGTCACTCATTAGTGTTAATCATGCCTCTCATCTGCATTCAACTAAATACAGAGGCAGGACCAATGCTTTCCTGATGAGTCGCTTCCAAAGAAAAGGATGTTCTGCTATTGTCTGCCAGCTCGCCTTGGGTGGATGTCCTTTTGCAGGTCTCCCTCTCAAACTGCACTGTGCACGACATGAAACGTGCCAAGTCTTCTCGACAGTGGGAACAAAGGCAGCCAGAGCCAAACTGTTCATCTAAATAAAGCAACAAACATCACAGTAACAGGAGCCACTGAATAACAAATCCAATCTGCTCAAGGTATAAATCTTTCTTGTTTCTCTGGGTAGGCCTGCTCTCTTAAGCCCATTTCTTGTTCTGTTTTAATTCAAATTCTGTTGAACAGACAATTTGGCAAGTTTTTTCTGACTATTATTGTAGCTATTTCCAATTAATTCCTGCTGTGTGTACATGCAAAGGAACTTAGTATCTTGAAAATTCTAATGGAAACAAGTAATTTTATTGTTAAAAATTCAAATACCCTTATGTCTCCCCCTCTTGTATTGTCTTTTTCACTAACTGAAATTCAGTCACTGTTGTTGAGTTTTTTCTCCTCTAACTATGGGGATTTTGGGTTCTATCAAAAGAGAAGAAAAAAATGAAGTTCCAGCAACTGAAAAGCAAAAAAAAAAAAATTTAGTGTAAAAAACCTGGTACTTTGTATTTACAGGCACCTATCAGGCTTTGGTGCCTAACCAACCTCTAGCAGAAAAGGATGTTTTTGTAAAGACTGGGCACCTGCTGCTATTAAAATTTCAGTAAAACCTCAGATGCTACCCCAATAGTCCGCACACACAGTCTTGGAGGACAAATCTTTGCACTCCTGTTATTCTCTGTAACAAAACACAGAAGGAGCAGCAACCCATGCATGCACGTGCAGGCTTGCTTTGAGGCTTCTGTGGTGTCACCAAGCAGAGGAGGACACAAATTGGGTATGAAAATATTATATGCATCATCTTTAAAAAGATTACAACCAAGGGACTGAAGACATTAATAAAAAAAATGTGTTAATTTTTAGGTTTCAGGGTGAAATCTGGAAGAAAGCTCTACCGTACGTGGTTGATCAGATGCCTGTGTAAGTTACGGCCACCGTCCAGCTGTGTGCTTTGCCACCATGCAGATAAGCAGTAGGATTCAAAGCTTAAGATCACTTGGGTCTTCTGCTAATTAGAAGCAACTGCAGGGGTGTTCTCAATCTAATCTGCAGCACTAGTGACTAGTTTTGTCATCTGTAAAAAAATTATTTTAGCAGTGGTAGGTTGACAGGCCTATTTGTGCTGTGAAATTACACAGGGCACCTGCATTTGCTGTCTTCTTACCTAACCAAGTGGGCAGGCTGAGCTGGCTCTCTGTGCCCAATACAAAATTACTAATTCTGCAGAAATGCAGAATATTTGTAAGCCAGTCAATGGGATCCTGCAGAGCCAGCCCCTTTTAGTTTCAAGAGTAGGAGTCTAATTGGTGTTAGGGACAATTCTCAAGTCAAACTTGTCTACTGAGCACATCCTTCCCTCATCTCTCCTCACTCAGTAAGAAAACAAATCATCAACATCTAATGCAAATGCTTGCTACTTTCTCTGTGTGTTTTTGTTTTGTGACCCACTCAGGCTAAACAATTTCAGTCTCCTTTCACAGGCAGAATCAAGCACAGTGACAGCTGGTGGCTCACTTTGGACCGAGAGCAAGTGACAAGAGCACAGCATTACCCTAAAAACGAGAATCTTATTCCCCATCTTGTATTGCTCTCACATTTCCCCCAACACGAGGATGCAGTGTTATTTCCATCAGCTGTGGTACCCCTGAGTATAAATTTGCTTTTCTCTGCCAGACAGTGCTTCTTTTAGCTGCTGGGGAGTTGGTTCTGGGAGGGACTCCAGATCCTAGCTTTCAACCTGAGCACCACCATTTTGTCCTTGCTTATAGGCAGTTTTATTTTCCAGCTTTTATCTGCCTTCATGAAATAGAAAAGTGTGTGTGATTTTTCCTTCCAAGAAAGTGTAGTAACACTGTAAGCTCCAGCAGTACTTTCTAAAACCAACACAGAGAGAGTTTGCAGTGACAAGTTAGACTGTTTCACTGGAAGAGACTTTATATGAACCAGTATCCCAGCAAAAGCCATATCTAAGCAAAAAGCATCACTTTAAGATATTTCTAATAAAACTATCAGCTTGGTTAGGAGTCAACTGTTTTGCAAGCTGCTCCAGAACATAAACAACTATCCAAGACATTTTTAAGATAATGATTTCAGAATCGGGATTTTTTTTTCCCTGACTTGAAATATTTATGACACATTGTATTAAAATGATCAGACTGCTACAAATCAGTGCAACTAATTGCCTATCATCAGCATGCAATTTCATGACACAATTTGTTCCCAAACCTCATATGGCTAAATTAAGCCAAGGGAACTGAGTCTTGTTTCTCTTGACTTTAGTGTATTCTAAAAGTAAATGTAAAATGTGCATGATTCTGCTATTATTTAACACTATTTTACGTAATCACTCCAGAATTATTGTGGTAAGAAGGATGATTAATTTACTTTCAGTTTAGGCGGACTTTTTACTCAAACTTCTTTTGGCAGCTATACTTTTACACGTGTCTGTTGGTTTTACACTGCCTTTCTTTAGATGTGACCTTACAAACACCAGCAACAAAAAGGCCTCCTTTAAGGAAAGTCTAACTTACTTAATTACAAGGAGTGGAGAGTTGTGCACCAATTCCATCATTCTGTCAAACTTGAGACTGAAAACTGGCACTGGGTAGGCCAGGTGAAAACTCTTTATTATTCTTCCTGGTTTTATTGGTAATGTGTGAAATGGCATTTTAATGTCTCCTGAGGTCACTTTTAGAGCCAAATTGTGGCTGTCCTATCACAGGTGTACTGTGTAACTCTGGGCAGGCACAGAGCCTCTTTCTCTTCCGCTGGCCTCCCCGTGCACAAATGTGAGACACAGTGACTGAAGTCCCACCAAAGCCAATGATCATATTATTAGAAGAAGATTTCACTCCAAACCAGTTCCTGCAGTTGGTTTTCAGCATCGTCACTCCTCAGGTTTTCCAAGGGGGCAATGAGTGAACTCACAGCCCTACAGTCCTCTTGGGGCTTGAGCACTTCACACGTGTCCTTACCCTTTATGGCTACGTGGATCAAATACTATATTTTCTAAAATAGCACCCGTATTTTTAAGATACCATTAAAATGCTGTACATAATATTAAAGTGTTACATTAAGTGTGCTCAGACTGTGAAAACTTGCACAAATCACGAACCAACACCAGTTCTAAATTGCTACTACATGCTCTTAAAATACTTTAAAAAGGAAACAAACAAACAAACAAAAAAAGATTCTCCTAGAGATGAGGCACTAGTTAGCCTGGAAAGGGTCCTTGGAAGGGAAGCTCCTTGGTGCTCCAGCTTGGCATTCCCAGAAGACAGAACACAGCAGAGCTCTGCTCTATGGCAGGCTCCTCCTTGCAACCCAGTATCACTTCTGCTACCACACTTCTGCTATATCAGCTCAGAAATATACATTCCAGCAGTGCATACCATGGATAGGGCATGTAAGTCACAAGGTGTTATGGGCTGGAATAAAACATCAAATAAACAGAAACGTGGGACATGCATGTATCAGAGCAGTGGGGAAGACCATTCTATCTCATGCCTCCTGACATCCTTCCAGTGTTCCAAGATCTGCTTGTAATCTGGCAGATGAACAGTTTTAAACCTGCAGTGTTTTTAGTATGTTTCTACCTTGGATATCAGTAATAATACTGGCGATAAAATGAAAAGGCTATAAAATATTTTTCCCTTGTCAATTATTTCCCCTTTAAAATGAACATGATGTATTAAAAACCTTATGCTTGTTGAATTTAAAACACCTCAGACAAAGAGAGAAATTCCCACCAGACATGGAAAAGTAATGTTGGTCTGGAAATAAATTAACAGGAAGGGGGAAATGTGCCTGTATTGCATAAGAAATATACTGCATTAGCAACATAAAGCATTACTTTTTCTTGTAAAATAAAGCACTGTGCAGTAAGATCATATGATTTGTACCAACTTTTCATTATGTCAAAAGCAACATGTGTGCCTTATATTAGAACATTAGGGTTGCCTTGATAAACTATTACTGTGTAGAGTAACATCTCACTTGATAGAGGTTAAGGCAGAAGTAGTTCATGCTCTAATAATGCAATTTACTGCTCCTTAAAGAAACCTGTAAAGTGCACTTGGAAGAAGGATATTGATATTAAAAAAATTAAAACTCCAACCCATTATTGCAGATCAAGAAATAATAATGCACAACTTGCACTAATAAATGTCAGCTTCCAGAAAGTACAGAGCTTGTTATTAGGAGCAAAGCTAAAGAGTGAGCAAATGTGCTTGGACTGCATTCAATTCTACAAAAAAAATCCCAATAATTCATCCTTGCAGAGGGGCAACATTTCATACAAATAGTTATGGATCCCCTAAGTTTCTTCCTCAAATCCACTACCAGAGATCCTTTCAATCCCACTGCACAACAGAACTTTTGGAAGCTGCTACGTGGGCCTACTCACTTGAGAAGCACCACTGAAATCTTTATTCCACTAGAAGCAAGGGAATGGCAGCCAAGGCTGCTGGCAGCAGGAGCTGAGCTGTGGATCTGCAGGGCGTGTGAGGAAGGAGAACTCCTGGCTCCCTTGCTCCAGGCAGCCTCCACGCTCCTTCAGAGCAGGAAGCGCTGGGAAGCTTGGAAGGAACCAGCAGCTCTTTTGCACAGCCCTCATGTAAGCTACAGGCACTGGATGATGCCAGGGCCCTGCTTTTCCTTCATTCTCCTCTTTGATGGCCTCGGGCAAATCCATCCCAGTCACACTGCCAAGCTGACTGGAAAGCAGTGACAAGAAAACACCAATGTCGCTCACCTACCTTGCAAACGCAATGCTCCTCATACTCCTGCGGAAACACACAATTGCTCTCACTGCAGAAATCATGTGGATTTTCAGAGGAAGAGAGAAAGGACTCAAGCAGAAGACAGCAATAAGCTTTCTTCACATACTTAACCTGGTAACCAAATCAGCCATCTCCAGGGAAAACTTAAAATGCACCAAAGAAGGCTAACTGGAAAGTTCAGCTGCTCTATCTTTGGATCATTAATACTGGTTGTTAGGTCAAGGCTTCATCCAAAAACACCTACAGCTAAAATTCAAGTATTTCTGCTACAACTAAAAGTGGCATATTAAGTGCACCCTGTGGGTTTGGGGAATGTTTCCCATTCAAACAAACAAGAAAAAAAAAAAGGTATTTTTTTCCATACTCAGATCAGGAAAGAACAGTCACTCTGCTGATAACCAATCTTCTTAATAATGCACAGAATATTAACAGCTAGAGTACAATAAAAGTGAACCCTGACATTTTAATTTATCTGAAACATTTCTTTCAGTGAAATGACCTGAAGTTGGAGGACTAAAACCTTTGGTTCTGGGAATGCATTGCCCATGATGTTTTACTGGCTTAATTTCAAATGAAAACAATTACTGTATAGTGAGGATGTTACCACACAGACATAACAACACCATTAACTATTTTTGACTTCCAGTGTAAATTGAACCATTATAGGGTTTTTAAAATGTCCTCATTAAATTTTCATGATCTGTTTTCAGTGATTTTTTTCCCCTTATTAAAATTCAAACCAACTATACTATGGAGCTTTCTCAGAATGTGGTACACTATTCTAAGCTTCAAATAAATCTGTAAATCATAGATTAGTTAATAAAGAGAAACTATCTGGGTTATTACAGGTGGGGCTGGTAGCAGTACCTGTTATTAATGTTGCCTAACATTTACCAATAAAAGATGCTGCTTCCCGTTCTTTAAAATGTTGCCAAATACTGACTGAGAAAAAATTTCTTGGTTCAAAAGTGGACACGCCTGGTTGGCTTTTATCTTCCTTTTTTTCCCCCCACTCATGATGGGAAAAAGAGCAAAGAAAGGAAGGAAAAATGTCAATTGAAGGGATTCAGATGATTAAAAAATAAATTTCATTTGTATTGAACTTCAATATTGTTTTCCATGAACTAGGGGTTTCCTTGTTGTAGAGTAAGTATTTGAAATTTTGCATGCAGAAGGCTAGAGAATGATTATGAGAACATTTCTTTTACATTTTCCTTAAACTTGCCCAATTCATAAACTTTATGTGGACTACAATGGAAAAAAAATAAGTTAAAATCCTGATTTACAAGCACTGAAGAGAGACTTATGAGACTTTTGCTGTTAAATTTTGTGAAGATTCACTCTATGGTGGACAGGTTCCATTCCATGATGGGGCAGTGGTTTCCCTCCAGGCACAGCTGCATCCCTGACCAGGCTGTCTGGTGCATTCACTCCCTAGGTCCAGGCAATCCCATCTCCCTCATGAGATTCATCTCTTTCCCACAGTCTCATCTGGAGCTACCCCAGGTTAAAATCACCACAAGACTGACTGGAAGGTGGAACATATTTTTTTGTTTTTACAGTCTGGCTTGTTTTCACCCTGGTGCTATATCGCCCCCAGCTAACGAGTAAACCTTGTCCTGCAGCATGCACTGAGGTGGACTGCAATGATGGTGCATACCCTGCATTATGTAGTCTCTCTGCTGACATCCATATGCTTTCTACAGGCCTTAGAACAAGTGAAAGGATAGCTCTGAAATTACAGAGTCATAATTTTACTTGGGTTTTCACATATGGCCAGACAGAGCCAAAAATTAAAATCATAGGAACACAGCACACATTTACAGTTATTTATGCGAAGTACCTCAATTTGGTATTCTCAAGAACAAGCTGCAAAAGCAGAATTTGTCAGGAGGCCTCTTGTAATTGTGTTTTTTTGATGGAAGAGATACTTCATTGAAGCCACAATGGCAAAATAGGTCATTGTCAGAAATATGACAACAATACATAATTTACCAATTTGGAAACCTTATACTTGAAAGAAGCCTTAGTCTAACCTTTCCATCACTCCAATTGAATTGTAAGACCACCACTGTAACAAGACCACTTAGAAAACCACCGGGGTGGCCTTGATAATAATACACATATCATTGTTGAGGCACAGGAAACTAAACCAGATGGTTTTGCTGAGGAAAGCACTTTTTCCTGGCTTTGTAAAGCCTAAAAACACTAATAGGTCAAACATGAAAGTGCTGAAAAAGAAAGTTAAAGGAAAATCTCTGTAAATAAGAAAAAAATCTATTTACATATGTGCTTCCCTCACAGAAAATATGACTGCAAGAAAATAAAAAGGGGAAAATGATGCTGCAGTTCTGAAATAGATCAGGGTAGTTTTCTGAAAGGTCTAACAACAACACTTACAGTTGGACTTAGAGTTCACCACTGCTGGAAATCAATGCCGTATGATGTGTATTAGACAGAACACCTACATATTATAATTAAAAACTTCTTTCCTCATTTTTATGTTTTAACTATGGAGAACATTCATGCCTATTTGCAATAAACTTCTTACTTTCTTGTACAATCTCTTATTATCAATCATCTCAACCTTAAAGAAAAAATAGCACATAAGTGAACCTCTCAAACTACATGAAACTGAAAGTAATTTCTACAAAAACCATCCATGCACAGAAACATACATTCACATGCACACATTTATACAGGCTGTGTATGTGTGTGCATGCACACATGAATAAAGTGTGTTCAGATTTTCTCATTTATGCTGTAGTTATTTAGAATCATATTATTTGCAGACTTCAGCATTTCAAAAACCACAAAGGACTGGGTTTGTTTTTCTTTATTGTAGACATCATCCACATGAGTAAAATTAAGATGATAGTGTGTTACTCTGCTGAGAATTGCAACTATTTCTAATAGTCAAGAAGTCTAATCTAAATTACATGCACTGAAAGAAATGCATTATAAGGTCCTTTAGTGTGCAGTCTTATTTACTAAAATGTAAGCATTTATTTAGCATTAAAAAGGAAAACCTTCACTATCATGGTTATTCTAAAACACGTTCTCTCTTCATAAGGGAAGCTTTGCACATATTTTCAAAATCTGGAAGAAGATGTTTGAGAATTATACCTACAGTTTGCTGGCGCCAAATCATGCTCTAATGAAAACAAAACATATCTATTTAAATTTCAACTTTTTTCTCTGCTTGTATGGGAGAATGGAGAAGAAATGTACACTGAGGAGAGCTTCACTATATGCTTATAATTTGTGGCAGTTCATTTTGGCACTGCACAGATACAGCCTTGGAGAAAATGTTTGGTCTTCAATCCCACTCTGAAGTTTTTAACTAAAACCAGAGAAATAAAAGAGTGGTTTCTGAAGCCAGAAGTCAAGTGGGGCCACAGGTGCCCTACAGAGCTGAGGGAGCCTGATGGAGGGAGCCTGGACAGCAATAGAGAGAAATTACAGCAGTGTGTCACAGAATCCTATTTTGATTCTGCATGAGAGACACGGTGGGGAGACACCTGTTTGGTGGCCAGTGACACCATCCACCACCTCATATGAAGACGAGCTCTTTTGTAGGCTTGGAATATTTCACTTGAGGCGCAAGATGTACAAGTAACTTACTAAAATAATGATACCATCAATTGACCTGGAAATCCACATATCTATGTCTTTTCCCTATAGACTCCATCAGAAGGAGGACAATCTTTACTTCTGGGATCTGCTCTTCCAGCACTCCTGTTGTGTCATGAAGTGTGTGTATTGCAGTGTCAGTGCCTGTGTGGGTGAACTTCACGTCTTTCATTTGAAACCAGCTGGGACTGTGCTGTGACCACTTATTCTGGCTGTATTGTATCCTGAGAACTGGGTCATTATTTGGGTGGATGATTGAATGTATTACTGTGGTCAAATGTCACTTCCTTTATCCTGGACACCTATCTCCACAAGTCCTAAATATTTACATGAGAAAATCAAAAAATATTCTGCCCTTGGCAAGTGCATACTTCCTTTGGGAAGATGTTGCTTTCTCAAAAACATTTCAGCATGAGACTTAGTTCTACATTAAAGATTTTTAAACTATGAGAAAGAATCAAGGATGGAATACTCATTGCCTCATTGTCTTTGATACACAAGCTTCTAGAAAAGGTACTGTTTCAGCAAGTACTTGTCAAGAGTTTTGTGAATGTTCAGTAGTTGTTCCAAAGGAGCACAGTCTATCAAACTTCTCTCCTAAAGGTTCTTACAAGTCCTGCAGCTCTCACAATTACTTCACCTAGATGGAAGCAGTTCAGTGCATAACAATCTAAACTAGAACAAATTTGATTTAATTTGAAGATCAGTTTGGCTTAATAGAGCTATTAGTTATCCCAGGTCAGACAAGCTGATGGAAAGAATAAGTTCTCATTTGGAAATACACAAAGGACACTTTACCTGCATGGCTGTACCCTCATACTGAAACAAGCCCATCACTGAGCGTTTAAAATTATTTCTTAACTTTTATTAGAAGATATTCACTTTAAACATAAAAACTAAGCAATAAGAAAGGAAAAGCATTTTTCACTTCAGTCCATACCAAAAGGGTAATCCCCATTTAGAAACATGCCTTAAATTCACGAGCCAATATCATAACTATACGAGGTATTGATAGTTACACAGACAGATACAACTGACTTTCCTTTTATAACCAACAGTCCTTAACAAAGCAAGACTCTCACAAGCAAGAATTCAGCTGGGATGGTGAAAGGATTACTCAGAAAAAACTTCAAATCTTATCAGACTAAGGTAAAATGTATCTCAAAAGACAACACATCCTTAATGCTACAAGAAAACAACAGCACAAAACTAGAAATGCCTTGGCCAATAGTCTTAATGTCTGACTCCTTTTCTTATGCACAAGAGTAAAGTAAAATTTTAAATAATTCTTTCTGGCAAGAGTTTTTATATTTAAACATACACACAAACATACAAGAAGGGATTTCCCACAACAGCAGTGGTAGCAGTTGTTTCCAAGGGTCAGTTTCTGCCTATTAGAATGGTAAATAGAAAAATCATAAGTAAAAGACCAGGTGATGCTGACTAGAGATTTAAGCAAAGCTTATATTTTACTATCTAAATTTCAAAGTGTGCAAAATGGTCCAAGACAATAAAAATGTGTATTTTCTTGTGCATTTTAATCACAGACTAAAGTATGAATCAGCACAAGTACCAATTAAAAAAAAAAAAGTGAGATGGAAATTCTCTCTTTAAGCAGTTTCACAGTTTCTTAATATGCTTGGTTGGCCTGTACAATAACTAACTATATTACTTATTTATAAACAGTTCTCTTTTGCTTTGATTTTATTTTACATTATTTAAATATAAATTAATGGAAGCCAATTCCCATACATTCTAAATATCAAATGCACCCTGATTTCACCATGAATGTAGGCACATACCTAATTTTAAACATTTGACTAGACATGTAATTAATTGACTTGGAGCCAATTATGACCCAATTATGAGTCCTCTGTAATTATTGCTTGAAATACTGCTGGATTTCTATTGAATGCAAGAGAAAATATTTCGGATCTCTATGAATACCTAAAGACTATTAAAACTGTTACTGTTTGACTTCCTCTTTTAGTTTTGTAAGATCAAGACTGAGGGGCTTTTCCACAGCTTTTGTCAGTGCAGTATTGCTGCTGTTTGCACAAGACTGAGGGACGGGCAGTGCAATTGCAGAAGGCAACCAGAGCATCAGCAGGTGATAAAGAGGAAACTGAAGGAAGGGAAGAAAAAGCCTTAGCTGCTGAACTGAGGCTGGTGTGCCCAGGTGGCCCAGAAGGCCAAGGGCATCCTGGACAGTACCAGCAGTAGTGTGGCCAGCAGGGTGATTCTTCCCCTGTACTCAGCACTGTACTCAGTACTCTTAAGGCTTGCTATTGTGCTAATAATTGAAAATACCTAGCAGATAGTCTGCAACAAATAAAGGGCATGTTATCCTCACAAAGCAAAATAATACACAGAAGATTCATATGTCAATAGCATTGATACACTGTTTTTCCTCTTCCAACTCTGTGGCATTGATCATCATTTCTAATAACATCTCATGAGACTTGTGCTGGATCACAGCAGAGTAAATAATGGAGAAAGGGCGAGCAAGAGGCAGCAGCAATTTCTGCCAACATGTTAAGAGTTACTAATTTTAGGTTAAAATTTATAATCCCACACCAAAAATTTTCAATGCCTACTTATTTCTATTCTGGTCTCTTCAAACACTGAATGAAATCCTTTCTTTCCAGTGAGTTAGACTTCCCAGTTTTCATTCACTAGCACAATGCTGCTGTACCCTGTTCCTGCAAGTGGTAGTTCAAATGCCAGGTCAAAATCCTAATCAAACACATTTTCCAGCTATTCTCCACTGATATGAAGCTATGTTTAAACCTCAAACTTCTGAACCATCTCCTACTAAAGCTACTCTCAACCCATCCCTTGGTGGGCACCTACATACTTCAGTGCAGGCACATGCTTCCATGCTTTAACGTATACAAAGGAGTTTGCCCAAAAATCACAGTGGCAGTCAAATAAACTCTCATAATCAAAGCTCAAGAGTCATGAATTCTGCTTGTGCTTTGTAACCACCAGACATTCTCAAGTCTAACATATACAGGATACTGCCTCTCCATGAAGTCAAGAGGAGTTTGCTCATCAACTTTCATGAGATCAGGAACTGACCCATAATATTTCATAAAACAACAAAAAGGAATGTATTTATGGTTTTATTATTATCCCTAATAAGGAAATAAGAAGAAAGAAAACACAGTACATGGTCTAGTCTATATGCACATGTGTTACTTGTATTAATATCGATGGGATTTAAAGCTACATATGGAGAGGATAAGATATATCCCTATGTGTTCAGCCATATGCTTAAGGAAGCTCCCCAAATGCTTGTAAATATGATCATGCTTTCTAACATACTATGTATTTATTTGAACAACGTTAAATCTCTAAGCCCTACTTTCCAGTCCATTAAAGCCTCAAATAATTGTTTATTTCCAGTTTAAAGTTACCTTATTTTTTAGCCATTAGAAGGCTGCCTGTAACCACATTTCCACAATACTTGGGGAATTCGAGAATTGATAATAACTCTCCCATTATCTGAAGGGGTACCTCTCTGGGATGAGAAATTCTCAAGATGAACTATATTTTAGCGAGGAATTCTTTCCAGAAGATTTTGGGACAGACCCAAAATGTGTAGCTGAAAGACCTGGAATGCTACTTGCACAAAAAACATGTGTTCATGCCATAGACCTCAGACAACTACATTCCTTCTGGAGGCCAAAGGCCTTGAAAGCTAGTCATCCTTCTGGATAGACTTGTTCTCATTTCCTTTTTGATTTTTAAGGTTTGAATGATAGCCTCAATAGGCTGAGGGAGCTGGACCTGTTCAGCCTTGAGAAGAGATGACTGAGAGGGAATGTACCATCAGCATCTATCAGTATCTGGTGGGAGTGTCAAGAGGATAGATCCAGGCTCTTGGTGGTGCCAAGCAATAGGACAAGAGGCAAAGAGAAGCAACTGATACACAGCAAGTTCCACCTGAACATGAGGAGAAGCTTCTTTACTGTGCAGGTGCACTGGAACAGATTGCCCAGAGAGGTTGTGGAGGTCACCCTCACTGGAGATATTCAAGAACTGTCTGGACACGATTCTGTTCAATGACCTCTAGGATCTCATTCCTGCCCGAGCAGGAAGGTTGGACCAGATGAGCCACCCTAGTACCTTCCAGACTGACCCATCCTGTGATTCTGTGAACATAGGACAAGGGTCTAACCCAGAAGGCAAGAGAGGGTTATTTTGGATTTCCCTTAGGGAAGAAGACTTCAGGATTCATCCCATGATTTATGACCTAGTGCAATTCGTGTTGGAATGAGATAGCTGAAGTCTTTATGAAACATCCAATGCCTGTTAGCAAATCATATTCATTATGTTCATGCAATTGATCATTCTATTTGACTTATCTTTTACTTTCTTTCCGTTGAGACTTGGTAACTGGTTTTATGATCACTCATGACCATAGTTTTATGCATTAAAAAGATGACTGGGATGGTTTACTGGTTTAACTGCTTCATCCAATGTTGTAGCCACAAATATAAAACCAGTCATGAAGGAACAGTCATTACACTCATGGTGCCCTTAACATCTCATGTAAATGCAGTATAGAACCAAAGACAACTTCATTTATAGCTGGCTGCCAAAAAACACCTTCTTCACTTGCCTGATGTAACCCTTTTGATACCAAGGTGATATGGCTGTTTACCTTTCTTAATGTCATCCAGGACATCAGTTTATAGTGAGGTATTACAATTTTATTTTCTTGCTCTTTTTGATCGTAAAGAAGATTTGAGAGCTCAGATTTTACCTTTAAAGTCTCAATTTATGATAAAAATCAGACTTTTGCCTACTGAGATACTTCTTACTTTGTAATATAGAAAACCAAAACAAACAGTCGTCATCTTTTTAAACTACATCAATGAACGGTGAAGTCAAATCCGGTTTCCCAGCAAGGAATTATTAAAAGACAGAAATAGTGCAATGACCACAGGAAATCTTTAAGCACCAAAATGGGGACAAAAATCTCCTGGGGAAAAGACAATATTTCCTACATGGTCATTCATGTCTCCTTGTAATACAATACAAGGGTATTGTTTGTTTGTCTGCTTAAGTAGATGGGTAGAATAAAATTAGAAACAAATCCTGACTACACAAACATTTCAAACACTAAATGCAGGCTTATGTGTTCCAATACCTGCCATTAAGTTATGCTTTATAATGTATAAGCAAAGAGGCCTTTGATCATTAATATATAAATAATTTTTGCCTTATTAGGAAAAGGTCACCAACCTCCAGCAGGATCTTTCACTTCAGGTCATACTGCATCTTGCTGAAATCTTAATATTGGTCATAAAATTTGTCAAAAGAATAGAAGAAAAACTCTAAAATAGATCCACATTGTAGTCAGACCCCTTCCCCAGGAATTCAGGCAAGGAATGTAAACCCAAAGATTTATTTTTCTGTTCAGGTCATGCCTGGGGTAGACTGCTGTGTTACTAAATTCCCTAATCTGAAGTCAAGAGCAAGACAAAGTTAACAGACCTCAACAGGCAAAAAAAGAGTCTTGAGGTAGCCCTCTGTGGACCATAACCTGAAGTTACAGCAATAAGCATTATCCCCACCACAAAGATGATTCAGAAGAAAATCCCACAGCTTACCTCAACATAGTCCCTGGCATGGCCCCAGTCTCTCTTAGCATCCAGATTGCCCAGGCTGAAACAATCCAGCTGTCCAAGGTGAATCTTTGCTACCGACCGGCTGATCTTTCGAGTGACAAAGTTAGCCCCTGGAAGAGAAATAAAAGGTGGTATCAGCACAGGCACAGTGGCAGATAGCTGGCCACAGGAGACACCTCGTATAGCCCAGCACAGGGCATTTTCAGTCTTCACTCAGTCCCCTCACACCACCTAGACCCATGCCACCTTTTATCATTTGAGCAAGCTAAGAAGCTTCCAGTGCAAGTGTCACATTAGTTGCACTTTCACAGCAAACATCTTTCTTTGTGGGACTTCTTAAGCATTCCTAATTTGCTGCCTCAGTATTCACTCCAGGCATAAAGCCAAAGAAAATCGTTTGGAATGTCAGTTCTTAAACACAAAATGCAAAAGGTTACATAAAGAAGACAGACATCTAAGACCACCCTCAAGTTTTCTGTTGCCATTTCTTTTTTCCTTTTTAATTTTTTTTCCAGGGAATGCATATATCTAAATAAGTTTGTTTACTAATAAAAAAAAAAAATCGAGACTATGCAAATACTACATATTCTCCAAAGAACTGTAATGGCTAAATGCATTCTACTTTTCTACTTATTTGGGATTCTTTGTCCTTCAGGTTCAGTTAGATCATGAAATTGTGATTTCAACTTTCTCGGTTGAAGACTGTACTTTATTTTATCATATCTGAGTATGTTGTTCACTGTATTACTTTGGAAAATTTGTGTCCCCATTTCTGCTCCCAGTGGAGTTGCTTTAAACAATATTTTTTGTTACTTATTTTCAGATCTTGATTTTTAGATTATGATGGCTGTGTTTCTAAAGGGTGGTCATAGTGTCCTCAAAAGCAGAGGGATTTGAATTTAGACCAGGAGTTTAGGCTAAACAAGCCAAATGGCATTTGCACACTAATGAGCCACAAAAATTAAAATTACATGCCTTTTTAATAGCTAAAAAAAGATATGATTAAGTGGTGACAGATGATACCTCCTCCAAATGAAAAACAGGAAAGTTAGTGAAAGTGTCTGCAGTTGTAAAGTGCTCTTAGCAATTTTCAAAAGTCTTAAGTAGTGTAGCTTATGCATTCAATGCATACATGCAGTTTTTTCACTATGGAACTCTGCTCTTTAGATGTGCATCTCAATTTGTTCTGTTTCCTGTCAAACAAATAGTACGTTGCTGCAACATTATTAAATAACATGAAGTGTCCTTTTCAGACTACTATTTTTTCCTGTAAAGGCAAGAGCACTACAGTACTTTTCTGTGTCATTTGACTCTACTAAAATTAAAAAAAAAAAAAAAAAAAAACACACCTCTAAGACCCATGTTGAATAAAGAATTTCAATAATTCAGAATTTACCACAGGATTAAGATTGAATTTTAAATTTTCATCAACTGCTGAACTAATTGCAATTCCAGTTATTAGCCATTTAGGATATACCATCAATTTGTGCCTGTTCTTTAGAAGGATGAAAATTATATAATTTCCATATCCCCTGAAAATGTAGTCATATATAAAGGAAGCTTCTTAAATAGTTTGATTTGCAAACTTTCAGAAACAAAATATAGTTCAGAGTCTTTTTCAAAGCAAATTTCTCAAGGATTAGACAGTACCAACCATGTGACTCTTGTTATGGTAACTTCTGAAAGCAAAGTACTGGGGTTCTCCTGTTCCTGGCTGGACAGGCTTGCAGCAGGACTGGAGTTCTGGCTTAACAGAAACCAGTGACAGAGTCTCCTTGGCTTAGTCAGACTGGCACCTCTCCAAAGATTGTTTCTATTTTTAACTTATCAAAGTGCTTTGAGACCTTCACACAAATTATTGCTAATTAATTTAAAACAGATTCAACCTATTGCAAAAACTTACTAGGATTAGCTCTGGAACTTCCTAACCTTCTGTACGTTCTGAAACTATTTCAGTTAGCATTTTTATTCAGCAAATAAGAGTTGAAGGAACAAGTTTCTTTCTAGGATAAAGTATATGGTTTAGAGTTCCAGGCTGCAAGTGAGTAAAAAGCAAAATGGACTGCTTTCAACGCTACATTCCCATTTGCAGCAAAAGCAATGAGAGTTCTAGTCACCATCTGCATTAAAGCAAGTTTTACTGTCAACCTGCACAACTAATGAATGTCAACTTCCCTTTTGGAGCAAACTCTTCCTCAGGAAAAAAAAAAAGCAAAAAAAAAAAAGCAGTGTATTTGGTTGTATGAGAGAAAAAACTATTATGCTATCAATTTAACTTTAAATATATGAAAGATACTGCACAAGAAAGAGCTGGTTTGTCTAGCAGAGCACAACAAATACTAGCAGCTGCTGTCTTCTCACAGTCACTGTTAACTGGAGAGAAACAATCTTCAAAGATATTCTCCAAGCAAAATCGGAATATTCCTCAAAAGGCTGAGATGAAGAACTAGAGAGCACCACAATGAAAAATGAAAACCTTTATTTTCCAGAAATATTCCAGTAAGGGTTCCACTACATAATACCAACCCTCTTCTTGGAAGTGCCTCAGCATTAAAGCTGTGGAAGAAAACTATGCTACTGTTCATTCTGAGAAATGCAATTAGAAAATTTTTTCATGCACCCAAGGACTGAATGGCACATTTCAGAAGCATTTAAATGATATGGTTCATAAACAATGTTTAAGTACCGATTCTCTTCAAACACAGTATCTTAAAATATCCCATTACACTCTGTGTTTGATCCCATGCCATTAAATGCACATCATAACTAGAATTTAAGTTGGTGCCCACTGGAGTCATACAAAATAGTTAAGGCTATGTCAGCATTTCCACTAAAAAGCCCTGTCTTAGAGGTTTGTTATTTGGCTATGAAATCTTGCTTTGATCTGAAATTTAGCAGAAATAATGTCTTTTTTCCTCAGGATTGGTTCTATCTAAAAGGTCCAGGCAGAGTGCTACAGATATCTTTGTATAACTGAATACAAAGTACCTTTTGAGGCACAGAAATTATTAGCTTCCTTCTTCCTCAGGAGGTAGTGAAGACTTGCTGATGTTGAACAGACGAGCATTTTTCTCTACAAAAGGGCCACTCAGTGCCAGGAAGAGTGTCTTCAAAGCTGCTGGTGTGTTAACCACTTTACCCTTTATGTTGATTTTCATTGGATCAAGGCAACACAGCAGCTAAAATGCCACCAGTTATCACAGGTGAATAAGGCCTAATTTGTTATGCTATTAACCTTACTAATTCACCTGGAAATGTGTTGGTGGTAGTGACAGAAACTACCTTAGACTGGTGGGAAAGAGATGTCAGAGTCCCACATTTGTTTCCTGGCTCTGCACTGCTTCCTCAGTTTAGAGAGGTTTCATAAAACACAACTCATTGCTCACACCTAGTATGAATAAATGTGGAGTGTTCAAAACTCTGTTACATGGTTGATGTATTTTGACTTATTTGAACGCTTTTTCCAAATGTGTGTGTGTGGCATATGGCTGGGAGCTCTCTATCCTGCAGCAACCCAGAGAAGAGTCATTCTTGCTGTCGGTAGGGCCAAACATACTGGGCTAAGTGCCTTGCACAGCTATCTATGCAGTGAATACCCCCCAGCCACGATGGGGCACATCACGCTCTGGTTTGCATCGCTACTGGCAGCACTGCAATTGCTGCAAAGCAGCATTAGGGATGAGGCCAGGCCGAAGAGATGTGGCCAGCAAAGGGTGCTTTGATGTGTCATTTCAGCGGTTCCAAACAGCCCAAGTTAAGCAGGGTCTGACAAGTTCTTATATTTTAAAAGGGGCCTTTAACAAGAGTTTTCATGACATCAACAGCTCTTTCAGAAACCCTGGGCATTAGCTTAGATTTGTTTTCAAAACCCAAGCCCTCCCTTTGAGATCGTTAGCATCCCAATAGGAACCATAAGGTCTGATTTACAAACCCAATTTATACTAGACAGGATTTAAAGCAAGGATTCCTCATCAGGCAGACCTGATCTGTAAAACATATAACTTGTCAGCAAACCACAGCTGGAACAATACTACAATAAAAAGAAATAGCAGAGGTATAATGCAATAGCTTTGGCTCTCCAGCCCAGGCCTGTCGCCCATTGCGCTGCCTGGCTCACGGTGGAAACTGCTCATCCCTTCGAGAAGGATGCTGCCTACATCTGGCAAAGATGCAGTTTTGAAAGCTTGACACATCTGTCATTAACACATATTTAAAACTATCACTTCAGGAGGCATGGTCTCAATGCACCTACAGTTCCAAAGCTGGATTGCCCCAAGACAGGAGAAAAAAAAAATCTTAGTCTCTGCATCAGTACCCCATTCCTTTTATCAGCACTGGGGTTTCACCCTTCATGTATCATCAGGAACCTGCCTGTTGGAAGCAGGTGTTTTTCTCTGGAACCTGTGGTTTAGAAGAGGCAGCCAAATGGATGAAGCAGCTTGAAGGGCCACTATTGTAGTATCTGTTTCTTTTCAAGAGTCATCATTTTCCAAGCTCTCAAGACTACATACAAAACCCAACTAATGACAAAACTGTGGTCTTAGGAAGACTGCTCTCCCTGTAAAACACTAGTTTTTGCATGCCTAAGAAAATCCATTATTAACCCTAGTAATATCATAGAATGATAATCAATTTCACAGAATTCAATAGCAGTACTTATCTATCAATTGAGATACAATCCTAGAACAATCTATCAAGTTCTCCTAACACCTTTTTTCTTCATTTTGCATAAAATATGATAAAAGGGTTTCTGTCTCTGAAGACGCTGACACAAGAAAAAGGTTGGAGTTTTGTTTTTTTTTTTCCTCCAAGTTTCTGCAGTTCTGGCATAGATTCTAGTGGAAGCCTAACGTGTTCAAACACATTGTGTTCCCAGCATTTCTACTAACCCAGAGGAACATATTTCTTTTAACATATGTGTGTTGTAAATGATACACTTAATGAGATCATTAAAATGTTTTGATTGCCTGAAAATCCACACTGCTCATCATTTCCATTCTATGACAACGTTTTCCATTTTTTGTAACAAGCTGAAATGAAAAAACAAAGCAACACCCAGATTTCTAAGAAAAGAAGCCCTGAATCTCCTTATACTGATGAAAATCAGTAACAATTATTCCAAAGCCAATGGATTTATATCACTGTAAACCAAATGAAAAATCAAGTTATAGATCTTTAAATTAACCTTCCATATTTTGTCTTTAAATGCAATTTTAAACTGTGTCTTGATCAAAACAACTGATACAGTACTGCATTTTGGTAAAACTAGTAGAGCAGCTACTTAATATACGTTAAACATTCATGCATTTAAATTGTGAACCCATTCTCAATTTAAAATAACAAATTGTTGTTCTCACAACAACAATTGTACAAAGTAGAAACATCACTTTTTGGAAAAATAGGAAAAATCATTGTTAAAAGTGATTTTTTTTCCTTCTATTCATCATAATATCCTACAAATTTTACTCAGCGGGTACAGCTACCTTTGGATGATCTAGCCATAAAGTCCACAATAAGATTTTTGCAAAACAAAATACATATGAAATAGGGGTGATATGATTCATAAGGAACTCCTTGTAAAGTCATGCATGGGAAACATCTTCCTGACTGGAGCAGTAAATAATTTTATTTCCTGAAACATGAGATTTAGTGCTTTAATACTTACATTTTAATCCTGTATAACATAGCTGGAAATACTTTGTTTCATCATAACGTCTTTTTCTCTGTTCTTTAAAATTTTAGAAGTACCTTATGGTGGTGGTTTTCTCAGATTTTTAATGTATTTGCAATGTTTTTCAAACATTTTCAGTTTACATAGCCCAAACTATTTTCCAATGGACATGTATCTTTCTCTAAACAGGAAAGATAAAGCTACTGATAATATTTTTTGAAAAATGTTATTCTTCATCAACCCCCTGGGAAACAATTATGCAACAAAAAATGCAGAGATGCCAGATTGAAAGCAGTGGTCCAGTAACGAGGATAAAATTGCCCCTCCTTATCAAGGGACCCGCATTTGGAACAAATTTGAAATGTGTGATTTACATAAAATGATGTGGTAGTAATGCCTTTAAATACTGCTAACGAAGACATCAATGAGCTATCAATTCAGTATCAACTGAATTATTTTGTTTTATAATATATTGATACACATCCACTTGCACACAGAACATTTGAAGAGCTAAGGGCAACAGGAGGTCATTGAACTACACATGGAGAGAACACAAATTAATTGCTTTTATTAACTGAGTGGAAAATGAGAGTGAGAGACAGTCTTGTGAGGAACAACAAGGTACAGAAATGTGGAGGGAGCACAGAGAGTAGAAAAATTTTTCTTTTTCCCAGCGGGTGAAAAGATAGCACAAAGCCTGCCTCAGGGGGAATTAGTAAGTCCTGTAGAAAAGGTGCACAGAAGCAGAGAAAAGAGACCTACCAGCCACCCCAGGGGATGGGGATGAGAGGTGGTGTTTGTCACGGCACAGCCACGCTCCCCAGTGATTCAGGGCTGCTCGCCCTCCACCGGGCATCTGTCACCAGGGCTTTAGACTCTTCATGACTGGTTTGCATACAAACAGATATAGGTTTCCACCTCTCAAAAAACAATGACAGTATCGTTTCTATGACTACACCGTGCAACAATGGTGTTTGATTAGCAGACAATCTGCGTGTGTACGGTGTAATGCAAAGCCATTAGATTTCACATTAGAAATACCACTGTTAGGCACTAATTACATTTCTCAGCTCTACCATATGGGGCTGTTAGAAGGAGAGGATGATATACCAGCAATAACTGTTGGCCAAAAGGTGCTATTTTAGTATATTTCCTCCATATAATTTTTCTTAAATTAAAATATTTTCCCCTCAGGAACTGTACTCTGAACAGGAAAAGGTGAGGCATCAAAGATTCTTATAAAGGAAAACCCAAACATTAATACTGAAAACAATATGTAAAAGTGTTATTCCTGTTCCCAAGTTTATGTTGTTAATGGCGCTTACATAAACAGAGCAGCGTTTCGCTTACAGAAAACTTAACCTTTTGCTCTAAACTATTCACTTTGGTTTTTTTAATCACAGCTCATATACACTGCATTGTAAAACAAAGGTAAATGTCTTTATCCACTCTGATTTGCTAACATTCATTTAAGCTGTGTTTTTTAAATTGTACAACTAAGGTTATTGAATTAAACCTCTCATTTCAGCTGTCACAGGATTAGGCAAGCCCTTGCATGTGTGATCTGTGGGTAAACATGAGTGTGCTTGCCCATCAGTACAGACGCTTTATATTGTTAAAGCCTGTGTAAACAATTGGAGTTAAGTACACGCTTTGCTGAATTGGTGCTACAATAGCTAGAACTGTATGCAACCAAAAGGAAAATCCAGCACTTGCACAAAATGGAATTATCCTGCAGTCTTAGGCAACTTGCACCAAAAACCCTCTGAATTTAACTTCCCTTGTTAAATGGCTATCAAAGTTCAGACAACTGTGCTCTTAAATTTAACACCCCTTTCCTTTTCTCCCCGTCTTTCCCCTCCTCCATCCTCTCAGCAACCAGTAGCACATCAAAAGTTGCTGTTTGATGGTTCAAGCTGAGACGTTCAGCCTTTACCCTCGCACTCTCTTGAGATGAAGCAGGCAAGGCTTTTAATCTTACCTGGTGACACATGACTGACTAATACAGTTTCTTGGACCTTCTGACCTCTGAGGGACTAAATCTGGTCGGTCTCTCAGCCTCTCCAGGTGGCTGGGACATCAATTTGCGGTGGGTCATGATGTAAACAAAGTTTTGCACAGGTCATCTGTGACTTTCTGTGCACCCATCATTGTGCTAACTTTTAATGTGCAAATTTCTTGAGTATAAAATGTATCATTTCACTTCAAGTCAGGGGGAAAAAGAATTTTCCTTTAGTTTTACTGTAGGTTAAAGACTGTAACAAGAGCTAGCCTTGAAACCAGTCACAGTAGCAAATTTGCTGAGTCAGTGCTGATGTATTTTCTTGGAGCGAGAGAAACGGTCTGGCTACAGCCAAGTAGCTTATTTGAAACTTTGCCTCCCACACAAACTAATAAAGCAGTGCTAGACGGGTTTGACACTTATACAGTATAACTCAAGATGTTCCTAATCCATGTGCCTCCCTTTGGAGCTTTGTTGCTCAACTGTTTTTCTCCTAGGACTTTCTTCTGGTTAGCTTTGAGACAGTGGTAGTCCTCGAGACACCCTTTAGGCCCTCAATACATCATTTGGTAAATGTGTTTCGATTTTACTAAACCACTGTTTGCTACAGGAGTCCTGGAATCACCAAGAGGGGGTCCTGAAACACAGCTGAATCATTTTTTTCAGGGAGCTGGAAACAGCTGAAGGGAAAGAGCGCATCAAGAACTAACAAGGTGAGGGCCAGTAAGAACTGGAGGGAAGGAAAAAAAAAGAAATCTCAGCTTTTGCAAATACAGGAGGCACATTTTTTTCTAGTATGAAAATGCAAGGTGCTACATTTCCTTCCATGTTCCACGTTATGAAGAGCTGGATTTTCAGCTAGGATGGGGTGAGAAATACATCTCCAACACCTCTGATGATCCCAACAAGTCAACATACAGATCATCACTTGCAAAGGTCTACAGTTACAAGGATGAAATCTTCCAGCTACAGACACCCTTTCAGACTCTCAACAGACCAATCAAGTAAACACATGGCTCAGATGTCAGAGCCAAAAAGAAATTTCCATAGTGTGTGCTGTGGCATGCAGTGAAGCTGGTGTGCAACCCAGGGTATAAGATCGGCTCATGGTGCTCTCAGCCTACTCTCCCTGTCCATGCTGTCCCCATTCCCAAGCTCTGCTTCTGCATAGGGACAAGTGGTTCTGCTGAAGACAGAGCAGGACAACACTGGAAGTCATTCTTTTGGATAAAACCAAAGTAACAACTCTGAAATGTAGCATTTTAACAACAGACCCCAGTGAAAAAAGCTTCAATTGACTGTGTGAAGCAGGAGGAAGGGGAACCCAACCCTAAAGTAAGCCCCCAAGCCCTAACAGTTTTAGAAGATATTGGGGTGAAAAGGCAGAGACAAGATGACAGTACACCAGGAAGACAGCACGCCAACAAAGACGGCATGTCCCTTCTGGTCCAAAGGACTTGGCCATGTTTGGTCTAGCTGTGTTGACCTCCTCTACTAAGCCAATAAAAACATTATTTCACCTAGCTGTAGTTACTGCTGGTTGCTTAAACTTCCCATAAAAGCTATGTCCTTACAGCAGAGCAGGATGTGATCACTCTCAGAGGACCCTGAAGTTAAGCAAGGGTGCTACGGCTTCCACACCCAAGCTCCGAACTGGAAATGCCACCAGACAGAGCGGCAGCTCTCCCACAGGCAGAGAGGGTAGGTCAGGAGGTTGCATAAAAACCATTGCTGAGAGTGAACTCCCCTCTGGGACAAAGCCTGGGCATGTTCCTAATTTTCACTCTAAAATGAATAAGGCACCGAAAAAAGAAATGGACCCTTATTTAATGAGAAAATATTTTGAACACAACCGGTGAGTAAAATTCTAACAGCTTTTTGAAATGTACACACGTTTCAATGAATATTCCTTTTTACTAATGTTGCCACTGAAACTGAATCCCACTCCTCAATTCTTTCTCTGTGGGAATAGAGTTTCTCTAGTGTAATTAATAATAAAAAAAATTACACAGCTATAAACCCACAGAACTCAGCTTTCTGGCAAGATAAATTGGTGCAGTTTCACTGAAGTCAGATTACTTAAATTTACAAAGAGGCCAAACTTAAACATACCCCCAATTAACACGTTCAATCACCACAGAAGTTTTGCACAAGAAAATATGAAACAAAACATTTGGAAAGTGATTCAATGACAAAAAAAAAGTGCCTATATAATATGTCCATTTACCACCATTCAGCTTGTTATGCTCACTACTGTTTTAATAACAGTATTTTTAAGAACACTTCTTCCTTTGTGGACTCATGAAATTCATTGTTATCCTGTTTTTGTGATATTTCCCATTTAAGTTAGTTTATACTTCCTCTAGGAACAGAAGAGGCAGTCAGATCACCTGCTGTTCTGAGATGTCTACAATACTTGAACACAATGGGGTGAAACCAGGACAGAAAGTTAGCCCAATTCTGAATTTCCTGGCTTTGTATTTTTAGTGGGACCTTTCACATCATTTTAATATCCCCATAGGTAGCTGTGCATGTACTCAGAAAAACACACATGCACATACACATGCTCTGTACATACTCAGGACAAAGCTGTAAATTCTAGCACCAAAAGTTAGAATTATGTGTTTCAGTGTTGTTTCTGAATGCACAATGATACAGTTTTACAGAACACTTCTAGATTACATACTGTAATGTTTTTCCTAATAGAATTGCCCCTAGTCCAGAGAAGAGACTTGGTCTGAGAGCAAAAATTGCTGTCTTGTAAGAAATGAAGTAGGCAAAGGTCCTATGGAGCCTGAAGCTAACCAAAGGTAAAGAACTTCAGAGACAGAAATGATAGATTCACAGTTCCGTCTGATTAATGCTGTTACAGGAAAATGAACAAAAGCCTGGTTCTTGTGCAAATTCTGAAAGGGTGCTCAGAAAGTCACTTAAATCCAGGTTCTCATTTAGTCACTGATGCATATTCCGCTATGTGCTTGTTACCAAGTGCTAGGGTGGAAACAGATGAGAGTTTTATTTTGAACATGAAATAATCAATCAAGCAATGTAAACCTTTTTACATTTTTCATGCCTTAATTTCTTCCCCCCCCTGCCCCGCAAAAGAAGATAAAATTCCAAAATTTTACAAGAATTTGAGAAAGTTAAGTATTTTGATATTTGTGAAACAATGAAACAGAAGTACCCTGGAAGAGTCAAAAAAGCATGAAATCACTCAATAGAGTAAACAAATCTGCTGTAAAAGAATGTTTTTCTTGTTCTCTGCCCACCATTCCAACTCCCCACCCCAAGATTGAACATCTAGTCAATTCCAGTGAGAACTCCCCGTTCCATGCAAGGAATAAGGAAAAGGGAGCCTGTGGGGAAAAAACCCAAAAGTACAAACAAGGGCTTAATCAAAACATAGGCGCAAGTTTAAGTTTGTGGAGGCACCCCCCATTCAGTCATTACACAATTTATGAGCTAATCAAATTTGCAAAGCTCCTTTTACCCTCCTTTCATAGTTTTCAGGATGTATTCATATGTACCTCATTTTTTATGCCCACACTGAGGTGAGGAAGATTCTTACTGCTGTAGCTAGAGAATGCTAAAATTTTCTGCTTCAGTCTAGAACATGCTTCCAAAACTGGACAAAACTGAACTTTGAATAGTTTCCCAAAGCACACTAAAGAGTTCGTCTCTCAAAGGGCAGCTTATTGATGGGCTTGAGGAGCAGAGAGGGAAATCACTGAAATTTAACCCTGAACCCCACGTGAACCCAGGGATTGGGACTGCATATTTTCCACTGTCCTGCCATCTGCTGCTTCACTGCACATGGTAATCTCTGGCAACCCCACTGAGAGCTGCCTGGGCTGTGGCTCTGTTCAGACAGGGTGTAGAAAGAAAAGACACTGAGAATGTCATGGCTGACTGACCAGACTACTGAGATCAGAGAGATTATGCCTCATTTGCTCACCAAGCCCTGCCAAAAGCAACACCATTTAACTGCAGGTACTCAAAACCCAACAGGCATGTTTAAAGGAAAAGTAGGCTAAAAAAGAGGACCATTCATAACATGCATTTGTTTGGGACACTGTAGCTACGACCTTTTGGCAATTACTCATGAGAGTTTTAAAAGAAAGTTTACAGTGCCCAGCACTTCAGGTACAAGTGGTATCTGGCAGAGAGTATCACACCCAGTTGCAGGACACACCAACCTGGGATATGACTCAAGGCAGGAGTAAAAAAAGGGACCTAATAGCCCAACAAACAGAGATAAACAGAGAAAAAACATAGCTGTTATTTTAAAACAGCTACAGTCTGTTTATCTCCTGGCTGTGAAACGCTGCACAGTATGGGAGTGTGAGGGTTTGGTACTTATATGCATAACCTTCATATGTCATCTCATGACAGGGGACCTCCCTTGAGCCAAAGCCAAACCTACATTTGTTCCCCAGAGCACCCCCACCAGGCTCCAGATGCAGCAGACGAAGAATCAGCTCTCAAACTCTGATTTCCTCTGACCACACTGTTCTGAATAAGGGCCCCCAACCCTTCCAGTGATTAAGTATCAAATGTTTACACACAGACTTACTGACTTTCAAAATGATGACTCTAAAAGCTAAGGAATATTTCAGAAGTGTCTTAGAACTGCTAAGGTATATTTTTAGGGGTGTTGGACCCGCAAGAACATTACTGTAAGATACAGATTATTGTAGATTTTTTGAGTCTTATCATGCTGACAACAACCACCTGTTATTAATGTATCTCTCTCCCTCATCCTCCCTGCTTCTGCCAGAAGTACTAGAAATAAAGATGTAATTCTATATATGTGTCTACAAAAACATCTTGCCCTATTTCTTCACTCAAATGCTGATCTTGGAAATGACAGTGTCTTCTCTTCTATCTGTTTAGGGAAAAAAGGGCACTCTGATAAGATAAGCTTCTCCAGGGGCTGCAGAACTATGGTTGGCAGACATCAGGGTTGACAAATGTTCTTCTAATTGCAAAGGGACACTACAAAATTGTCCTCTGATGTGGAATAGACAATCACTGTCACCCTTTCTTCTTCCCTGCTGCTCTACTGCCTCCACTCTGTCTGCCTCACAGGGAGATCAGGAAAGAGACAGAAAAAAACATGTAAGAGAAGAGAAACAGGCATCTTTTCCCCAGTTCCAGCTGTGTTGGAGCCAACAGGCTCTGTTGTTTTGATGATTCCAGGACCCTCACGTCTCATTTGATCCCTGCTTGACAGAAGTGCACAGCAGAGGTGGGAATGTCTTGCAGACTTACAGAGGGAGCTTCTGAAACCCTTAGGCTGTTCCCTCCAAGACAGGGTCCTTCTTTCTGAGAGCTGGAGTCAAATAACCTCGACACCAGCCTCTGGTTAGTAAGACAGGAGCAATGTGGTAAAATGAGTAAGGCAAAGAGATCAAACATGCTTTCCACTGTATTTTTCTTTTGATTCGAACACATATCTTGAAAAAGAGTAGGTTTGCAGTAATAAGCTACCCACTAACATTCTCAGTTTTAACTTCTCTGCTGCTAAGCCCTGCTGAATCAGAGCTCCCGCTCCCACTCTCCTTCTTGACACATAACCTCAGGGACAGCCACGAAGCTGGGCAGGCTTTATAAAATGTACTAAATGAAGCAACTTTCAATAATAACAAGGACTGGCAGGTAGCCATGTTAGAGGAGGAAAGACCTAGTAGGAATGTCCTGCAGCATAAAAGTCTCTGTTGTTCTCATTACTGCAGAGGAAGAAAATCTCTTTAAATGCTTTTGATTCAAATGATCATTTGACAGAAACAACGGACAAGACAAATGGCTGTAAACCAAGGCAATTGGATTTCCTACTGCTACAATATCTTACTTGGCTCCCATGACACAATTTCTCTGTTATTCTGCCTTGCCATGGTAAAGTAAACTTACAGGCTACCCAGAAAACAGATGAGTGTAATCAGTCCTTTATAAATTATATCCCTTCACTCAAAGAAAGCAAATAACTTTGCTGGCTCTATAATAACTGTTTCTAATACTTCATTTATTCTTTAAATTGTTTAAAAAACACTTCAAGAGAGGTCAAGATGAGAGGGCAACAATAATTGGAGATTAAGGAGACTCTCTAAGTATTTTGCACCTGTGAGTAAACACTTTGGTAATTATTATGATATGAGATAGATCTACTAAAAAACCCCCCAACAGCTTATTTATGATTTTCTTGGACATATATGTTATTTCATCTGAGAGGGAGCCCCCATCTTTTCCAGAGCTATTTCAATTCAAATTTAAGCAGCTGCAAATTTGTCTAATGTCATGTGACTGGCAAGTCAACAGCAAGATTTAACCTCGTCTCCTATGGAAGGAACATCAAGAAACAATGAGCCAAGGGTAAGTGATATTCTCATGAAGTTTTTTCCAAGTCCCTTGAGGAAGCAGGGACTTTTCTCCTCAGAGACAAATATGTTAAAGCCCACAGAGTCAAGAACAAGCAGAACTGAGCCTGAAGGATAGAGATGTGAATTAACACGCAGGACTGGTGTTCAGGTGGGGTTTCAGAAAGGACTTTCTAACACAAACTGGACATCATGTCCTTTTGCAGTCTCTGGGGCATGGTTCTGCCCACTCTGGTTTTTGTTCTTCCTATGCCCATGCACAGCACTAGCAGTGGTCATGGCAGCATGCTAGAAAAGGGAATGGAATGAACTGTGCAACACCATCTCCTGAGCTGCTGAGTGTCACAACTGTGCAGATGCCTAATGCAGCTGAAATCCCACATATCAATTAATACTAATCCACACTTTGAAAGTACATATGGATAAAATTAGATTAAATCTTTAAACAGTCAACCCAGTGGTTTCTTTTAAAATAATTAAAATTTAGCATGTCAGAAAAAAATGTCTTCCTAGTAATTTTTCTGCACAGCCAAGAAGAGGTTGCTAAAGAAACCACTAGAGTCCCATAATCTCCCTACCATTTTAAAAGAGAACCCAAAACAAGTTCCTGAAAAAGAAAAAACAATCAAATTCTGAGTAATTATACAGAAAAAATAAACTTAAACATGACAAAAATATTTGCTGAGGAATTTAAAAGGAGCCAGGGCTATAGACATACTGGCTTACGAAAATTAAGTTAAATTTTTAAGTTATTCTTAAGAGTTTCAATGGAATTCAGTAAACGGTATTTGATTCATGAGAAAGTACTCTCCCCATTTTATATGGTCAGGTTATAGAAATGCAAATTCAAAATTTAGATTTTATGTAATTCCCCTTTATTTCTTTTTAACCCACGTTTCCTTCATCTCCTCAATGGCACAAAGTCATGCAGAGCTAGACACAGACACAAGCTCTCTTCAAACTGCTTCAGTCTAATACCAAATCAATACAGATTATTTCCACATAAAATGGTAACTGAACCACAGTTGTTACCTGAACCAAATTCTTTGTTTACCCTAATGCAGAACTGAACCAAGAAGAAAATACCTGATTATTGGATCAGAATAATTAACAGAGAATTTTCAGAGGAAGTTCCCTAATCACTTGAACTTACATTTAAAAATTTTGCATTTTTCAGCTTGAACTAATTCAAAAATACCAGTGCAGATAAATAATTATTAATCTGTCTGAATTGAACTGACTTGCCTGAGTCTAAGGAAAATCAGATCCAAACCAAGCAATTTTCATGGTTGTTTTACCTGGGTTTTTTTTTTGTTATTGGTATTTTTCAAACATCACAAGTCCAGGAAACACAACTGTGTACAGGAAACACAATTTTTCTTTCATTTTTTGAATTAATTACAATAATCTTAGCAGTGTCTTCCACAAACATTGCAGAGTAAAACAGAAATGAGGCTGAACTAACATTTCAAGGTAGCTGCCGTCTACAACAGTACATACTTGAGAAGTTCTGCTTTGGAAGTAGAGAATAAGGCCCTCTTAAAACTATTTTGTTTATGTCTTGAAAGCTCTCTGTGAGGTATCTTTAAAATATGTAAAAATACCAGGGCTGTGAAAAATCTGAATCATCTTGTCACTAAACAGCAGGTTTGAACATCAGATAAAGGCAACTGAGATTTTATTAAAAAATAACTTACTTCATCTTGTGGCTGCATAAGTATTTTTTTCCTGACAGGCTACAGAAAAATAAAAGGCATTTCTGTTAATCCATTGAGGATTAATGTTCTAATTTTTTGCATTTTAGTAGTCTCAAGGAAAAGCATATTTTAAAAAGTGTTAAATCTTTCAGATTTTTTTTACTCCATCCCAAGCCTTTTGTATTAAATATTAAACTATCTGATTTTAACCAGTAGAAACAATACTGAGTTTGACTGAACCCTCACGTACATTATCAGTTAGGAAAATTTTGATTTATCCTTTTACAGAAAATTTTACTGAACACAGAAATTCTTTCATCAGACTCCCATGTACAAGCTGCCATCTTCAAGCATCATCCACATAGTCACACACATTCATAATTTTGGAAAAAATGAATGAACATTCCCTGATGACTCTGTGGGTTTCTTCATGGGTGTTGATGCCTGGCTATCACTGTCTATAAATGTGATGGTAAACCAGATGATATCACCACACCACCAAACCCACAACGAACCTGTAGAACCAAAGTGACAGAAGACACTTAACTTACTTGCAAGTAAGACCAGAGTTGTGCAATAACTGCAGCACACTAATGAAATCAAACCCAGAATTGCTTCATCCCATGATTTCAAAACAAAGAGCTTCTTTAAGTGCAATTTAAGATTATGATGCTTTTCTCAAGAAAAGCATCATCATGAGACACAGCAAAAATTTAATAATGACCTGTTATTCACTGGCCACTTCTCTGACACCATTTTGGCAATAGATCTTGGATTCAACAGCATGACAAAAACTGTTGCCAGTTCTTCAGTAACACAAGCACTTTCAGAACTAGGTAGCAAAGGTACCAGTTGCCTACTGTTGTTACATGAAGTCAAGCTTTCAAGTTACCAGCCTGAGTTACTGTTACACCAATCTTGCTCTGCTTTTCGTAAATATTGCAAGATCTGCAGGGACCATGAAATAAGCTAAAAATAAAACAACTGTATATGTGCTATGCTCTTTTTTTTTAACTTATTCTTGTGCAAATCTCAAACAGCACATATAGTTTTCACCAAAATTCAGGCGATTCAAATCACCACCTGGAAGCTGCAGCACATCTGGACGGGGCCCAGGGCACAGGGCAGCTATTCAGAAAAGGAGAAGCACATCCACTATCTAGTTTTAGACCACACAGAGGGGAGAGGTTTGTCCATAACACACAAGTTGCAGGTGCTTTACCCCAATAGAGCATGAGCACAAGTCACACTACTAGCACCAGTCCATCCCATTCCCCCATTTTCCCTAAAGGGTCAGGACTTGCGAGGTGGAAGGCACATCCCTGCTGAAAAACACGTTAAAATTAGCAACTAATGGCTTGATTTTCACTGGTAGATATATGCAATACTTACAAAAACAAACAGCATAGCAATAAAAATTTGCATGATGCCTGTTGTGGTCACAGGATTGACTTTACTCTACATTCAATGGCACTTCAGTACAAATATTTAAAATGAAGTATAATACTGGTGCCATCCCAAACCAACAAAGTTTTTAAGACCATGGATAATTTCCAATTTACTCCATTTTCAAGAATTACATAAAATTTGGGAAGTTGAAGAACTTTTCCTGACCTTGGGAAGTGCACAGTGCACATTGCACAGTGAAGCAATGGTAACAAAATAATGGTGACAAATGATCATGGTGGTTATTTTTACAGTCTCAAGCAAAAAGAAACTCAGTGTGGGAGCACAGAGTGTACAACACAACAGGAGTATCCCTAATGGATGCACACATGCCTGCCAGTGACTCACTATATGGGCATGAGGTGGGGCTGAGAAGAGGAAGGTGTCAGCAAGAATGCACGAAGAAGATTTATAACTTAAAAAGCAACTGTTTCAAAATTTTTTTAAAAAGAAATGGAACATAAAATACTTCTGAGTGTTACTGATTTTTTTTTTTGCAGGTCTTCTGGAATTGTCTTAAACCCAAAATGAGCTCTAGATTTTTCCAGATTTGCACTTCCTACACCTGAGATTACTATAGGATTTTGTAAAGTTTTGCAAATATTCTTAATCCACCTATTGATGGATATTGATGCAATGAATAAACGTCTTAAATCTTTTTAAATGTAGGGATTGTAATATAAATGAGGAGAAAAAAAAGGATGTAAACTGAAGGTCTGAGTTGTTTACTGGATAATTCTTTACTACTTATAAGTTGATTCACATATAATGGCATGAAATCAAGGCCTTGACTTCAAAAATAAGAATCCATCGGTATTCCTGCAACATTTCTATAGCAGTAGTTCTCAAACTCGTGTCCTAGGGCAAAAAATTCAGAGAAAGTAGAGAAAACATGATACTGTATTCTCTCTGTTGGCTTGGGTTTCATTTGTTTTCCTGTACCAAAGAGCAACCCTGAAGGGTTTCATGGGAAACCTGCTAAGTCTCTGTCTTAACAGCTTTCTTTCTATAGGGGTGAGATACAATACACATCAAAATATGCAACTGATATTGCAACATCTAAATAGCATGGGGTATCTGGTTTAATTACAATGCTTTGGGCCATAGCTTTCATTTGCCAATCATTGCCTAACAATTAAGTAGAACATAATTAAATTTTAAGAGTCTAAGAAAGGCAAATCCTTGAAAAGGAAATATTTTAACATGGTTGGCAAGGTGAGTAAACATCAACAGTGTGGGAAACACTTGTAGCTGACAGTATATACACTGCTATAACTCCTTGTAACAGAGGCTAAAATCTGTTAAAAAATACTTGCAATTAGGTGAATAAAACTGGCACAAATCACCAGTCAGCCACTTGTTGGGATTTTCAGCTATTTCAGTCACAACAGGATATGTTTATAAATGCAAAACTTCTGTGCATCCCCAAAAAGTACATAATGCATGTGATGGTCTGAAATCAAGCTACCTACACATGCAATGTTTGTCTGTGTGGTTTTGCTTCTTATTTTTAAACACATTTCTGGGAACTTTAAGTGAAACACTTAGTGAAATCAAGACAGAGAAAGAAAACTGTTCTTAAGTTCAAACCAAGCTCTGACCAAATGCACTAACTTTCTCTCAGATTAAGCAACATACCTTCCTACAACTGCTGTAAAATCCCACTGAGTGATGAATCTTATCAGAGGTGACATCCAATCACATTGCATTTCTCACTTATTTATTTTTAATGAATCCTGATAACTTTGTTGAGGAATAATCTGTTGATGTTTCCTTCTGCAGTGTTTTCTGAACCACTAATGGTGGAACTGTTTTATTGTGAATTAGAGTCTCTCCTGTTCAGCTTCCCATATCTGCAATGTCTCAGTGGGCTGATTTCAAATAACTTTTTAAAACAACATGCACTTTTAATAGATTTAATTTTTTTTTTTAATTATGCATGACTAAGTAGAGAGAATTGTCAACCTTTTGGAGAGCTATTTTAGGGAAAACAGGATGCACACTGCTGAGAAAATGTTTCAGATAGTAAGATGGGCCAGGTAAGCCTGGCAGTCACTCCACACCTACAAGCTGTGAGTATGACCAGGCTTGCAAGTTTCTGCATCTGGCAGACAATGCCCAAAACTTGAAGGTTGTGGAATAAGGCCTAGAGAGTGACATACTTTTATATAAAGTATTCATCTTTGCAGTGGTACCCAGAACTCTGAAGATGAGTTGTAAGCAATTCCTAATGGTTTTTCCGTCATAGTCTCAGAGGAACATTGATGTTGGATTACATAGCAGGAGGAAGACAAAGCAGTACACTAGTGTATCACATGAGAAATGTATATATTTGACAGAATTTTAAACATAGTAAGACACAGGTCTTCAGAAGTTTAAGAAATCATTAATATGGCAACAATGACTAAAATACTAAACATTCATTACTTGTAGAATATCAACAATGTAAGATAGATTCATTTATGCAACATCTCTTGCAATAATGATGGGACCTTTGCTGTTTGTGTGATTTTTTTTTTCATTTCTTGCCTCTATTTCAGAATACAATGACATTTAATGAAACACAACAGAACAAAATAACCATGTAGATGCAACTGCAAGTAAAAATGGCTCAAGGAATTTCTTGACAGAAGCAAGAAATACAGAGGAGGTTGGCCGTGGCTGAGTCCCCACGTCTGGGAAAACTGTATCCTGCAGTATGCTCGCTTCTCCAAGGCTCTGGGTACCACTGAACAATGACTTAACCCTGCATTCAAAGGAGGTGTTGTTCCCCAGCTAAAGTGTTTGTGTGAAGGGAGGATCTCACAGGCAGCAGCCTGGACTGCATTCCTACAGAGCCCTGGACTGGACAGGCAGTGGGCTGGGTCATCTTTCATGCATGGTCTCTGAGATGACCACACTGTGTCAATACTGTCTCCTACACTCTCCCCTAATGCTCCAGCCAGGGCAGTGGGATAAGGCAGCTAAATGGACTTCTGGCTGAAACCAGTTCTGTTCTTGGGACCTTCTGCAAGCTCTGCATTCACTTTAAGCTAGTTTGTAAAATGCAAGCTGTAAATCTCACAATTCTTGCTTGTATTTCATGTTCTCATTTATACATACACAAGAAGAGCACAATGGTCACATTTTCCATTGTGCTTTGCCTGGGGAAAAATAAATGTAACAAAGGGAAAAAAATAGGGGAATAGGAACATAAAACACATTATTTCTAAAAATCCTGCCACAAGTTTGTGCATTAATGAAGACATGAGAACACTACAGGTGAGATACATGCTCTGCCACTCAATTTCTCATTACTGACTTTCATAAATTCCACAGCACTTTATTTCAAAGTTTTCAGCTGATATTTAATTAGAGAAAAAAAAGTCTGAAAATTTTAGTTTAAGAAAGTAACACTGATATATGTTAATATAACATATTAAGGAATGTTAAGAATTACTTGGTAAAGTTTTCTAAATTTAATAGTTTTGACATTTTGTAAATTGTGGGGATATTCTGCCCTTTTTTTTTTTTTTTTTTTAGATTAAAAAAAAGTTGAAATCAATCATGGAAGACAGCAAAACTTGTAATCTACTTTCTTCTCAACACAGTATAAGCCACAGGAGAGCATATGATTTAATGACAAAAAGATGCTTCTGATAAGATAATAATTTGCTCAAGGAGAGATCTGAGTTGTGAATGCAGCTGTTCCAAAAAATCTAAACCCACAGGCAAGAAGTTTTTGTACGAGCTATATCCATAACTACTTAGATAAACTGGTGATAGACCCCAGAAAAGTACAACAGATAGAGAAGCGAAGAATCAGGGCTACTTTGAGACTGAAAAGGAAGAAAAAAAAAGAGGTGGTAAAGATTACCACAATCTATTGTTGCAAAGACTGAATCAAAAAGATTTCAGTAGTCAGACTGCTCAACACAGTATCTTACTTCATCGATGACTCGCTTTAGAAAAATACTTTTTTATATTCTGATTCAGCTCACTTAAATGATTATTTCATTCCCATACATGACAAGTTCCATGGCACTGACCTGGATTACCTAGATGCCCAAAACTAGGGGCAGGCAGAAATGGTCTCACTCCTCAGTTCTTATTTCAGGTGTCTGGTACTTCTTTTAAAACACAAGCTCATGAAGGGAAACCCACTCATATTTTAGTGTGCTCGCACTGCTTTCATGTCTCAGTATCGGCTAGCACTGGGAAAGTGGCACTAGAAATATAAGGTTAATATGGTTTACTAGCAACATAAGAACCAGACAAAAAATCTCCACATTTTGTGATATGCACTGATCTGTACTGATTGGTCAGTAGCAGGTTCAACATCATCACAATTAATTGAATTTACTTATTTTGTAACACCAGATCTTTTTCAAGAGGAAAACATATGTACTTAGGTAAAACAGAAGAAAGGGATTACCTGGCAATTTTCTATTATTACAGTCAATATTGCTGCAAATCCATTTGTGCAAGTTGTCCCTAATGCCCACATTTATCCCCAGTGACGTCTGACTGCATGTGTAGATAAGGGAACACCTGCATGGATCACTTAGCAGGATCAGTCTCGCAGCAGGGAGAAAAAGCCAGGAAGAATGCATGTCTTCAGGACACTGCATGCTTTCTCTGTTGAAACATGCAAACTAAAAAGCATGAAATGATCTTGGCTGCTCTGTAGCGCACAAATGTCTGAGTAAGTCCTTTTACATTGGCCATGGTACCTTGCCATCAAGTTTTCAATGTGGAAGGCAGACAATCCCTGATGACACCAGCCAGCCTGTATTCTTCTCATCCGGCAAGGAGTAAGAGAGTCACAAGCAATATTCTGCTGACTTTTTCTATTTAGATATACTCATGGGTTTGGAAATTTTGTATTAAATGAAGGAGATGTAGCTCTGCACTGAAAATTTTACACACTTAATGTCTTTAACAGGCCTCAACTTACCAAAAAAGCACCAGGAAAAGACCTTAGTATTTCCAGTGGTACCAGGTTGACCAAGCTTCTCTTGCACAGAAAGTGTCTTAGGAGATTAGCAATTAGTCTCCTCAATCACAGACATGAGAAGGGAAATCTGGCAGATGTTGACTACATCTCTATATAGTAGATGCAAAAGAGCAGCTGTTACAGTAGGGATTTCTTGTGAAAGTCAGTAGCAGATGTCACCATCTGCTTCTGCCTTCTCTATGAAATAGAGGCAAAAGGGAGACTAAAAGCTGATTTTAAAACAAAAAAGATAACAACAAAACCCATAAAATCAAAAGACACACACCTATTTACAGTGAGTGAGGGAAACTCCTACCCCCTTCTCCCTGGCAAACCTGAGACCCAGATGCACAATAAAAGGAAAGAACACTCCCCATTCTGTTTAAGATATGATTTCTTTTTATTTTAGTCTTACTACATGTACTTTGACAACACTGAGCCTGCAATCTAACACCTAGCCATTTCCACCCTGGCTGAAAGAGATCACAGAAATGAGCAGTTGTATCCTTTCCCTCTGGCTATACAGCAATGGTCTGATGACAACTGCTTTACCAGAGCTGGTATCAGACACACAAAAAATCCCTACTGAATGATCTACACAATGATGTCATGTGTGGAGGCAAAGTATTACTTAGGGGGAAAAAAAAAAAAAACAGCAAAAACCAAACAAAACTTCTGTTGCATTGTGTCAGGAAACATGCTGTACATGTTTGTACATCTTGGCAGATTAAGATCAGATGAGGCAAGCAATGAAGTGGTTAACCAAATCAGAAAGTTATCTCAGACATCCAAAGGCACATCTTGTAAACCTGAGAAAACTTCTTACACAGAACTGAAGAGAGAAAACAGTAAGGGCTTGTCTGGGGCGAAACAAATGGCACTGTCAACAAGTAGTTTGCTTTCCCACTCAGAAAAGGAGGTATTAGTGAGTTCCAGAGCCCAACAAAAGAACAGGAATCTTTCCAATGAAGTAAAAAAAGTTTGGATCAAGCCCCAGCTTTCCTGAAAACTAGACTTGCTAATTGCCTCACTCTTCCACTGTCAAAACCGTCATCTCATTGAACAGAAATATCTTTCCAATATTGCTGTAGGGCAAACATTTCCACACTGATAATACTGGGAGACATCTCCAACTACCACCAGCAACTTGATGGCCACCACCTCCCCCATTCAGTATCCCATAATGTTGTGGGAAAAAAACACACATCATTCTGGAAAAGTTTTTTAGGTTTTCTTTTGTTTGTTCATTTTTGAATACAGAGACTGCCTTGTAGCTACTGTAGAGCATATTGCTTTTCAGCCCATGTCATACTTAGACAATAAATAAGCTTCAAAAATGGAAGATCCCATTCACCTTGGCATGACTATAAATCAGGAAACTCTTCAGCTATACCTGGATAAAATGAATGAAAGTAACTGAAGAAATTAGCTTTAGCAAAGCACACTGCTAATACAGGTCTTTTCCCCAAAGGAAGCAAGTCATGCTTATCTTACATTACCAGACCATTACTGGAAGTACTATGCCAGACCCTCAGCTGGCATAAATCAACACGACCCTACTCACTTCAGTGCAGCTGTGTTGATTTATGTGAGCTGAAAAGTATGTACTGGTCAAAAAGTGACTATTTCATCTTACAAAACTGTAAAAGTGACTAAGTGAAATGAAAGGGAAATAAAATGAGAGGCAGTACGTATAATATAAAGAAAACAATAGAAGGGAAAGTACTACAGAAAGGCTCAAAGTAGATGTATATTTTATTAAGATTAGTCTAACATAGCCACTAATTTTACTTCATATGAAATTTTAGAAAATTTCTTCTGCTGTTACATACACATGTATCTCTTGAGTATAGACCCAAGTACTTTTGCAATTTAATAATGCTGTACTATTCCCAAATTAAGATAAAAGGCTCAGGCAGTGGGTTCAGCCAACCTAGAATTTATCACTGGTGTTTTTGTAAAGTCACTCTGATTGTCAGAACATGAAACATCATACTTAAAAGGAAGCCCACACAGCGAACTTAAGTGCTCAGCTTTACACTACGGTGTCACATCTTAGAACTATTCCTGTTACTGTCTTTCTCTTATAGAGCAAGATAAAAGTAGAAAACCAAATGTTCCCAAAGCCAGCACTTCTCTCAAGCCTTTGTAATTTTGAGAAATATGAAACCTTTCATATTAGACTTAAGCATTCTTTACCCTTATGAACTCTGTGCAGACTTCCCTATTATTATACAGGCTACATGATATTAACTACTGGTGCTCCTTTCTGAGTTTAAGCTGGAAGGGCTCAGAAGAAGAATTGGCATTCTGAAAGAAGAGGTGTAGATTCCTGAACTCCTTTTATAGGGAAGCAGCTCCTGAGATTAGACAGTTCTCATTTTCACCAGGCTTGTGCATTGCTGCCCCAGCACTACAATATCAAAATGCTATACAAAGAGGGATTGTTGCAGATGCACTGGATCCCCTTATACAAACTAGCAATAGTTTGGTACAGGCTCCGAAAGACATAAATACCTGAGCTGTAGCTGGGCCAAGAACTCCTCCAGGAAACTCACAAAGGGGCAGAGTAACCCAGGGTGCACTGATGCTTGGAACACATCAATAGTGGGCGATTTTTCCAAGACTCAGTTATTGAGGAACAAAGAAAGTTGAAGGTCCAAAGGTTCACATTCATACCTTTCCCATCACATGTAATTCAACTACAAGCCAACTACTGTATCCCATAAATAAATGACAGCCTTCTTTGAACTCTCCCTGCAAGGCAGCATGGCTGCGTGGCAGTGAACTCCCCTTGAGTTAGGACAACTCTCAAAGGTACTCCTCGAGCCAGAGAGACCTTTCTACTAAAAACACATCTTTAGTAGATTTGTTTAATCTACTAAAGAAGATTAAAGTAGTAGATCTACCACACAGATTTTGATAAATGCAGTTTCAGTCCTTTCTAAATTGCAAGTGGACTGCTTTGCAGTGCCTCTCCCCTTGATCTGGGACTCACCTCTAGGTTTAAGATTCCTTACCTGAGACTGAGGTATCACAGTGAAGAGACCCCTTATTCACAACAGATGATCAGTGAGTTGCTGACAGCATGGTAAATTAATACTAATGAATGAATGAAATAATTAATTTCTTTAGACATAAATAATTGTAAAGGTCTGAGACTAAGACTGGAAGTAGCTGCACCTAAGCTGCATCAGGAGTTTAGAAACCTCATGACTCAATGGGTCTCCCTTACAGTTTAGCGCTTTCAGTCTCTGTGCAAATCATTCTAAATTGATTCTTACTCAAATTTCCTTCCTATGTTTCATCTATGTAAGTAATAGAGTGAACCTTGCCATCAAACTTCATTAAGTCACATTTTTATAAATTCATATTAAACCCAATTTCGCTAATACATTTGCGGGCGATTTTTTGAGCCATCCCAAACACTCATTTGCAATACAGATCATGAAGCAAACTCTTTACAATTGTTTGTTCAATTCAACATCAGTGACCAGCTTGGTAGACAACTGCAATTCACCATCCTTCAACATGAGTACTTGTACTTCATATACAAATACTTCTGTATTTGATCACAGCCCAAAATACAGGCTCCAAGGTATGAAAAATGCATTCTGTTCATCCTTACCATTGCCTTCCAGTGTAGTATATTTCATGGATCCCTGACCACAAAGAATACTAGAGTTTGTCTCTTCACAGTTTTTTCCTATAAATACATTTTCTGTAAGAAGTTTACAGAAATTTTCAAAAGTATGATTAAAAATTCAGGTATGTACTGTCCACCAGAACTGATCAATTCTGCACCTCAGCAAGTGGCACTGCTGCAGTCCTCTGCTGTTCTCTGATTCCTGGGCATTAGGTTTTGTGTGGACAAAATGCAAATAATATCACCATTAGTGGGATGTTGTATTCGATCCATTCCGTGAAACCCTACACCAACTGAAAAAGTGGTATGTAGCATTGGAAGAAAATATATATTGATTTATTTAGGTTTTCCTAATCTTTGAAATCAGTATAAAAAAAGGCTAAATCTTAAAGCATTTTAAAACTTTCATGGGTATTACCAGCTTAGCATAGGAGTTAGAAATCCCACTTAAACCCCTTTTTCCTCCCAAAGTGCCTTTGCAATCTTCAAAAATATTAGGAAAGTGATGAATGGCTATCAAGAAGCAGTCTCAAAACTACTTTTATTTCATTTTCTTATCTGTGTAGTTTTCCAGACCTTTTCCCATATAAACACTATGCAAATGGAACTGGTCTGTGGTTATAGTTGCTTCCATGTCAAGTACTCCTGCTGAGGCAAACAGAGCCAACTGAAACCATTTCTAGCACAAGACTCCTGTTCATGGCATAAAGGGCCTAAAACTGCACCCAGCACACACACACAATGGAAAGCACAGCCTGAGACTTCAAAGCACAGACTTGGGTTCTCCATAGGGGCATTAAATGTGTTGAAAAGAGACTTCAGATTGGAAACCCTGTTGCAGCAGTGTTAAAGCAGGAACAAACATCAGAGGGATCAAAATAGCAATAAGCACTGAAGTTTTCCTCCTTCAAAATGGCACGAGTCTATAGAAGAGCAGCAGAAATGTTAAATGTGCTTATAAAATTTTCAACTCATCTTGTAGCTCCTTAGAGTTACTAGAAATCATGCCAAGCTAATATTTTTTATTGCCTATTCCCTCATTTATTACAATGGTCAGAATGTTTTGATTGCATAGTGATAACTCAGAGTAATTTGAACATTGGTTTACAGCACACTATGAATACACCTCAGTAAACTCTGTAATAGAAAGGAAAGAGCTAGGGCTTCTAAATTAAACAATCTAGTGCATATGATTCTCCTTTAATTTTGAACTTGTGCTTCATTTGCTCTGGTGAAGTGATACACCAACTTCTACCACCAATTACTGTAAATGCTGCCTTCCCAGTGTATCACAGCTGTGACTCCCAAAGACTGGAATTAATATTTAAATCTTGTTGACATGGACTCCTTTTTTCTCTTCTTTTTTTTTTTTTTTCTTTTAAGCAGAGTTGAAATTATGGTCTGTTTTATACAAGTATCATATAAGTGTGATTAAAATTCTTCTATTTTGTGCCAGGCTATAATTTATGTAGTTGCATTCCTGTAAAACTTGAATTTATTTTTCATTTAGAAACAGACCACAATAAAAGGCTTCTGCACTGAGAATCCAGTTTTCTGTGTTAATTTAAAGTTTAATTTTAGAGTGTTTTCTACAGTCACAGTACTTAAAGGACAGAGGAAAATTGTCATTGTAAAAGAGACTTCTAATCAACCATGGACACTTACTCAAACTAAATACCAGCCTTAATTGTTCATAAAGTACTGCAAGCGGAAAAGGGATGATTAAGTGGAATTTAAGCTGCATTGCTATTAAGGATTAAACTGAAAGGCGTTTTAAAGCCATGTGTTAAAAGCCATCTTGTAAAAGATGAGTATGTGCCAAAATTCAAATTTTTTTTCAAAATACACCAGGCTGTACTAATTAGTCTTATGAACTTTGAGCATCTATATTTCTGCCTCTCAATTTGACATTTATACACAAAATAAAATCTTGAGTATGTCACACCTGAAATTGCATCTGTTATGTAGTTGCCCAAATAAATGTTTAGAAAACCTGCCTTTTTTAATGTGTCATTTTAACATTTTAGTCTTTACTTATTAACAAGAGGGACACAAAATTAGATACACAAACTTCCCTTCAGCGTTTGTGAGCTACAAAACAGAATACAATGCTCAAGAGGGAAAGCTGCTGTTTTTGAGCTCTGAGGCTCTGAGACTGCCAGGAGGGCTGCATCAAATGCCTTGAGTAGGCTACAAGTCATAACACCTTCTGCTGTCACAGAATTCTGGCAAGTTTAAATGAAACCTGTGGATGCATTGTTCCATTTTTCCAATCAGATATATGCAAAGTTAGAAACGTTTTCACATGGATTTTCTAACCTCTTCTGGGGCTCTCATGATTGAAGAGGATGCCGTTCACAGCAAAGAGGTTGTAGGCTTCTCTGAAGTTCACCACAATCCAGTAGGCATACAGTTTTGCTGCCCCTGTAAAAATAATTTCAAAGCATTATTGTATAAATGCTTGGCTCATACACAGCTCAGACACACACACAAGTCTCTGCCACATGCAAGGTGAAGTTTACATTTCAACAGCAGAGTGCTTTAGCATTTGATTAGTTCCCTATATGTGTCAAATTTTATATAGATAAAAAAGATCAGCCTAATAAACAGAAGCTGAATGGGAAAATATTCTGTGCAGCTTATGAACTGGCCAGGAAACATGAGGGCACTTTCTTACTTGTTTTCTTATGCACACTCAAGCAAAGCGTTTTTTCTTTTACAATATAATTAACACGGTCAGAGCGTGTGAAATATGCCACTGTAGTGACCTCTGCAAATTAAAAAAAACCAAAACAAAACCAAAATTACTTTGGAGGAATAAAAGTGAAAATCTGGTGCCTTAACACTCAAATTGATTTGAAACTTTATCACCAAAGTCCTCCATGCCCATTGCTGTAATAAGTGTTTCAAATTTCATACGAGTTCATGAAGGAAGAAGTGAGCTCTTGGGAGTTTTCCATTTAGGCAACAAAAAATATGAAACCTTATCGCTTCAGCAGTACCTCTCAACCCTTTGTGAAGGAAGAGTCACCCTGCCCCCCCCTTCTTCACGAGCTCCTCACCTCTGAGCTGAATGAACAAGGTCTTGTGAAGTGAGATGCTAATTTCCAACCCCCAGGCAATGGCAGCAAATACTTTTTATATAGTAATTCATAAAGGTATGCCTCTCGACATGTCTAGTCACTTTAGCTCTATCATCATTCTAATCTCACACCCAAATGACTTCAGCCCTGAGACATGAGCAGGGAGAACAGACAGACAGACACTACACACACACCATCAGCGCTCCTCACCGTAAGGCGATCTTGGGTAAAAAGGGGTGGTCTCCTTTTGCGGGATTTCTTGCACTTTTCCAAAAAGTTCACTGGTGGAGGCTTGGTAAAACTTCACAGAGTTGATAAGGCCACAGGTCTTAATAGCATCTAGGAGTCGTAAAGTGCCAACCCCATCAACGTCAGCAGTATATTCTGCTAGGTCGAAAGAAATCTTGGGGAGAGAAAGAAATAAAAACCCACAATTTTACTAGGGGAACCAGAGCATGCTGTGATCATGCACAACCAAACAAAGCAATACATCACTTGCCACAGACCATCTAGACACTTTTGTACAGAGTAGATGCTCAGTTTACAAAAGTACCCTCAAAGGATTTCTAAGAATAAATAAGTAGTTCCATAAATAGCCAAACCAAAAGACTGGTGTTCCCTGGGATTATTTTCCCACGTGAAGTAAGGGGTAAGCCTCCCCATGGTGGGAACATTATTGGGCACTCTCATCTCCACAGCTGCCAATTTCCACAACACTCACTTGGGCTCAATATATTTGACACATGGTTATAAGTGCCCAAAATATATTTTTAAAAAGTAATAGGACAGAGAGCATGACAGCATACACATGTATAACCCACTCCGCCCCGCCCCCCATAACTTTTAACAAGGTCCAAGGTTTTGCAATTTAAACAGACATCAAAGTTCAGAGAAGAGTGGAAGTACCTGCTATCAAATGAAATTTCCAACAACACCTGACCAAGGTGTACCAGAGCTGTGGCTTTTGCACAGAGCTTAGGGGGATCAGGAAGTGTGATGGCAAAGGGTGGAGGTATCCAAAAGAAAGCTTAGATCTCCAGATGACACATTCTTCAAAGTATGATAATAAACTCATGCCCACTGGTGGGCCAAGATTCCTTTTTCTCTCCCCACTGCAGGATTTGTAGTTATCTTTACAATGAGCTTGTCTTGTGACCTATGCCACAATCACTGCTCAAGTCAAAGCTTTCAAAGTGTTTCAAAAATATATTTTCTTTGCAGAATAGAACAAAAAAAATAAAAAACCAAAAAACCACAACAAAAAACCAAAACTTGAGAAAAGAGGTGTGTTGTGACCACTCCAATCTGCAGAGAGGAGAAAACACGCTCAGAAGGGAGCTCACTCTTTCTTTGGTGGTACAGGCTGTTTTTTTGGATGTTCCAGCAAAGTTCCTGGACTCTGAAGAATTTTTTCCCACCAGTGCCCATCCCAGAGGTACGTTCCTCCTTCCTTTTACATCCTCTCTCCAACCCAGGGATTTTGTTTATGCCAGTTTTTTAAAAAACATTCCCTGTTTATGCTGCTAATGTTATAAAAAGTAAAGGGGAATGGGCTTTTAGAGCAGTCTCCTTCATGGCCCTGACCCAAAGAATTTTTCTATCTATGTTCCCTCTGGCTGATTCAGACTGATAGCCCTGTATTCATTTCTCCTGTTAAGCTGCTTTCCCTATTCAGTAACCACTGGAGGTTTAAGGCTTATTTACACAGCAGATGAAAAAAAAAAAATTGATTAATTTGAATTTTCACTTATGTTTAATTTAATACAGGTATGAAATGATCTAAATTACTGTGCTCCAAAATAAAAACATTCACACACAGTTTTGACCTGAAATGGGTAAAGATATGAACAAAACAAAACGTTACTTTTTCTTTTTTTTTTACCAAAAGAGAAAAAAAAACACAAAAGGAAACCTGATATTTTGTCTTGTTAACCTGGTATGACCCAGCTGAAATTGAGCACTGATCTACCACGAAGGACTGTGCATTTTTTGTTTTAATCCATTTGGCACAGAGATGACAGCCACTTAAGGTCTCTCAACTTCAGTGTCAGAGTTACCCTTAGGAAAGCATCTTAATGAGTAGATGGTACAGGCAATAATGTCAATAACAAACATAAACTGGTGTATTAACCATACGCCCCAGCCCTCCAATGAAAGGCAAAACACACTAACTGTGGCAGAACCAGGAATTTACATATTTTAAGATATTGTTTCCAACAAATAACCTGCTAAAATCATCGCCCTGAAATGCAAATCATTGCTTACATATTCTATTACAAAGTAACTCAGGCAGTCTAGGAGATCCCAGATTTTAAAACCTCTTAACCAGAGGCAGCACTGGGAACTCTCTCTGGCTGCTGTAGAGACCAGTTTCACAAGAGATGGTTTTCCCTATTGCCTGATGAATGACCTCAGTCTTCACCTTCAGAAAACACTCCCTGGGGTGTAATTGTGCCCCCGCGATGACTGGGTCTGAGTGTCCCCAAGCAGAAACCACCAGTTTTGTGTCTGTTTTGTAATGCAGACTGCTGTTCACCACGGTCAGGACTCAGACCACTAAATTAATTTCATTTTTGGAGTGCAGGTTAGACAAAAATGGCATTCAGGAAAATTTTTAAAATTGTTTTATCCACTAAAACATCCAACACCAAAAATTCTGGACTGTTAAGAGACCCTGTGAAATATAGGGGCGGTAACATCGCAAATACAGATAAAAGCAACCCAAATTTTAATTTGATTCTAATTCAAAGTTAAAAATGTAAAGGAGTTTTATAAAATACTAGATCAATTAAGTAGTTACAAATAAATCAGGGCAGAGCAGGAAAAGGTGATAACTTATCCCTTACAACATAATTCCTCTCTCCTTATGCACATTATTTTGTGCAAGACTAGCAGCAAGCCTGGAGTTAAAAAAAAGAGAAATTAAAAAAAAAAAAAAAAAAGCAGGGACTTCATTAAGAGGGATGTGCAAGAGAAAGCAAAATGCATGCATATTGCATATGCATGCATAACACACACACAAAAAGGACTGAGTTATAGAAACCAAATATAGAATCAGATTCAACAGATATTAGTCTTACAAATAATCTTCACTGAACTCAGTAGGACCACCTGAAAGAGTAAAAACTTCATGGATATTATTGTAAAGATAGGTGTATAAAGGCTAAAACCAAGTCACAGTTTATGAAAGATCAAACATTTATCCAGTGGGAAAAAAGAGCTTAGCTAATACCTACAGATGAGAGTTTTCAAAGGGCCTAATTTATGACAACTTTCTTGAATGCCTGAACTAGAAAGATTTTCTTCCTGTACACCAATAAAGGCAGTGGTGAGTCAGAGCAGAAAACCTAACAGAGACACTCTTGATCATGCTTTGGAGAAGCTATTTACACACCCATCTTTTAATTTAGCTACCTGAGATAGATGCTCCATTCTTTCCCCAAAAATCCAAAACTATCTGTTACTCTCAACCATGTAAAGCAAGACCTGCAACTACAACTTGTTTTTGGGGAAACATGGAGTTTTTGTAATACTGGAAAAGAAGCTTCTTTACCCAGCAGAAACTTTAAATCTGAAAGTTTTCTCAAAGAGTATTGAAGGATATGGATCCAATACTTCTTTGCCCTCTTTGGACAGATTTTGTGCCAAAGGGAAATCATGACATACCAACAAAACAGAAATCGTCTTCTTGGAACATACGAGTCTGAGTGAGCTTGGCACTCACTTCCCACGTACAGTGGAGACACTATGCTTTTGCAGCTGTCATTGTTGATCTCTGGAGATACTATGAAAGTATATTTTTCAGATAGATCTATTTATTACATTCAGTGGGTAGCGATGTGTGCCATTAAAAGTGGACAAAGAAAAATAAGGAGACACATGACAAAAGTACTTCAAGTTTCAGGTTTTTGGGTTCTGAAAACCCTGCAGAATTTCCTCAAAGAATACTAAAAAGCAAATGGATTCCCTATGTATATGGGAATTTTATATACTGAGTATCTTAATTGCTGGATCAATCCCTAATATAGTACATTTCAAATACGTTCCTAATCAAGACAAAATTTCCACAGCAAGGCTTACCATAGGATGATAAAATTTTCATGAAGAAAGCATAGTTTCATTAGTTATAACACTTCTTCAAGGAAAAGCACACAAGACACAATTTAAATACACTGTACCACATTATGTCTCTTCTTTCATGTGACTACATTAGACTGAGTTTTGTGAACTGGTTTCTACCTTTTGTATTTGAACTCTGGTGTTCCCTCCCCCCCCATTTATTTCTCTGTATAATCACCAAGTTCAATCTCTCCAAGAGATCTGAATTTAATAGAGCAATGTTTTAAATATGATGTTTCCCAACTGATCATTCAAAACCAAGCTTAGCAATGTCTTTAGCAAGATTTAAAAGCTTACTGAAAATTTTCTAAATGAAAACATATGGGTCTTACCATTACAAGACCACATTCCTATCATGTCTATCAACACTACATACAAGACTGTAGATTTAGCAATACTTGCTTCTAACCAATATGTTGTTGTCAGCAATGGTGATATTCTGAAAGTTATCAATTTAGGGCACACATAGTTTTGGCTTTATGAGACTCTTCATCTCTACTTTGTAATTCGGAAGAATCCAACAGACAAGCTGCGATCATATTAACTATTAGTTTTCAATTAAAAAAAAAGGATATGCTAGCAGAATATGTTTCAATGGAATATAAATATAAGGAATATAAATAATGATTTGAAATTTCATCTATTCTTTACAGCCTTCTGTTCCAGAAGATGGGATTTCTGAAGGCTGGTGTTATAAGAGGGAAGCTTATGTGAAGCCCCAGGAGGAAACAGAATAATATAAATGTAAATTATTATTCTTTCACTGTAAAAGGAGAGGTGGCTAACCTAACTATAACATTAATTTAAGCATCTTTGCTCTTTCAAAAAAACCTATGGTAGATTCTTTAGGTTTATCAAAGGAGAAGATAAGTGTATCAGGTCACTGAGAAAGGTTTACACCTGAAAAGCAAATCACAAAGCAGAAAAATGGCTCAGAAATGTTTCAAGTCTCACAAATTTCACAGCGGTTACTTTTTTGCCTTCTTTAAAATCAATTCTGTTTGCTTTAAATACTCAGTGTGGCTTCCACTGCCAATAAAAACCACTGGGATCACTTACATCACCTCAGTAAACAAGCTGCTCAATCCCTACGAACAGGCATGTAAAGCATAAGATTCCAGTTGCTAAATCTAATACATACTATGGGCCAAGCATTCCTGTAAAGTCCTAACACACTGAAAAAAATCCTAGGGATTTTAGGAAATATAAAGAATCTGCGGGAGCTGAGCTGTGTTAAGGGGATGGGAAAGAAAATGTCAGGTAACCCTCTAAGAGAATATGACAATTCCTCTTTCACACAAACCTCTTAACTCATAATGAATGCTTGTCCTCTCACCCAATAAAAAAACTAGTTGAAAGATACAAAATCCCCCAAACAATTAGAGATTTTGCTATACAGAAAAATAATCAATTCAATTGCTCTGAACTGCTTATAACTAAGCAATACTCTTGATATCTTAAAGCCCTATTCAATTTCTTAGCTAAACAGAAACAGATGAAAAAAGTAATGACTGAAATTTGGGATAAAATGAATATGCCTTTTGTAGATTTATCTTCTTTCCTATTTATTTCCCTGTTCTCTTATTAGCAAGACAGAAAAAATAAAGTGATAAGTATAAAATTAGAGTATTTGGACAGCATGATTACAAGTAGAGAATTAGCAAAGAAAAGATTTTATAAGTGGAAGCAGAAGTCAACATTGTTTCCTAAAATTTATGTTTCATTCACAGCATTGCTGTAGCAAGAAAGCTTGGGTAACTTGGATTTCCAAGCTATTTGTGATGCAAAGGAATAAGCAGTGCAGTGGGTAAAACCAGTGTTTATTCTTCTGCTTCTCTACCAGTGCTTACATTTCGGTCCTAACATGGAGTTTCACAGTGGCTCTGTCACACTCTGAACTGCAGGCTGTGTGACTGGAGAGACTTCTTGAACTGGTTAAAAGCTTGGCTTTGACATCAGTGGGCCAGCATTTCACCTTCACCTCTAACTGTGAAGGCCTAAACCAAAGCACTGCTGTTTGGGGTTTTGAAATGATCCTTGATTTTCTTCAGGTTCTATAAAAACTTCCTTTGTGTAGCTGAAATACTCAATGATCAGGATCAAGAGGCCCCCAAACATATTCCACAGTATATGTTCACATGGCAATTTCTCATGGTTTGTCTTGGGTAAGTCTTCCTTGCAACTCTCCTCCTGAATAATTTCAAATTCTTGATGCAAAACTGCTGAAATAATCTTTTAAAGATAAGTAACTTGGCTTTATTAAAACAGGTTCCCTTTTTCCCTCTTAGGAGCAAAAACTGCTATTTGCTTTTTGTTAGGGGAAAAAGAGAAACAGTAAAACTAACCCAAAGCAGAGAATAACCATGGAGAAATACTCCCACGAGTAGGTAAAGTTTCATATTTATCTGGCCCCCTATCAGTAGGGGTTGAAAGTTGGATTCATTATTCAGTTTCTTCAGCAAGTGATTCTTCCCTGGCAAACTGCAGGTGCAATTGTGCATTGAAGTCTCGAGGTCATCATGTTCACCTTTGCCTCTAAAGCAGCCTGCTGGTTTATGTGTGACCAGCTAAGAGCTATAGAAGAACCACCAGATCCCTATTATTTTCAAAATTTTGATGCCACAATCATTAAATTGGAATATCCATTCTCCATTTTAATAAAACAGTCTCCTACATCTCGTACAGTTGTCTTGACCATTGGATTCAAATGTGTGTTTGGAACGGATCTCCAGCAGAGGTAATCTGCAAATTGTTTACTCTTCTGCTCATTACCTAGCTACTGTAGTGAATCAAGAGAATTTAACAGACTGGATTAAAAGGGAGTTGCCCAGAGACAGGTCAAAAGGAAATGAACACAAGCTGGAACATGTGAAATTACAATTAGATATTAGGGGAAAAAAAAGAGTACACTACATGGGTGGTCTCACACTGAAACAGGTTGTGCAGAGAGGCTGTGGCATCTCCATCCATAGCATCTCCACCCTTGGAGATACTCAAAACTCCATTAGACATCACCCTGAGCCATCTGCTGTAAGCTGTCCTGCTTTGTGAAAAGAGCTGGTCCAGATGACATTCAGTGATTGCTGCCAAACTCCATTATTGCACAGTTTTAAGAAGAGAGGGAGATAGGATTACAGCAGCGTGTTTCAATCTTCAAACATGTAGCAGCATCCAAGGAGCAGAATGTGGATGTACAGTGTGCAAGAATTAGGCCTGGCCTTGTAAGAAATCAGTGATTTCTAGTGGAAGAGTAGAGAGTTGTTCACAGCAGCTTTTTGGAGACATGCAGTTCAGCTTGCTATTCATCTTATCTCCTCCACAGAAGAGCTTCAGATAGAGGAATGCTCAGATCTGATAGTAAAAATAATACCAAAGTGGAGGAGGAAAAGGAGGAGGGATATCACAGTACATGAGATTCAGTATGGCCATAAACCTTTGTCACAAAAATGTAACCTCCCCATTAGTTTTGCTTATCTTCTCATCCATTTGTTATTAATTTGATGGAACTGGGGAGTTGTCAGGGTTATGTGATGCAAGGGATTTATCTTGCAGAACAATCTCTGACCCACTGTTCTAAGTCTTCAGTTTCAAGTTACAGAGATTAGAAAAGAAGCTTTTAAAAAAGCAGCATTGATTCTTTATTCATTGTCAGCATGATTTTGTTCAGGGATAGCTTCAACAATATACATTCGTACCCAAATTTTTGAGCACATGCCACATGCAGCAAAGTCAGCATGGGTTTCAGTGTTTCAAGAATTGTAGCTTCAATAGCTAATGACACTGCAATACCCTAAAAGCTTTCTTACATACTGAAGTCCAGCTGTGCCAGAAGCCTTAAATGCTATTTAATAGAAAGACAAAAAGGGGCAACTTGCACAGTCACTAGAGAACATTCAAAGGGAGATGTAAAAAGATAGCCAATTCATTTTGCTTTATATGTACCAGGGGAATAGAGAGCTATGAATAACATCCATGCAGGGAATGCAGCCACTTCCAAAGAACTAGCACCATTCTTACTCACTTTCACATAAAAAGACATTAATTTAAAACATACAGGTTATTTAAAATTCTAACATGACAACTATATTATAGTTTTGGGTTTGTTTTTTTGGGTTTTTTTTTTTTTTTTTACTTCTGAAGCCTTTAAAAAAACTTTCATCCTTGCTTCCTTGATGCTTTCAGAGCACATTGAAATATGTTTTTCACAGAAGTGATAAAAGCATCACTACAAGCAAAAAAAGAAGGAAAGTAAAACAACCCCTGGAACGAGCAACCAGACCTTCATGATCTAGCTGCCTTATGATTTTGATAGACTTTCAATGGATGGATAGATAGACATTGAATAAAGCAATGATTTAGTATGGCAAAGCTTTGTTAATAACAGCCTCTCCTCTCTTTGCCTTCCTGGCCAACAAGACTGCAAAACACAGCTTAACACAATGGACCCCCTCCCCAAATATTGACAGAATTTCTGTATTGCCTAGGAGCTAGAATTAACCCAAAACTTTGCAAATTACTACCTTGCCTGACTCTCTTGCACCTCCTACTAATCCATAAGGTAAAACATCCCTAGGTTTTTGGGGCCTGTCAGAAGTTTTGCCTTTTCAACCAGTGAAAAGCTATGTTTTCAGCATTTATTATCACTGAAGATTAATTCCCAGACTGCAATCCTTTATTCCAAATGGCACTGGTAAAGAAAGCTTAAAACCAGTTCCAACATCAGCTTCTCAGATACCTCTAAAGCATCAAAAATACTTCTCCCTTTATGACGTAGTAAAGTAATATTTCATAAACGGAGTTTTAACATATTTGATTATGGAATAGGGTCTTTTTTCCTTAAAGGCATTTGATCTGGGAATAAAAAGTACTGAAGCTATGCAGATCCTTTGTAGAATCACCTAAATTGATTTTGAAAAACTTGAGAAAGCTTACTATAAATTTATAAATTTTTTTTAAGAAAAAATATTTTTTGTTAGTTTTTCCTCCCTGTCCACCCATTATCTACATCATCAATTGTCTGACCAGTTCTCCAAGTTATACTTTTCATTGTATTGGGTTGGCCTTCTGTGCTAGATCCACCTAGTAATTGATGCAGCCCAGCTCATGATAAAAAGATGAGAAAAAAACACTGACTGCTGTTAAAGTCCTATAATTCATTCTGACCAAGCTGTGCACACTTTGAATGAAACATCCATAGAGAGATGATGTATACTTTATTAAAAAACTCTTTCTATAATAATTAGCAAAAGCTTTTACCTTTTACTCTATGGAAATCTCTGTGATTTCTAATTTTGTTAAATTAAAGGAATTTTCTCCTCCTCCGAACTTCTTCTTCTCCGAAGAATTGCTATCTCCTTCCTAACAGCTAACTAAGGGTTGAAAGAGCTTCTCTGCTTCACAGGGATGCTCCAAGAAAAAAGATTAATTTGATCAATGTGCATTTATTACTCATTAATGAGACCATAAACCAAATTAGATAGACCGTCCGTGAATATGGGCCCTGACAGGGGCCAAGACACAGCCAAGTCACTGCAAGAAAACAAGTTACCAGCTCACTGTGGAGCTGAGGTAATGCTGTCTGGAAGCACTCTTAAACCATGCAAGATAAAGCAACTTATCTTAACTCTCTTTTATTGTCAGCTACTCAAAAATCAAATCACTCCATTCAGCACAGCCTAAGGGCAGAGAGGAGCCTCAGCCCTGACCACACGTGGCAGCTTGTGGTGCTTCAGTTGTGGAGAAGCTTTCAGAACAGGACAGGGACACAAATGAGACTGTGAGTTTTTGAGGAAATGAATAAGCATGTGCATACACACACAGAGGAAAAAGCCATGACTTCTCGTCTTGGGCACAACAGGGAAATGGTGGAATCACACATTCAGAAAATGGGTTGCTGTGGCACCTGGGACACATTTAAATGGTGAAGATGGCAGCGTTAGATTAGTGCTTTGACTAGATCTTAGATGGCTCTTCCAGCCTTAACAGTGCTGTGATTCCATCTAGGGAACAACCTCTCCCTTGAAGTACCCAGGGAGGGGAGTTCAGAACTCAGAGTCCAACACCTGCATGGTGTGGCAAAAGAGTTCTAAGTACTCCATCTCAGAGGGCAAATGATGTCTGCCCCATTTGTGCACTCAGTTTACTCTCAAAATAGGAAAAATGCCACAGAAACACATTTTCTAAATAAACACTATCACTTCAGCCCTATTCCTTGCCCACTTACTTTCCTCAATCTCCCCTTATTTGCCACCACTTACAATGCTTCTTAGTGTTACATCTCTACAGACCTAGTTCTACTTTCTGGTTTACCGTAAATCAACTAAAAACAACACAACTCTTCTTTAGCTAGAATTCTTTCAGCATACCTCAGACTTCTATGAAATTAATTCCCAAACCTTTTTTCTTTTCCAATTTTACTGCATGTGCATTAAGAATTAAATTGGGATGGCTAATTGCATGGTGCAAATTTGGATGGATATGTATGTACTGACAAAAGTCATGCTCCCACAGCTGCCACCTTCCCTGTTCCTGCTCCAGTATTTCACCAGGAATGACTGGGAAAATGAATAAACATGTGAGAGCATGTCAAGAAATAAATCACCAGGGTTTGGGGTTTTTTCCTCCAGTTTTCTTTTTTGAACAGGGCAAATAACTGCCTTTTCTTCCAATGCATAAGGTCATCTTCTGTGAAATTTTACTCTGAAATCTAACTCAAAGAAAGGACAACAATTCCAAAGCCCAGCAGCATTCTTTTCCTTTTACTTGTTCTTGGGAACAGCTACTTAAAGATACTTAAAAACATTCTTTAACTAAATAAAAGAGTCTGAGGTTTACACTAGCCCTGAAAGAAAACCACCAAGTCCTTCAAATTTATTAAAATTGCAACCAACAAACCAAAAAAAACCACACACACCCCTTGAAATGCTAAAGTGGGTGAACCCTAGCAGAGGAGCACTAATGCCCTTACCTGTAGTGCATGTACAGGCACTACATATGATTAATTTCAAAATATGGGTATTAATAGCATTCACAAATACAGTAGCTGATGATGGCTTTGTTGTGAATGATGTAATAAACCTGTAGAAACTGCTTTCAGTAAACTCAGTGTAGTAAGTACATACCTCAAAAATGACTGTGATAGTTCTTCATCCTGTCTAGGGAGCTACTGGAGTGGAATACCCTATTATTCCCACTTTTAGTGCTCAGATTTTAATGTGGTTATAGCACTTTGGAAACCAGGAGCCTTATATTCTCCAGTTGTATCCTTTCAGGGAGAACACTGCTGTTTTCTGTGTGACAGTGAGCACTATGAACTCCAAAGCAATCCCCCACATAAAATGTTATACTTAATCAACTCATCTGTCTTAAAAGGATGTGGGTGGCTGGCTAGGAAGAAACCTGTGGGATGAAATCCGAAAAAAAGCAAGTGTCTCAACAGGTATGTGGAGGTAAGGGGGAAAAGGCCAAGGGGCAGAGAGCTTAAAGGGATGAGACCCTCTGGTTAAACTTTATTGAACAAGCAGGATGATACTTTCAGAGAATAAATCAGTCTTTTATTTTCTCTGCTAGTATTCCCTTTGCCCTACTTTATTCTTCCATTTATTATGGACTGCTAAAGCCTCTTCAGTACAACTCTTAGAAAACAATGTATAGGCATAAATTTTAAAAGGCAGCTTTGGCACTCATGAGCCATGGTGATCATAAATCAAAGTAGAATGCTGCAACTGATTTGTATACTGTAACCCTAACCTCAGCCCTGTTTTCCACGTCTATCTGGGGTTCTGACACAGAGAAAAGGACTAGGAATAATAGCTGCTCTTCCCTTGAACATTAAGGTAAACCATTCATGAAAAAGGTATATGGTAGTCAACTAATCATAAAAACCCAAGAAGTTTGTGAGTTTTCCCTCTCACCCCTAAGAACAAACACTCTATTTCCTTATTGCCCCTGACTGTGCCCTAAAACAGCAGGTTTTGTCTCTAGCAGTGCTAGAAGTGACAAAAGACCATACTGACCTCTACAATACAGTGCTTCTCTTCGTCGATACCGTGGTGTGGCACTTGAGCTGCCAGTAAAGGCCCTCTCAGAGCAGCTTTGAGTAAGACTTGACTAATGTATAAAAAGCTCCGTCAGCTTTCAAAGTGAACTTGGCAGCCTCAAGATGAGGCATGTTGGAAAAGCAATGTGGAAGACAAGACTAAGTTGCCAAAATGTACTGAACAAGTCATTGGACAGGACCAGTGGGAACATCAAATTTGACAAATAAGGTGAAGTCTGTAAAATTGTGAACGACTGCATTTTCGTTTTAAAAGAATGTATAGCTCAGGCAGATGCCACGTCCCCATTGTATGCAAATATTTTATTTCAATTAGCACTTTTCAATCATGCTTTTTCTTTTCCGAATGACTCATGGGTATCTCAGTCAAGAAATGGCAGGATCACAAGCACATGCCAACAGAGTGCATTTATCTCAAGACGAGATAAATGTGGAAGGAGTAATGTAAATCTATCTCAGGATTTTTTTCAACCTGTCTTCCCTTCCAAACACATTTTCTCTACATGCCTGCAAGCCTCTATAAAACAGTGTACTCAGTTTCCATGTCCTTCCAAGCAAGCCAGTATTCACAAGTATCACATTGAAACTAAAAAAATTGTGTTTCCAGAGCTTGTCCACCAGGCAAGGAAAAAAAAAAAAATCAAGTTTGGTCTGTAAGTTTTATCACATAGTATTAAGCCAAAGATGTCATGATACTAACTTGCACACAAAATGCACATACAAAAAGAGAAAACCTTCAGAGCTTCTACAGGCCACTGAGAGAGCCCTGCTGCACAGGTCATTATAAGCAGTGATTATCCATGAGGGAAACGTGCTGAATAGCTGTGAAGTACGGCTGGATGAAAAAATCCCGCAAGTTTAGATCCGTGATTGCACATAACCCTGACATCAGCTAAGAACGCTACGTCTCGTGGCTGCAGTAGGAGTTTTAGCTAATTTCCAGTGTGCTGACCCCAAGCTCCTCCAGGGCTCTGAGCATCCTCAGCTGGGACACAAAAAGTTCTGTCAAGGAACCACAAAACACTGGGAGAAGCAAACTGGTGCTGCCTGTTTGCCAGAGAAGCAGAGGAAATTTCTGAAGCGTCATATGGGAGTTTGGAAACATTAGTTAATATTTCATCCTGCATCACCAGTATACCAAAGAAGCTGTGCTGGGAAGGCTGAAAAATTTAAATAGTGAATGGTGATGAAAAATTCTATAATTGGTAAAAAATTAAAAAGCTTTGGCACGAAAGCAAAACCTCAGCAAGTGTTTCACTTTCCACTCCTATAGACTTTAACACCTCTCATGTTTCAAGAGTACTCTCTTCACACACAAATTTAAGCTGATATTAACTGCAGTTGCATCTGAAAGTGTATTTTTCATACCAGTTAGGTTCTAGGCAGTAATCCCTTTCTCAGAAACTGAAAGATTTAAATGAAGTCATCATTGCTAAGTGCACTAGTCAGACATATATCATGTTCTCTGAAGTACAAAGAGTACTCAAGGGTGAAAGTTTTTTATGATAATGTATGATTTCTGCATTAAATACAGAACTGCCATTATATAATTTTAGCATCTAGCCAACCTTTTTTTTTTTTTTTTTTTTTAAGCAGGAGTAGGAGGGAGAAATAAGAAGGGTGAATGGAACTGGAACAGTACTGTTTGTACCCTGGTGAATATTAGGGAAATGATAAATTATCCCTAGGCACACAGACTGATTTATGCAATAAAAAATAAAATACCGTGGGGTGGAGCCTTCATGTGAAAATCTCATCCTTGGACAGCTAAAAGGTATGAAATGCACCCACCCAAGTGTCTCAAACCCCTCAGGGTTGCAATTAATTCATGATAACCACACCCTTGAGAACTGTCTCCTTTGCTCCTCTATTGGGTGGGAGGAAAAGGAAAGGGAAAGAGGTGTATTTCTGAGTATGAAAAATGAAAGATTGATAGTTTACATTAGTGAACCCTTTAAAAATCAAACTGTTAAGATTTCTTAATTTTTGCTAATTAACAGCATGAGCAAAAAGACACCACATCTCATGTCAGTACAATAAAGGAAAAAACAGGTAAAGAAAAGCCAATAAGGCAAATACACATAAAAAATTCAACATGTGCATAAATCAAATTTGTTAGTAGCTTGAAGTTAATACAATAATGGGATTAATAAACACAACAAACAAAATGTGATTAAACCTCATTTTGCAAAGACTATTGCTCAGAAAATTCAAATAAACTGTGCTATCCCTAAACTGGCAACATGGCTTGGCAATCCTACCTGCATGCAACTACAAATTTCTTTTTCTGTTTCTAATGCTAAAAGATCTCATTAGAGAGCACTGAAGTCTTATATTCTCTGTATTACCTTGCGAAAGTCTGAACTCTTCCTAAAGAATTAAGGGGATAATGCTAGGATATGTTTTATTGAGAAAAAAAGTGGGAACAAAACCATCTCAGATTTCTTAGCTATACTGGCCATACAATCCTCAGATTGGCCAATGTATATCCAACTCAATCTAATTGGTATCTACTGACATCTTTGGTGTATGGAAATAAGGAGGCATTATTTTATGCTACAAGCATAAAATTTATGGAGAAAACATCTACTATGCTTGTAAAGTACAGCTGTGTGTTAGCCTAGTAATATATTTAGAGGGCATTTTTATCCCGCAGAAAGAGGAAATAAACAATGAATTTTCTTCTCAAGGTGAGAGAACACAGATACTCGATCCTCTTTACTGAACTGATACTATTGGCTCTCTGCATAACAAGAGCAAATACTGTGCAATGTAGCATCACAGGAACTTACCCTATGCAGGTATGAGATTGAATTAGATACCATTCCAAGATTAAAGCAATCTGATCCTAGGAGTCTTGTATATCGCCAACACTGCCCCAAGACTTTAGTTCCTATTGACATTTAACAACCACTAACACTTTTGAAATTATAGCTTCCCACAAAATGCTGAATTCAAACTCCGTCTGATTAATGTATTTGTATGAAATTCAGTATCTGGCAAATTAGCATGCTCATAAAATCGCATGTAAAGACATTTCAGCACACAGTAGAGCAAATATACACTGCATTTCAGAAGTCTGTTTCAAATATTTATTTTCTTCTTCCCTAGAAATCGTTAAACTGAAGCTGTTTAAGGAACAGATGTGAAGCAACAGTTACTCTAAAATGCACATCCTTAACAGTAACGGTTTAGCTGTCACATTAATTCTTTGTCTCTTTAAAATCTGCAAATTCATCCTCAAAGTCTCCCTCAGCTGAAAATTATTCTGCCTGCATTGGGAATTCTCACCTAACCTTAAAAATATAGAAAATTTTACAGCAAAACAGCAAAGGAGGGGATAACAGAAAGTTTTTAGCTGTCACATTATTTTTCTCACATTTCCCTTTGCTATTCATCAAATCCTTGAATGAAGTCTTTCACTGTAGCTGAACTATGACTTCATGATGTTTCTTCTATTGTTACAAGAGGGAACGACTGCCTTGGCAAGGAGGGGCTGAGCTTTTAAAATGAAATAGGTATTTTGAACACAATGAGTCTACAGTTCATCCATCATCTATTCACAGCCCTGTCTAAACGAGGAAAAAATGTAATGTGCTCTATGGTAAAGATGAACTGAAAATTTCACAGCTGGCAAGCCTGAGGTACTGTTTTCTCAGTAAAGACTAAGGCCACATACAGAGAAACTGATTGACTGCTCACCAGGTTTTTTTTTTCCCTTCTCACTTTACTGCCTTGGTCTTGAACTTTATAGAAACCTCTTAAGTACAGGAATTCAATTTTTATTATTTGATTTTTTTCTTCAAAACTGTATCGAAATATCCACAGAATCACAGAACAAGCTGAGTTGGAAGGGACCCACAAGGAGCATCAAGTCCAATTCCCAGCCCTGCACAGCACCATCCCCAAGAGTCACACCAATTCCTACATTCAAAATTGGGGTTTAGAATTAACTTACAATATTCCAGTATAGTCTGAAAAAAGCATTAATCTGAGCTTATTACAAAATTTCGGTTATGATCTATGTAAATATTTCATCTCCCTTTCTTTGTAATCTGAGGTAACATTTCTATTTTTGGAACAAAGGACTGCAGATATTATCTTTGATAAACAGCTCCAAATCTGTGAGCATGTTGTCCAGACTGCTCCTCCTCTTTCAAAGTCTATATTCACATGCAATATGCTATGGAACAATAGGTCAACAAGCTCAAATTCCTCTAAAATTTCTTATCTGTCTTATTCTTTATGTGTCTTTATCTGCAGGCTTTTACTGAAAAACAAATAAACAATGTGACTATAAATAACCTCAGCTTAACCAGAGCTAATTTTGAACCTCAAGTGCATACACAGGTTGAGCAAAGTTGAAAAATTCCCCATGGACACAGTGTTTCACCCTGGGGAAGCTGGTCAGGGTCCAAGTTCATGAGAATTCACCTTGCTGAGGAGAACACCATCACCATTAGTTGTGGAATATGCTGTCATGATATCACATATGATCATAAAAGCTTACACACATACACTTGGTATTGTTCTATATTTTTAAACTGCTGGTGTAATCTGCCCTCCCAAACCCATAACACTCCCCCAAGTTAGAGAAATTAGTCAATCTGGATCCAAAGCCTGGGGTCATTAGATCACGTTTTGGCAGAACCTGACACTCAAAAAGCTGGCTGGGTACACAACCAGCATTATGCATTGACAGGATACTGCCAGCCACATTTCAGAAACTCAGTGGTGAGAGTAAGAATCCTGTACATAAGTGGGCTATGAAAAATGCATATGACTACATGACCAGCAGGAGTACTTTCTGGAATGTGTGTAACCTCACCATATCAATTCACACACTGGAAAAAATCTTAATTGCACACTGATTAAGGAGCTCCTCCACACCAGGCTAAGGAGAACCATCAGATGCCTTGAACTGCAGCATGCACCCCAGAGAGGCTGGAAATAAGACTAAAGCAAGGGTTTTATTAATGGGTATGAAATGGGCAAACTCCACATGACTTTACCCTTCCATGCCTCAAAAAACAGTCTTTCCTATTGCTACATTCAAGTCCTGAGAATTAAGAAAATATAATGCTGTAACGTTTCACACTAGTCTGTCTTGGCAGCCTATTGCGTTCTGGCTGTAGAAGTGTCTGCTTTCAAACCCTAAGCCCTCGCAGCAATTATCCTGCTCTCAGACTAAACCTACAGAGCATATTTCAAAAGAAGTTACATCTAAACAGAGGGAATTCAACAGTGATCAATGTTCAACAGGCCTCGGTGGCAATAAACTATTTACTGCCTTAACCTTTCAAGTTTGCACAAGCGAAGCGCCCGAGAGCCCTGTGATGAATTAGCTGAAGTGTTTGGTTGTGAGCGGAGCAGCCGCTGCTTCAAATCATCTGTCCAGCAACACCGCCCGCCTCGCAGCCCTGCAAACATCAGCTGCCTGCCACAGCCAGAGTCCTCTCTTCTCTTCTGGGGCTCCACCACCCAGACGTACCCTCTGCCAGCTTCTACTATGTCCACCACCCCTAATGGAGTAATTTTGGAAAATAGAGCACATCGAAACGCTGGGCATGATCCTAATAATCTTTTTATTACCCACTTGATATTACCTTACAGAAGACATAACACAGAGAGGACATCAGAGTGCACTCAGCACACTTGAGGCTGCAGTAGCTGATTTAGATCTGCTTCCCCCCCTCTTGCAAGATTGCCAAAATAAATTGAAAGGGAAAAAAAAATCACGCCTATTGCATTAGTGTCGTTGTCACCAAGGCTTTCCCACCACCACGCTGCTGAAATACAGTAAGAGAAAGTAATCCATTACAGATGGCTGAGGACACCTAAGCCTTGGCAAAGTACTTTTGCAAAGGCTGTCTTTACAGAAGTTAGGAGTTAGTTTTTATATATTTCAAATGGAATTACTTCACCTGTAACTTAAATGCAAGACTAGCTCTTTTATTGTAGTTGTCTTGGTAATTCTGGGATTATTAGGATAGGCTTTTAAAACCAGTGAGACCTCTGTAGGTCTTCTGTTTTTACAGTTTCAGAAGAATTCGATTTCTAACACCATTACCTGGAAATAAACCAGGCGATCGCCACCTTGCCCTTCTAGCCGAAACATCTTAAGATGTGTTTTTCTCTTTATGTAGATATACATATGTGAAATCTGTAGGCTAAGATACTACATATACACACTATAGTTAATTCAGGTTTTCTAAATAATCTGAGGAAATATAAAATCAGTTTTGTGCTTTGATTTTTCAGATAAAATTTGGACATACAATTTTAATTTTTAATTTAATTTCTAAAGGAAACAGGATTGTTTGTTTATTTTATTGGGGGTTTTTTTTGTTAAACATTACTTCAGTGTTTCTGACTCAAATGCTTTACGATGAAGTGTGCTAGTGTAAGAATCTGGAAGCTAAACCAGAGACACCAATAACAGCTTAATTTTATACAGAGCAAAACATAAAAAACATAGCTGGTATTATTTAAGCCTGTGGATGAAAAACTGAAGAAGCATCAGCTACTCTGACTGATACATGCATAAATTCAAGGAAAACATGATTACTGCAGAAGAAGCATATGTTTTGGTTGCTGTATTTACTATCTTCATAAGCAACAATTGTACACATATAGTTAATTCTACTTAGAATTATCCTTTTTCTAGTATAACAAAGTCCCACATAACGCAGGCCATATGACTTCACTCAGTGATTCTTATATCAAGCTGTATAAATAGCTAGTAGTTATTTATATCTCTTAGGCAAGCATCCAATCTTGATTTAAGGACTGCAAGTAATGGAGAATCTTTCACTTCCTTTGGTAAGCCGCTCGAATGCTAATTGTCCTCACTTTAAAAAATTTGCACCTCTTCTCTAGTTTGAATTTGTTTAACTTTAGTTTTCAGCACTGGATCTCCACATAATTGCCTGTGAGGTTAAGCACCCAGTAATACCAAACATCTTACTCCCAGTGTGAGCAGGATCAAATAGCTGCTTCACATTTGCTTTAATGAGGTAACTCTAGTGGCCTCCTAATGTCATTTGCCAGCAAGACTGTTTTCCAGGCCTAGAATCACTTTTGTCTTTGCTCTTAGTTGTTTCCTATTCTCAGCATATTCTGGAAAGTGGAAGACCTGAGGTGTTCTTATATTAGGTTATATCAGCAGTATAGACTCCTTATTTCTGCTCAGTAGCATCCTGTCAGGGTATCAGCTTCACTGCTTTGCTGGCATGACACTGTCTTGTGTATAGTCCAGCACTCACTGCAACCTCTAAATTCTTCTGCAGCTCCTACTCTCCAGCATACCAAACCAAACCTTTTCCACTCTTTTGATGTGACTAAACTGCTTTCAGAGACAGAAATGCCCAGTCCTGCAGAGGAGGGAGCTTGGCTAACGCATCTGCTGGACCTTAAATAGCTCCTCACAGAGACACCTCGAGTGCACATTCTCAAAAACTTTTCCTAGAATAAAAACTGTATCTTACCCAGTGCACTTACCTTTCTCAACGCAAGTCACAAGAGGTATTAAACTAGTTTGATTAAACCTTTTTTTTAATTTAAGAACTTATAAACAGCAATTGATTCTATCTGCAAGCTGAAAAGCAACTCAAAAGCTTATAGGAAGTTACTAAGGAAAAAACCACTAGATTTGTGAGTGACCAATGTATTTGGAAGCCTGATAACCTGTTTGCAAAGAAAGAGATAAAAACAGGGTATCTCACATCTCAGGGTACATGAGAATGAAGAAACAGGAAGTGTCTCAGCATTATGTTCTAATTCCACCTTATTTCAAATAAGTAGTTTCTTTGATGACAACAGAAAATATTCAGAGAGATGGCTAATGATTCCTCAGCAAACATTAAAAAAAAAAAAAAGTTGTAAGGCTTTCCAGTTGTGGGCACAGGGAGTGGGAAGGTCTGGTTAATGAAACTACAAGCATTGTTTCTCTAGGGTTTCAAGGAGGGAAACTGGGTAACTCGAAGTAATGTTTTCTTGTGTTTTATTGAATTAAATGATATGTTGGGAAACTTCATTGTTCTTTTAGATCTGTGACCTGAGCAGATCTTTTCGAAAGGCAGTTCCTACACTGTAACTCTGCATTAAAGACAGGTGTACACTGGTACCTGGAAAATCCCAGAATATAGACCTTGAGCTCGGGATGCACCACACAGCAGCAGAGATGTGCACAGCTGCAGATGGGAAGTCAAATTTCCAGGTGGTCGTGACCCCCTTCATGGCACAGATCTTGAGCAGAAGGCAAAGGTACATCACTGTAGCCACTGGAGCTTTCCTTCCTGCAGTGCCACACAAAAGCTGCAAGAAAGAACTAAGTTCTTTCTTAAGAAAGAGGCTGTGCCTTTCAAAACAAGGCAAATTTGACAGCAATAAGACCCCAGCAAAGACAGCTGCTTCAGACTAACCTCTCTTTCTAGCTCTGCTGGTATCAAATAATCATCCATTCACAAGCAGAAGTGCTTTCTAACCTCTGGAGCTGATTCATTAGATTAAGCTGCAACGATGAAGATGGTTTACCTCCATCAGCATCTTTATTGAATTCGTGACCTCACTTGGATTGATCCAAAATGAAAGCAGGGGAGGAAAAAAAATCTCCTAGATGAAGCAGACAAGATGACCCTCCCTCCCAGGCTTGTGTCATAAAGTTACACTCCTGTATTTATCTCCTGAGTCATACCACAAAACCCCTCCATCTAGCGTCAAAAGGAAAACGTAGATGAATGGCCCTGAAGCTCCTGAAATTCATGAAGTTTGTCACAATGCCTTATAAGACTAAAACGTTCACTAAATCTACCCAAAATCCTGTTTAAGAGAGTCAAGTTTTACTACAGTTCACATCAAGTCTTCTGTGCCTATTCCAATTTCATTTGCAGAGAGGAACACAGTGGAAGTAGCTCTTTTTATACTGTAAGGCTGTCATTAAATTAATGATAAGGTAATTTAAAAGCAAATGAAAGGTTTTCCCAAGCACAAGACACCTCTCTCTTGTACTGATGAGTTCCTCCTTTCATTTGCATTAGTTTCATTGCTTCCATGTCTCTGACATCATAGGATATGCTTTTTGCTAAATGTCATTTTAACAGTTTAGTGATTTACCACTCCCCACAAAAGAAAGAAAGAAAGAAAAAAAAAAAAGTGTTTTTGAAAGCATCATGAGATGCACTTATTTTCTGAGTTAATGAGTGGAACGAGCCCCCCTAAACAGAGACAGCCATCTGGGTTTTTGGGGAAAAGGAAAATAAGTTATAAGAAATGCTCCTTTGGCTCATTTTGAGCCCAACCATTGTAGGAGTGAAATAGTAAAAAACTTGTTTTCTCCTTGTTGGCTTTTTCTCTCTGGCATGAAGGGATCTGGAGAACACAAATGAAGTAAANCTACAGCACACTACCTTTGGGGTACATGGAAGAATAAACTCTAGGGAGAATGTGCAGAGACACACAGATATATTTGCATTTACATGTGAGCACACTAGCATCCCACAAACACATCCAATTTGTCATATCTGACACCTGCATAAGTCAAAGAATTAATCCATGTGAACCTGCTAAAAATTATTTTAAAGATTTTTCAATAGTGTAGTCTATCAATTTTTCACAATCTTTTCCCATGTTAAATAGGAAAACAAATGTGTTAACAGTAATTTTTTCAAGCCATAATATGCATTGAAAAATATAGAATACTTACTGGACCATTTAAACTACATCTTTTAATGGAAAACTTTAATAAACTTATTCACAGGGTTTTTTTCACATCCTTCTTAAAAAATACAACTTCAATTAATGGCAATTAGCCTCTAACTATTGGATCATTTTCTTCAGGAAACAATCTCTTTTCACAGAAAAGCCAAAGGGAGGGGGGAGAATCAGACTTAACATACAAGTTTCCACAAGTTGTATCAACATCCAATATCTGCTTTGGGCTTTAAATATAGAGATATCTAAGAATACATAATGACTGTGCTCCAAAATAGCAGCAGGCAAGTTCCATTAGCTCAGAGAAAATAAGAGCATCTCTATGTACATTCAAACACCTTTTTTTTTGGCACTACAAGACAGGAAAAACACATTATGTGATGAGTAGGAGTTTAATTGCTCCAGTGCTTTGACTTGATCTGTATAAATACAACTTGTATTGTCATATGTAGTGTGAACAATAATTTATAAAGAGTTTCCTAAGCTATATTAGGAAAGAACATTACACATTTATAGGCAAGCTAGGCTATACATATCAAAGGAAAAAAGAGAGTAATTTGTCACTTTCCAACAGGTGCTAAAAGCCAAACAACAGAACGATACCTGCTGTACTCTGAAACATGCCCATTTTCCTCAAGCAACACCTGTTTCCCCAAAGAGCCCACCCCGGTTCTCCCAAGGGGCAAAGCCTCCCGTTGCAAAGTTGAGAAAGCAGTGTTGCAATCCAGTACAGACACCTGCTGACCTGTTCTTCCCTTGAAACACCACATGAAGGTCATCCAAGCCTCAGCCAAAATCCTGCATCCCGCAGAAAAGTCAAAAGGGGAACATAAAGTACCTGGGGATTGTATTTTATAGCACAAGTTCATGGTAAGCGTCCTTTTGTTCTCTCGGTATCTGCAGAGACCCTTGACTTCTCAACTGTGTATGTAAGTATCACTTTTCTTTGCTTGATGTAAAGACACACTGTTTCGGTTGACATATACCAAGATTTTAAATATACAGCCCTGGAGGTCATAAAATTTGGCAGCAGCTATTCTCACAGTGTTATGGTAAGCCCCAGTACTTTTATGTGAGGTACACTGTTAACACCATTTCTCACAAAACAGTTCCAACGTCAACCTGAAAATCTGAAAAAAAAAGGGAGGCACAGAAATGGAATATCTGGCAAACTTTAGTAGAGGAGACAAGAAAAGTGCATGCTGACTGAGACATTTATAGGCACATTTTCCTTCATTTCAAGATGAGAAAAAAGTGTTTCAGGGATGTCTTTAAAAAGATTTTTTTTTTTTTCTGAACTGCCTGCTTTTCTGAAGCATTAAACTGAAGGTTGCTACCCTGACCCTCTGGCAGCGCTGACGCTCACAGAGAAAGGAGCCGAGGCGTGGATGCCACAGTACAGAATGCTTGCAGCAGGAGGCCTGATCCAAAGTTTGGGGAAGCCAAGAGAAGTCTTGCTCCCGACCTCATGGCTTGTTGGATGAGACCCAGGGAGTGCACGAGCGAACAGCCTGTTCCATTGGCTCGAGGCACGGAGGGGAAGCTGCCCACACATAAAGCAGCACTGTGATATGGCTGCAAAAAGCCCAGGAATAATCACATTAGAAGTTACTTCAAGAAATGGTAAAGAAAGAGCTTTGTCTTGAGGTTCTGGGAAGATTTCTGACACTGAAGTAATTGCTGTCTTTTAAGCAATAAACCACTGTGTAAATGTTACTGTATCTGCAGCATATGCTACAAGACACTTATTTTTTGTGCTTGGCTGTAATCTGCAACACATTCTACAACTGCATGGGGAAAAATAACAGCTTAACGCTTATTTGAGGGCATGTGTGTACTCTGAAGCTTTAAAAAGCTGTGTTTTTTATGATTTCTAGAGCACAGGAAGAAAGCACTGACAAAGGTTTCACATTTTTTCAGTGTTTCCATAAAAAAAAGGAAAAAAAGAAAGAGAAGCACGTTCATTGAGGGGCTCTGCGTGAGCTTGCAGCAGCAAGAACTACCACAGCGATCCAGATGGAAAATGCATCTCGGTCTCCATGCTGCTCGTACAGGTTTTGACTTGCTGAAGGTGGGTGGGCAGAACTTGGAGAATTTGGCACCTGCATGACCAGAGTCTGTAAAGTTAGCAATTTGGCTATACTGATGAGGAGGAATGTTGAATAACATTGTGACCAAAATCAACTGCCTAGGTCAGGCACATACACGTGCAGCTTTTTCCTATATTCTGTACATTCTACGTGGTTTCTAAGGGGTCCAAATACCAGAGGAAATAAGTGCTTATCTGTCAAAGAGTCAGGAAAACAGAACAACAAAGGTGGAAGGGATTTAAAAAAATTCTTTTGCTGTCCTACCCCCAACTGAGAAGAGCTCGGTGCTTCCTCTCACTCCCAGCTGTTCCTAGTGCATTTGGCTTTAATCAGGTGCAGGGCAGGAACTCAACATCCTGTTGCCTTGCTCTGATTAGGAGGAGTCAAATTCTACAAATTGGCAGATTTCTTCTTTTAGTGTTCCTTATTTGATGAATCATTTGTTTTAAAGTATTTGGAAAGGGCCATTACAGAGGCAGTGGACCCAGCTTGTTGCTGCTTCCAAGTCTATTTATAACCACAGCTCTAAGGAGTTTCAGCAGACTGCAGTTTCTTCTCCTTTAGCACACGGAAAGAACCATCCTGTGAAAGCAATGGCACAAACGGGCAGTGATAAAAAGCCTGAGGCACCCAAATGTGGCAATATGCTAATAAAAACAAACAGAAATGTGATCAGAAGCAGTATCTTTGAGGTTAATGATACTGTCTCCTATGTCCATTCTAAATAACGTCAGATTGAACATTTAAGTGATTTAAGCTGTTCCTCTGTCCTTGCATTTTACTCCTTTCATATCAAGATTTTGCAGCCACAATTGAACTGACCGAGTAAAACCTGCCTTCCCACACTGTTAGCAGTAGTAATTATGTCACTCCACAAACATTTAATTTTTGAGGATAGTCACTGAAGTAGTTGATACAGTTAAAGATAGCACAAGAGCTATTTTTTTTTAAAAAAAAGTATCCTTTTGTCCAAGGTAAAATAATGGCTTCCCTGACAATACAGTCAAAAATAAACTTAGAAAAGGTGTACAGAAAATAAATTATACTACAATTAAAGGTGTTTTCACTCCTTCAGCACTGGAAATTAAAATGACAAAGGAACAAATGTTTTACTCCTACTCCTTTGCACTTTTCTTTTTTTTTTTCCTGCTGTTTTAATTTGAGAGAAGCCACTCAAAGAAGGGATGACACTCCACCCTGCCCATGCATACAGGATTTCCTCTTCCTTCTTTCATTCTGCTTTGCATTCTCACATTTTAAAAACATAAAAATATAAGATGCTGACTAAACTGGAAATGTATTTGATTAAAGAACAAACTTTCAATATTAACCTTATTGTTTCTAGAGGGATCTTTCTCCTAAGAGAGCACCCACATTTATTAAGAACAGTCTGAAAACCACAAATATCCAAGTCTGACTTGGATACCAATCAGTTTGGGTTCACTACAAAGCAAGGAATTGTTGGAAAGATCTCGTTTATACATTACTAAAATTCTTTGGAGTGTTGAGACTTTGCTTTAAGTTTTTATCAGCTCCTCATTACAAGCTGCTGCCCAATTTTATCATAAATCATGTGTTTTATGTCTGTAATGATTCAGATCATTGTCTGCCACACAGAAGTTTAGCTCTTGTGTTTGCTAACCATGAAATGCAATTCTGTACAACAAAAAGTAGCTGAAAGGATACATCTACCCTTCAACAAACCAGCAGCAGCTCCTAAGAAGGCAGCTCCCAAGTAGAAGATATGCCTGGTGTAGCCAAGTGGTCAACACCTGACAATCTAGAAACCCTCAGAGGAAAAGTGAGATTAAGACCTCTTAGATGCAGCCCTCTTCTGATAAAAAGCAGCTGCAACACAGAGAAAACTACAATCAGTAGAAGAAAAGTTTTTCAGCTCCTGACCTGCACTCTCAGCTGGGTCCTTTGTGTTTAAAAAGACTCGAAGTATGCCGTGGGGCAATGAGGAAAGCAGTGTGGTGCACCCTTTGAAAGAGAAGCTAAAATAATTTTCTGGATCATGTCTGTCCCCCACATTTCACATACAGGGACGAACAAGGTACAGGAAAAAAAATCTTCCGGGGCTCCATCCACCCTTATCAATAACTCAGGGTTGAAGAAAACAGACTTTAGGAGCAATGAGAACAAAAATTACCACACAGAAAAATAAAGATAACTGGTAGGAGATTCTACAAACCCCTCCCCTCTTTTGTTTAGGGAATAACTATTAGAAGCAAGGTTGGTTGCCAGTGCTGCCAGTCTACAATCAAGAATGAAATTTTAAAAGATATTTTATGAAACCAAAGTGCAGAACCACTGTATGCAAACTTTAAAAAGTTGACTTCAAAGAAACTGAGTAACATAATTTCAAAATAAAATATCAAGTTTTATCCCCACCTGTATCTCTGTGAAAACCAAGCAGCTACTTATTGCTATTTCATCATTTAAAAAACATCCTATTTATTCCTCTCAAATATAGGGCTGGTCAGCAGCAGAATACCGCATTAATTTTATTTACTTGATTTGAACTCATTTGTTTATGACACATTTTCATTATATAAAGCAGGTATTTAATTTTGGTATTTTTCTCTTTTCCAAGACTAATATTTGCTCATTTTGAAGTTCTACAACTGATTTTAGTCAACTAATAAACAATATCCAGACTATATTTAAAGCTTGGTCATAAGAATCACTCTTGTCCTGTTGTGCATATCAAAATCAAGCTTAATTGCAAATTATATTCCTGTTCACTTCCAAAATGTGCCAAATCACAGAACAGTTTCGATATTTTGGGTTTTTTGGGTTTTTTCACTCTGAAGCTCTCAGTAAAATAGTCAAAAAACCCCAAAAGCACAAGGGGAGGGGAAAGCTGCAGGGGTTTGGGCTTTTCCAGTTGGAATAGAGCCGCAAGAACAGGAGGGAGGCAGTAATGTCCTCAGCATTTTCAAGAAGGCTGAAAGAGAACAAATTCGAGAAGCCTTTGCTAGTCTACATTCTTTGTAACATGGCAGTAGAAACTGCAATTAAAGTGTATTATAAGCCTTCTTTTTTTTTTTTTTTTGAGGCTTCTTTCCTATTGTAAAAGGTATATCTAGCGGTTTGGTGGCCTTTTCTGTTTTAACAAATGCGTCTTTTAACCATCAGAGCATGTATGCATTTCTTCAGATAAAAATGTCCACAAGGTTCTACATGATAAAATGAATCATTAAAATACTTACTGACATATATCAAAGGGAATACTTTCTTCAGAGCCAGCACAACACAGTTGGTAAATAAATGCATTATTTCATAAATGTACCTTATATTTATAAATCTCTTTTGCTCACAGGATGAACAGCCTCTGTAAACCAAGACATTCAGCTGTCTACATTTTTACATCCCAGACCATTAAGCTAATCATTCACAAGGACCCTGGAAGCATTTGAAACAAAGAGTACTGATTTTCATCAGTGTAAGTTGAATTCAAGCCCAGCATATGAGTACAACATCCTATACACTCTACAGCAAGGCTCCTATTCTTGAAGCAGCAGCACTACTCCCTGCTGTCCTCATCTAAACGGGAAAAGCTTTCTTGTTTTCTGATCCACTGAAATGGCCTCCCCAGGCTATAGAACAAGACTCTAAAAACTTAAATTTGTGTTGCAAGCACTGGCAATTCCAGCTCAAATAAGTTGGATTTGTATTCTGAAGGATATGTATTCTAAAACCTTCTTATCTTTAAATTTTTATTCTTTTTATTCTTATCTTTTAAATTTGTGGGGAGTTCCTCTGAAACCTTCACATGCTTACAGCCAAGTCCATATGGTAATATTACATTGCTGAATTAATCAATATTACTTTTATACATACACATAGCATAAGATCCAAATACAGTATCATTCCACACTCCAGTTTTCTTCACACTGAACAAACTGCCCTAAGCTAAAACTCTGAGTCAAATTTAATAGTCTTTACTCATGCAAGCTACCAGCTGGTCTGAGTTGGCTCTTCCATTTAGGAAGCAGAAAGCAAAATTTACAATATTTTCTACACTAAATCTAAAAAATAAAATTATTGCAACACAACTTCAGAAATCACAGCAATTTGTTTGATTAAAACATTCCCCTTAAAAACATGATGGAAGACATGAATCCTTCTTACAGGAATTTTAAAGGACATTTTCCTTAAGGACTCCCTATCACAGTCCTAAGAATTGGGGGTGGGGGGGAAAATCTTCCCCCCCCTTTTTTTCTTGTTCTCCTTTTGCCTTGGAGCAAAGGGTGACAGAAGTGTTAAGGTGATTAGCCAGTCGGTTTTGGCCTTGCACATGCACACTCATTTGTCAAAGAGGATCTCTGTCTCACCATCTTGGGGGTGAAGAAGGGACAGAAGGGCACACAGACTTCCTTTGCTGCCAGCATCCTAATTCACTCCAGAACACTCACTCAAACCTGTTAAAGGAACAATCCTGCTTCAACAGCAAACTTGCACTACCTGCAATCAAGTCAGGATCTCATCCACAACTTAATCACCCACCAACCACCTCATCAGATAGGTCTCCTCCAAACCACGTGTGCAGAAGGCAGCTGTTCCAAAAGGTGCATCACTGTCATTCAAGAAGGCTGCCATATACTTTGTCACATACAGGTTGATCACAGAACAACTCCAGGGAACTTACGGCACTGAGGCCAGAGCAAGTCACATTTCAGAATTGCATCATTTTCCACCAAGAGTCAGAGAAACCTGCACAAATTTCATGGAGGAACATGTTTTTCCATCCAAATTGTTCACTTTTTAAAACATAGTCCTGGAAGGGTGGCACAAGGATCCAGCTGTGCCATGGACTTCCATTGCAGGTTTGGGAAAGACACTAAAAGCAACAGGTTAAGAGCTTTGTACTCAATTATAGTATTTCAGTTGATTCCAATGGGTATAAGACTTCATCCTCAATCCCATTGATTTCTCATTATTCCCTGAAGAATAAGAATTAATTTTCTCTCAACTTCTCTTTATACTGCATATTGAAACCATTTTGTATTTAATTTTCTTCTTTTTTCATACCTCACCCATCTCACTTGTACCATCTTTGTCCCTGTAACAAACATCCTGAATTCTTGGCTGCTGGAGTGGCTCCCACCTTGGTGTATTCTCACAGGTAAGTGGAGAATGGAAATCCTCTAGGATAAGGAAGTCTTACTGTGCAGGGTTCCCACTTCTGGAGAAAGTATCTTAAGCACCAGGCTTTAAACAGAATAAAGTAGGATGCTATTTCAGCATAGAAATAGAAGTGGTTATGACTTCAGAACAGAAGTGGTTATGACTATCTAGTCAACAAAAGAAACCTCGGTAAGAGGCAATTAAGCACTTTCTCTGATTCACCCTCTAGAGCAGAATCCCTCTCTCCTGTAACTAACAAGGCACCTATGGAGATCCCCTCCCTGGGCTCAAGTCAGGAGAGGGTAAAGTATTTACCAATTCATGTTACCACCCTCTAATGTTTCACAGGTCCAGTTGATGGTATCACTCCTGACAAGCATCATACATGTGCATCTCAACAAATCCGGGCCAGGAAGAATCCTCATCTCATCTTCGAAAGCTCTGGGAGTCCCAAACAACTCCAGAGAACCTGGCCTGAGCACAGATACTGAGGTCTCAGTTCAGGAGAGACCCTGTAAAAGCTTTTTAAAAGAAAATATTTATGAATTGCCTACAGATATGTTCCATAGCAAAAAAAAAAAAAAGAATGAAAACCTAAAAAACTCCTCCTATAACAAATCGATAAACCAAACCACCAGAAACAGCCTGGTAAATGTATGGAAAATGTAGTTAACAAGTTCTCATTTAACTTTCATTCATCTCTGATTAGTGAAATACTGTATCTTTCATGAAAAAGAAATGACCTACAACCTAACTTCTATCCAATTAATTTAATTAATTGGATAGTGCCTGTGAAATTAATATCTCCTCCACAGCAATGATCTGCGATACTGTCAGAAAAATCAGGCACAAGTAGTTCACAGAAAGAATAATTTTCTGTTAAACTGAAATCCAGTAAAAGGACTTAAATAAAGAAAAAGTAAATCTATGCAAATAAACGTGTACTGGAAGATGCATTTGAATTTTCAAGAGAAATATTGTTGTTGTACCGGACTATATGTTGGTGTTTACATACAGAACAGGCATAGGGGTAAAATTTTATATGTAGTTGAACATATTTGGACAATTCTTTCTTGGTCATATGGCTTAAAGGAAAATAAATACAGCGTTTTATTTTTATTAAGAATTTAGAAATCCATAGGGAAAAGTTCTGTACACATGTAGCAGCTGTCCTTGGATAGCTGTGTGAACAAGCCCTGCTCGGTTACTCCCTGGAATTCAGCTCCCCACAGGCTACCAAAAGGCACAGCACACTCAACTGGACTTTCATTTATGCTTTATAATGGGAAAATGTGACATGTTTCCCAATTTAATTAGCAAAGAAATTTTTTTGCTTCATTTCCAAAGACAGCTCATGTAGCTGCACTGAACAGGGAGTCGACTAAACAATGCAACTTACTAGCATGGGACAAAAGGTCATTTGGAAGGGATGTGCCTTTAAGGACTTACAAAGGCTTCATCCTCAGCCCTGTATTAAAAGAGGAAGCATATCTCAGTAAAGGAAGGATGCCCACTTTAAATAAGGAAATGAGTTTGCAGGATGTACACATGCTGCTTTCTATTAATGATAAGCAAAGTCTACAGAAAAAGCAATAGACTTGTCCAGCTTTGGCAGGAGTCATCTTCTTGTGAATTACCTGTAGAGAACTTTAAAATAAACAGACTGCAAATAAATGTCCTCAACCTCTTTTTTAAACTGATTTATGTATGTATAATGGGGATTAACACACAATGATTACTATACTTTGTGGCAAGAGATATAATTACAGACTGATGATTTTACATGTAGGCCAGAGACGACAGCAGTGGTTTGGGGCAGCAAGAATTAGTAGTTGTAATGTTTTTTCTTCTTCAAGCTAAACTTCACAGCTAGAGAGACTAGCCAGACTTAAGGTCTTCTAAGGATTTGCAAATTTATCTCCTCAAGATTAATAAAACATCACAAAGTGATTATTATTTTCCATTAAAAATCTATCATTTGTTTAAACATGTAATAAAAAACAGATTCTGCTTTGCAGTGAGGATTGACTATATGACCACAAATTTTAAATAAAAATAGAAGGTATAGAATGTTTTGCTATACTCTCATTTCACTCTTCTGTGAGCACATATTACTTGACCACTGAAGCTCAAGAGAATGCCTATCATGCATATAGTTCCAGAAAAACTTCTTTAAGACTGAAAAAGGCCATGAGTAACGATGTACAGAAATCCCTAATATGAATGTAATTAGATTAAAATACACATACACATACATTCACACACACATTCTGTAAATAAATATGTAAATCTTTTTACATGCACATTCAGATTCAGGCAGAAGGGTGAGGTCACTGCCTTTGAAAAAAAAAAAAATTGCCAGTGGATGCAAAAAATCAAGTTTCCTATCACCCTTCAACAATGACAGGATTCAGTGTTCCCATCCATTATTATTATTATATCATAAAACATTCTGGGTTTCAAAGGACGATTTTTCCCTGCCCCCTCCAGAGCCTAGGATGACCACAAATTCTGGCTAGCATAGCCGTGCAGAAGTGGGCATCCTTCCAAACTCTGAGCAGGCACAGCCCAGTGCTGGCTTGCAGCTGGCTGAGAGAAGCAGGCAGGCTTCTTCCCTGCTTCTCCCCTGCTTTTTCCCTGCTTCTTCCCTGCAGCTTGGACCATCCCACCCAGCTGGGCCCCGCTCTTGGTGCTGCTCACTTCTCTCTGTGAGCCACTTGGCACTTCCAGGCTAAGAGCTCCTCAACAAATGCTCCTGAACGCTGCTTCCAAGAGAAACACCGATGGACACATCAGTGGAAATCCACCTCTGTGTAACTGGCAAGAACAAGGCTTACACTCCTTACACCATGAAAATCAACCTTTTTTTTCACTGCCCTTTTTTACACTTTTAAGACAAATTTCTCATCCAGTCTTCAAAACATTAGTAAGCTGCACAGGGAAACTGTCGTGGCATGGAGTTATGAACAACTGCACACCAGAGTGGCCATTATTTCTTATTTATCCTCTTCCACCATGTCGCAGAAACAAGTGTAACAAAATGAGCAGTGTAGGCTCAGACACTGAATACTAATACTCAGAAATACCACTAGCTGTTTCTCCCAGTTGCCAGAGCCTGACAGTTCTGGCAATGGTGGCACGTTTTTTTGGATCACATGCAACACTCCTGTGTTATCTGAAGTGATTTTGGTTTTAAAGGAATGGTTTGAATAAGACTTCAAAATATCTAGCTCTAAAAAGAAAAAGTCTCATTACACAAAAATCATTTGTTCTACCAGCCTTGGAGGTGTCAACATTTCCATTATACACTCATGTGCTTAATCTTTATTATTCAGCTGTAAAAGTTTGCTGTTAGTCTGAAACTTGGCATAAAAACATTTTTTAAAAAATTCAGCAGAAGTCAGGCTGTGTATTATATTACATAAGTGTTTGGGTTTTTTAAAAAGAAATAATTACCAGGATAAAGCTCTTCTGGGTGCTTGTGTAATTCCAAAACAAACAATTTTCCTTGAAAGTGTCTCTAGGTATTTATGGGAGAGAAGGAAAGAGGGAAATTAAAACTGACCAAGCAATTTAATTTATAAATATAACTTTCTGTATATAATTTTTTCAATCAAGTATTTATAAGGATTTCCAGCAAGCAGACTTTACACACATGTATGGCAACCAAAGGAATATGGATAGACCACAACAGGTCCCAAGAGTTGTTACTGTCTATTGGGTCAATAATATGCAAATTGAGAAGGATTTACAAACTGGACCATAATGGCTCCTCAGGACCCATTACTTTCCGATGGGTAAATAATACATGTTTTCTAAACTATTGCCATGCCAAAATACGTGTTTGCCCTTCAGGCTGTAAAGGTTCCAAATAAACCAGTAGGATTTGTCAGATAAATAATACATTTAAAGGAGCAAAATACATGTTTAACTAAACAAGTAATGCACTTAAAAGCTGACTGGAAGATGAATAGAGATGCCCATAAATATTGCATATATTTAGAAATTTATTGGGAACTAATAAGCAAGAAAAACGAAAATAAACTACTAAGTATGAGGGGGGTTTTCTCCCTCCTGAAGATGTTTGCAGACAGTTTTTTGAAATATTTGTCAGAAATTAAACCCACATTCAGACAAGCAAAGTGAAAGCTACTGAAACCGTGTGCATACAAGAAGCAACTACAGATATTTCAACCTTTTAGGGTTCTAAAGGCTGTCACACTTCTCAAGTTGCCTGCATTTAATGGGATGCCCTGTTAAGCCATTTTCCTGATCATGTCTCAGGATGCTGCTCTCTGGACTGTCTGATCTCCTCACACTTTCCTCTCATTTTTGGATGAAGCATGTGAGCAAACCAGGAGGAAAGCACTGATGAAATGTGTGAGAATTACCCTGATGATGTTGGGAAGTGCAAACCCAATGTTTGGGAAGGAGAGATAATGCACAGGGATGGTGCAGAGAGCACCAAGGAGGAAGGAACAACAGAAAAAAAAAACCAGAAGGGAAGAAGGTGATGGCAAAGACAAAGGGCAAAGAAGGAAAGATGAAAGGAGATGAAAGGGTCACAGGCAAAAGGAAAAAAAAAGCCAAACAAAAAAAAAGGCCAAAGCAGAACAAGATGTCCTGTAGAATTTGAGATTCTACAGAGACCTTTGTCTCTACCAGAAGCCTGGTCAACTGTGAGACATAGTTGAGCTAGGAGAAAAGATAGCAACTTCAAGTATAATACCAAAACCAAGCTTGAGAAGTACTGAAATGGCTCACCTTTAATTTAGACGTTCATTTTCTGGGGACATTTTAAACACAGAAGCAGTCCTGCTTATTTGATGATACAAATTCATTAGCATCGGATGTCAGGAATGCACTAAGATGCAACACTCCTTTATCTCACACAGAGACAACACAGTCTGGTCATAACATTACTGGCAAATCTCAATTAAAATTAACCAAGTTACAGAACAGTGCATTTGTGACTGGCCGGATGAATCAATCAACAACTGCATCTAATAGGAAATGAAAGAGCAGAAATGGCCAGAAACAACCAAAAGACAGACTGTAGCAGGGAAAGCTGCTGTGAAAGGAGCACAGGTGATGGAGTCTCAGAGCCTCTGCTTCCAGGAGAGCTCTAACTTTAACCAGCAGCAGGCAGCTAAAAGAAAGGCTGCAGTGGTTGGTGAGGAATTCGGTGTTATTTTTGTCCTGCAGCCCAGGTAAACCTTTAAGTTGGGTGAGGAGGGGGTAGATATTGAAGCAAGCCAAATACTTGAACAAGACCTACATTTAGTCACAGCAGCAAAAACGTTCTTCTGTTTCCCTTTGGCTGTTTGGAGAGCACTTCCTAAAGGGAAGGTGGTGGAGCTTGTAGTGCTACCCTTTTCAAAAAGTAACCTGCTGAATAAAGAATTTCTTTCATATCTGCAGGAGTAACAAAGTGAATGAGATTTTCCAAAAGGCACTTTGCAACCCTTTGTGTCTTAAGTTAACAATAATTATTGAAACAATAGGCCTGGACAAATCATCACTTGTTCGCTGCTCCAGATACAAAGGAAATGCTGTATTCAACCTCCACTTCCTTCAGCAGCACTCACATCTCACCTTTGACATTCAACAGAATATGAAAAAGAATTTTGTCTCTATTTTAATTCAATTTTTGTAGCAGTTTCTTTCTATTGCAGGGTAATATTTTAGCAGCTAAAATAGTTCATATTTTATAATAAATTACATCTGGTGAAGCATTGGGGAATATACCACTTTATTAATGTATTTGCCCTGCAAAAAGAAAGATGAGATTGTTGTGTTTTGACAAGCTTTTTAAAAAGAAATTAATGGTCATGCTCTGGGGTATATAAAAGTCTCAGTTTAACCTCCACCTCTCAAAACTTGTCAATAATAAAAATCAGCAGGGCAAAATTAAATAATAAATTATCCTTTCTAAAAAAACATATTAATCTTTTCTGGACAGCTCTTAAGTTAACAAGGTGTTAATAAAACTCTAGGTGTATTGATGCAATATCCCAGCACATGTGTCCAAAGGAATCTACCACCACTCACAGCCATCTTTATACAGCATGCAGAATCATGGACGATCAGCTCTCTTGAAGACTTTTACTGTGCTTTAAATACTCTGGAGAACAACCTCCTGCATGGTGTATATAGCTCACAAATACTGTTCAACGATGCAGGATTTACCATTAGTTTCAAAATTAGATGAATGAATCTATCAGGGAAAAAATTAAGATTTACTGTCAGATTTAAACCCTTCCAATTACTAGCTCACACATCATAAAGGACAAAATGGTGACATGGGACTAGAAAATGGCAGGCTATAATTTTATTTATAATATACACCCATTATCAGGCATAAAGGTTACATCTAGACCTTACAACCAGCAAACAACTAAATTCTCTATTTACAATCTGCTGGGCAGGGAGGTAGGAGAGATGACTTCCTGGATCCAAAGGTCACTTACCGAAACCTCAGGGTTCACCAAGTTGCATCACTGTACTTCCCTGCATTGGCCATGACTTAAGGTGTACCAACCTGCCATAATCCCACTTACTTCCCAAGGCTGTCACCTGGCACTCCAAATACTCAAAACTCCTGATCATTGGGAGTTGACCTTATACTTTAAGGTATGGCTATCTAAAAGTATGTTCACCTTCCCAACAGTCTCTATTCCTCTGAAATTTCTGATGGAGTTGTGTCAGTCTGAAACCCAGTAGAAAAAAAAAAATCCTGCCCAATCTCCACTGTGGCAAGGCCCCTGTCATTTCCTCACATTATTAAAAAATAACAACTTGGAAACTGAGTTTGGCTCCTGAGGTGAGTCCTGGTGTATTATCCTTTTTCTTTGCCCCTTTTTCTTCCAGTTTTCTGTCTGGGACTCACCCTAGGGAGGAAAGACTGTTGTGAGTCACCTAAAGATGGTCCTGTCTTAATGGCCATTCATCTAGACTCCCCATTTGGTGACCAACTGGGATATTTTCCTTTATGGTTCTATTTCAAAGTCTTGGATAGCTGCCAGTTTTATTTATATTATATGTTTATCCAGTGTAAATGAAACTTTTATAAAATCGTTAGCTAGAGTTAGTTATATGTGCATCAAACTCATGAAACACATGGGCCACCAAGACAAACATAAATTTGAGAGTGCAATGGAGAAAGGAAAGCCCCATGTTCAAACCACTACATCTGTCTTGAACGTCAAACCATCTGCATGAGAATGTAAAAAAATATAATTCTTTGTTCTTCCTGCTTTTCCTAACTTTTGAACACTTTGTTCCTCTGAACTGACAATATTCACCTTCCTCATGTTTATCTCCTCCTGCTTTTGAGGTATGATGCACACCTGTAAAATGTGTTTGAGCTCCTGAAATAAAGAGCAGAACAATACACAGAAAGTGACTTCCCTTTGGCATGAGGGCTGCTAGCAACTCACCCTGGGTAACTAGTTCTGGTCCATACATTTGATAAGAATTAAATGAACACCTCCATCTATTTAAAAGCATAATAAATTAATGTATATTGTTGGTAACTACATGAAGTTTAAAAGCCCTTTAAATCAGCCAGAGACAGCAAAAATTACCATAGCAGAGCTGCTTTTAAGTACTGTTTAGACCACTTCCTTGCAAGGGCTGTCCCTTCACATCTCCTGCAGCAGGTATGCCACACCAGTACCTGGATGGGGGACGTTGTGGGGGATATTCCAGAAAAACTCTGAGACGTTACACTGGGAAAAATAATCTGTATTGAAGCAATGTTTCAGGAAGTGTCTAGGTAGCAACTTGCCTGCAGATATAACATCTTTCAGGTAAGAGGTACCTCAATAACCAGAGATGCCTGGGCCCTTTTTTGAGTACTGGTTGTATAGCATTGTATCCTAGGAAAAAATCTTGCAAAGTATTTCCATTGTAGCTGTGTAAATCCATCCTGTTCAGATTTAGTTACTGATAGCCTCAATCACTGTTTCAAGCTGGTTTAAGCATATTTGCACATTCTTCCCCATCTTGTAGGATGCAAGGTTTATAAGGAGTCGTATCGAATAGTTCAGATGAGTCCCTTGGATTAATATGAAATGAGCATTGCAAGTGTTTCTTTGGAAGTCTTCTGGAACTAAGACGTTAAAAGAATGCCATTTATTATAACAGATCAAATAATCAGTACTAAAATTAAAGTTCTCCACTCTTCCACGTTTCTTATTAATTTGCTATGTTCATGGAAAGGAATGAAAACACTGTCTGGTAACAGAATTCATTTGCACAAGTTCAAAGACTGATACATAACTCATTAACAGGATTTCTCATACTTCTTTCAAAGTAAACCAAAGTAAATTGTTTTAGACTTCATTTGTACCCCATTCAAATGCTGAAAATCTGAACAAGTTGAACATTTAACACTCCCTCCTCCTCTTCTATCCCCAGGAAAACCCTTCTGATGACATATTTTCCTCACGAAGAAAAGCAGTTTTGGAAAGTAATCATAAAACCAGGAGGAACCAGGAACCACAGCCTGAGACTTAGCTTTGCCATGAAGGTGGCCAAGCAGGTGTTCAGAAGACTGCAGCATCACGAGATCCAAAACACTCACAGTGGTGCAGTGATAATCTTCTCTTGGGCTCCTGTGGTCTGCAAGGTGAAGCATTAGGCTGGAGCGTGCCAAAAGCCAGCAGTCAGTCAGCAAACTTCACCCAGCAGAGAGGCACGAAAGCCTGACGGGCTCCAGAGGGACACTGGAGCCAAACCTGGCCTCGTCGCCGCCCTGGCGGGATCAGGCCTGGCAGAACGGCATTCCGCTCCCGCCACTTCCCTTCTCCAATTATTAATCTCCTGAGGACTGGGGCAGCTTGGAAGTTTTACAGAGCATTTACGAGCGCAAGGCCAGTGTACAAGGTAAGGGGGAGGAGTGGGGAGTGGGGCAGCAGGGGCCAGGGCAGCACACCAGCCCTTAGTCTAGTGAAGACCCCCAGTGCTGCGGGCACCCACTGAGAATGGAGAAGGTATTTCAGCAAGTAACTTGAACTTTGCTGGGAAATTATCCTTCTTTATTAACCTCTAGTTAATACAGGAGGTGATTAATAAATATCCAACGCCCGCTTCCATCCCACACACCTCCCCCTCTAGCACAAAATTAAAGAAACCCTTTGCTATTCCTCTGGATTTTAATCCACCCAAGACCCTCTTAACTGCTGGGTGGTCTGTTAATCTACCCCGCCACCCAACAGGTTTCCAGATACTTGGGTTTAGGTTTGCTTTGCCAATCCCCTGCATCCCCCACACTGGATCTCTGTTTTCTGGGGTCTCCAGGCCCAGGAGCAGCTTGTGGGAAGCTCAGCATTTTCACCATTGCACTTGAATTCTGCAGAGCAGGCATGGTTTTAAGTCTTTCTCCACCACTCCATCCAAATTCAGTGCATTTCCAAGGGGTTAGGTTCACCCCCATGAAGGCTAGATATTTAACTTGTGCTTAAGTAAGAGAGCAAACATTGACAGAAATTAGTTTCCCCACTCTAAAAGTGCTCTGAACATGCCCCTCAAAAATTGTTCAAACTCAGTCTACCTTTGAATCTATTTCCTACATAACCACATTAAAAAATAGAATGGAAATGAATAGAAATGTAAGCACACACACTCACAGCCTATATTTATGTTAAGGATATACCACTCACAGAAATACTGATTGATCTGGTCTGCTATATTAGCACTTGAAACAGATATGCTGATGCTGTCCAGAAAGGGGAGATGGCAAGGGCTAGGGGTTTACCAGCAAGCAAAAATCCCCGTATCAGGGGTCTGAAGTCCATTCCGTGGATTTTGCATTTATTAGATGTGTACACATACACACATACTTAGCTGTAATGGGGAAAACAGCTTTTTTGTATTAAAAAAAAAAAAAAAGCGCTGAACCTTGAAGTTGTGCTTGGATTCTTTTCCCTTAAAGCTTATAGGAAACAAACCCCAAACGTGAACAAACCCCACAGTACAATGCTGTTCTTGTCATGAGTTCTGAATCAGCACCACAGCACATAGTGTATGTACTGAAAAACAGCTGTTGGGTGACAGACTGCTAGCTGGGAAGTTCGAGTTGAGTGAAGTGGTTAACCCACATCCCTTCCCCACTGATAAAGTGCTTTGATAAGCAGGCTGTACTGGTGAAAGCTAGCAAAAGAGCCAGGACTGAGACTTTCAGGAATGAATGTAAGACTTGTTTCGTGGAAGCAACCTAAATCTCTTGCACAGCCCTCTCCTCTTGGATTTTACCAACCCATCCCCAGTTATTTTTAGCACACAGGCCTTCTGATTGCAGCAGAACCAATTCTTTGATATGTCGAAGCAATATCCTGTACATATGGGAAATAAAACCAGAAAACTGCTAAAGAGCCTCCCTTACTTCAATGTTTTATGAAAGTGTTTTCTGCAATTCAAAATGTTAGTAGTGGTATAGCATTAAAAAAAGGTCTGTATTTGAAACAGCATGGCTGGACTAACCACAAGCAAGAAACAAGTTGGGCATAATTTTTTCTTCTTTTTTTTATTAACAGAAAGTCATTCAAAGCAAAAAAAAAAAAAGATTTCTCGGGTTTAATTTCTGATCTTCAGCTAAGTGCTTTTAGAAATAAAATCATTAATTAAGTACAGATGTCATGCAGACATACAAAAAAAAACCCTATTCCCCTTTTCACAAATCTTACATTTTATAAATATGTTCATAAGCAGTACTTGGTATAAAAAAATTCCACTAATAAAATATATCTTTCTCTTAGCATGTTATCTAATTTGTCTAAACAATTCCTACACACATACAAATTAATATAAGGTATCTATCCTTCTGATACAATAACATAAAATTTCAGTTAATTGGAAGTAGGCAGATATATATAAATACATCATTACCTACATAATAAGGCTGAAAGACTGCTGTACTAGAGATATACAATGGCACACTGAATATTTTTCTTCCTCAATGTCCTGGTCTTGGTGTCTCTATAGCTCTGGTACTCAAACCCTTTGAAAACTGAAGAAATAAATTGCCTAACCATTGTTGCTTGACCCCAAAGGAACCACACTACTGCTTTAACATACAGCTACTCATCTGTCTTTGCATTGACATGCATGTTAGCCTATGTGTGGAGTGAGATATATTCCTAGATAAAAAAATTAAAGCTTCTCCAGATGTATGCTCTTACAAAATCATTTAACCTAACATTAGATTTTTTGCTGCTAATGCTGAATATTGTACAGAGATAACAGTAATACAAAATCAGCAGGAACTATTTCAAAAAGTTGTAATAGTTCTGTGGATGCACGTTTTTAAGAAAATTTAGGGTTTTTTTTTTTCTTAGCCTTTTGACATACCACTGTCTGATCAAATGATCAGAAGTAATTTTTCGGTCTGCATTTAATCAAACAAGTAATTTCTAAATATCTACATTTAGAACATTTGCAAAGGGATCAAAATATTACTAGACAGGGAATACAGAAATACAGGTAGAATTCTGAAAAGCCAGTTAGGAATTACTTAAAGGAAAAATACTGCTAGACACCCTCTTCACAATTAGTAGCTAGCCAGAAGTTTTTGTTAGTATAAAGCATGTTAATTTTTAAGAAAAGCTAGGTAGAAGTGTAAGTGAAGAGCAGAATAATAACAGTGCTCCCTATACTTTAACTAAAAGCATATGGTGCTAACATTCAGAAATTTTACAGTGTTTATTTTATTGTGTTCTTACCAAGAAAAGGGAGTGCTCAACCATTTTACTCCCTAAGCTTTCTTAATTACCTTCATTAAAAACTTGGTACAGCAAAACCAAAAAGTGGTTAAAGTTTTTCCTTTTTCCATCAGAACAGAACAGAAATCTGAAGACAATGGATTACAGACAGGCCTAATTTGAAATTGCTCTGTTTATTTAGGAAAAATAAAACCCCACTGAACTGATAATTGTCATTAAAGCCAGACAACTAATAGAATCAATTTTATACTGCACAGAGTAACAGAAGTCTTACTGTAGAGCTGGCAGTACGTGTACTGAAGGTTCTGAATACTCGTGTCATCTATGAAGGGTGATGCCTGTGTCTCCAGACCCTAAACTGTACTCTGGCTTCTTGTCAAGTCCCACCTGTTACCTGTTTTAAGTTAGATTTTTAATTCTAGGTCAAGAGCAAATGCGGTTTTCAAGCCAGGAATGAGACCTAACAAGATGTTCTATATATTACTGTATAACAAGTAATGAAGGGCCTCACCAGCTGCTTATAGGACTGATCATACTAGCAGGCAGGATGCTGTGCTGTTCCTGAGACTTCTGAAGTGGGCAGACCAGATGGGAGGGAGCACCAAAATCCTGCTACTGAGAGAAGAAAATCCTTGCTGCCATGCAGCATTTGTATCACTGAGGTAGGGTGGAAAAGACTGAGCAGGAGAATGACACTAAGGTCCTACTCCAGACTGATCTTCACTTGTGGAAACACAAAGGAAGGACAGAGATACCCACTACTGACAAAACCAAATCTTTTCTTTTGGGAACTCTGCTCTCTGGCTGCTGTGAACTGGTTATGCCTGTAGTCTCCTGAAGTATTCATATCAAACAACCTTTGACCATGAAAATTTCAGCTTTTAACATAAAACACCATCATTATTGCAGGGCCAAAACAAGAAGACAGATAATTTTCCTTTTTTCTTACAAATACAAACATATTAAACATCTAGAAAAGGCCTAGAAAACCCAAAGTAGATCTCCTTTTGAGTCATCACAGTTCAAAGACCAAGACATTGGCCTGGACTTAGATTTTCTGATTAGCCACAGCACATTATAATTCAGGGGAATATTCTGGTATCTAGATCACAGAGAGTAGCCCAGGCACCCTAAGGGAAGCACAGAAAGCACAGATTTGAATCTTCAAGGATTAGATTCTGTGAGAAGCACAGCCCTGAGGACACATTAACGCTGGAACAAAGCAGAGGTCCCTCACAGATTTGAAAGGTAGTCCTGTAGCCTAAGAGTAACAGGGTGACCAGCAATGCACTTGACCAGATTTATGTCTTGTTCCTATTGGACAGCTTTCTTATGGGATTTGTTTTCTTGGACAACCACTCAGTTTGCTATCAAACTTATTAAGTTCCTTCCACAGTTAGGAGTTGTGTGTGCTGCAGGAAGAAAAGTTACCCCACACAAGCATACTCTTTCTTAAATATAAAATGCAAACACTCACTTTACTACTAAGAAAAAAAAACCCCAAACAAACAAGCAAAAAAAAAAAAAAAAAACAAACCGCAAACCAAAACAACAGAAAACCTAAAAATTGGAATAACTCTAAACTAGAGGACTACAGAAAACTCAAACTGCTGTGCCACCAGAGGAGATTTATAAAAACAACCAACAAAAAACCACAACAACAGAAAACACAACCCACACAACTGCATTGTCTATCCTCTTCCCAGTATAACTCCTACTAACACAAAATTAAATTGCATGAAAAGGAGCTAAGCAGAAATTGAATCTCCAAATATTTTGCCAACTCACTGTTTAATACATTTTGAGGGATAAACCACTGAACTAAGCAAAAATTCAGCTCTCAAGAAGGCTACATATTTCTGTAAAAATGTATTTTGACCGCCATCTCAGCTCATATTGTGTTACACAAAAAAGCAAGACATGCTATGAAGCAGGTTTTCCATCAATCATGCTAGTGGAACACACACCTTTCAGCTCCTAGTTCTGAATTTTAAAGCTTTCATTGATGACAATATAACACTTGGGTATGAAAGCTGCCCTCTACACATCATCTAGCAAGACAAGCCTCCCTACACTCAAACCCTGCTTTCTTCTCCAACAGCCAAAGACAAACTACTTGCCTGCTTATTCTGACAAGAATAGGTTTTACTGCTGCAATAACTACTGAAGAAATAAGTAGCAAACCAAGTCCAAAAGTGACAGAATGAGGATTTTAGTCCATATTTTCATAGCACCTTTATAACACAGACCTAGGTTGCAGCTTAGCAACATATTTGATGGAATTAGAAATAAATTAAGAATAGTGTGCAGAGATTGTCTAAAAGCTCTAAAGACCTACCTAGAGACACTTTTAACAAATAATGTGCCAGGATTGTAACATAACCGTTGAGATGTCTGATGAGACTTCTGGAATTAAGACTTGGAGAAAAAAATATCATATGCTCTTAATGAATGCATGTAATCAGCTGAGTTACGTGGAAAATGCACTATGAAAGATACAGTTACATATAATTAAAATTTCAGTAAAATTAAATAACTGTAGTTCTCACTTTGAAATATTATCTTCCTTAGTTGCCTCTTTTTGATCTTTTGCAAAGGAAGCACACAACACAAAAGGAGCAATAGAAAGCTCGTTAAGTCCACAAAGCAGACACAAAATTAACTAAGTATATTCATTCTAGCTTCTAATGAACTGTATACATAGCGTCCTCTGACAAGGTATTGTTATACTTAATTTCTTCACACTTCATTTCTGATTTTGACCTATTTTTAATTTAATTTTCTGCATTGAACTTCACAGAAATCTGTCATTTTTGAACAAATTAGAAAAAAAATTATGACATCAGCAGAACCAAGATCTCCTCCCTTCAAGTATGTTTGACTCATGTACCCTCTATAGAGTAACTCCACTGCCCACATTCTTTCTATTTCTTAAGCCAAACAATTAATGATTAAGCTCTTTGTTACACTTTTAATCCTTCATGTAGAACTAAGGGTCTGTGCATGTTCATGTATAAAATTTCCACTGCATCATTGATAGAATAATAGAGGTTGAAAAAGACCTGTAATATTCTGAAAGCAGGACCAGCTTCTATCAGGTCACCCACAGGCATGTTCTAAATATCCCCAAGGACAGAGTATCTGTGTAATAAAGATAAATCTTATTTTATGTCTTTACAAGAATTGAAGAAAGATGCAAATTAGGCTACAAAGAAAAGAGGAATTATGTACCTACAAAAAGCAAAAATAACACTTCTTTCAGTGATGCCAGATCAGTTCCAAGATAATGAATACTGACTTTGTAATCTCTCAAGCAGCAACACTTTTGGTCTTCTGAAAACATGAGCTTGTCAGAAATTTCTCTGAAACTTCAGAACTGGGTCTAATAAGCACATTGAACTCAGTAAGTACTTAGTAGTAAAAGTAAGTACTAACTTACGTTTATTACTCATGAGGAAAATAAATTTGAAGATTAATAATGCTATTACATATCATAATGCTATTACATATCATAATTACCTACTTCATTATTCAAGTCTAGATTCTAGATTCTCCAGGGTACTCACACACCTAACTTCCATGGAAATATGATTATTTTTACCAAATCTGGCCACAGGGAGAGAAGTTTACTCCTGAAACAATTTCAGCTGCTAAAACTCAGAAACTAATTTGAAATCACACCACCTCTTATCATACCACCAGTGTGCCCTCATTCACATAAAGACAAAGGCTTGCCTCATATGCTCTATTTTCAGGTTTTGTCTTCAGCTGATTTTTGTCAGACATTAACTATTTGTGAAGCCAGTATTTTCCATATTTGCATTCTACTTCAAGCTGTGGGGGTTTTTGTTTCGTTTTTTTTTCAAGTTTATCTTAAGATATAGCTCAAGTTTTTTGCAAAATCGAAGCTAGGAAAACTTTCTTTTCCACAGTGTTTTAAAAATTCTAAACTACAGCTATTCCAGAAAAGCTCCGTTGCCTATAGAATTTCAAGTAGCAGCAACAAGACATGAGTATGTGGGTTACAGGCCAGGAATGCAGATTTGCTGATCCCACCAAAATCTATCCTTGCTGAGTTTTAAAACTTTCCAAATGCTAGCACTTGCTTGTAATTAACAAGCTTGAGTATTGCACTGGCCCATAAAACGAGTTTCCAAAATCTCATCAAGTAGCCCAGACTCAAGCAGACCTAAGTAAAAGGTGACAGTATCTGCAAATCAGTGTGCCTGATGCAGCCTGCAGAGTGAATAGATTAAAGGAGGAGTATCTGGTGTTAGTCTACCTAAACCAGAAAAACATCTGCGCACCTCTTTTCACTTGGAAGATGACAGCTATCCCACTCTTCCTGTTCCCAATTCCAACTATTTCAACAACTGGTCCTGAAATATTCAAACCTCCAAGAGGTGGGGAGTCTTCCTTAGGATTAATGGAAATTTTATTAGCAGAGATGATGTCTCTCAGCATCCACAAGGTCATCATACCTTGGCACGATTATGAGGAACCAAATAGATGAGCTGGATATAACCAGGGCACCATGCACAGCATCACCACCTCTCTGCACAGATATTTTTCTCTTCCCCTCATCCCTACTGCTGACCAGCTGACTACACAGTCGTGGTCTTCAGTATGTGATTGATGCCTGCACACAGTTTCCATCCTCCCCACATCATGATGCAGGTGCTTTCATCCTGCACTCCATTAAAATTTACATTCTTCCTTCAGCTTCCCAGTAGCTGGTTGCCACTGCTCTCCAGGAATTCCAGTATTGCCATCATCTCCCTTGCTCCCTCTCCTTCCTCAGATCACCAAGGGACAATGTAAGACTCAGCAAGGGATGGAAAAATGTGGAGAACATTATTGTCCTGGACTGGCAGTCAAGAACAATCGGAACTCAGATGCTCCATGAGATGCTTAGGGCTGCTAGGAAAGGAATTCAGTAAGTTTTTCCCAACTTTGTTGATAAATGCCATTACAATACAAAGGTTCCTTTGCCTTTTCTTTTTATCATCCATGTAGTAGCTGATTTAAACTTCCCCAAAAAATTACTATTATATGGAAAACAGCAGCATGGAACAGAATAAAAAAATTTTGTGAAAGTTTAAAATTAGTGAAAAGTGAGAAATAACGTCACTTACATTTTACTACACTTAACCTTCGGTAATTAAAATTCTCCAATTAATATCATATGCCTGTAAAAAGTAGAATCCTGCAACTACAAAAAAAAAGTAATTATCTCAATTAAGATAACATAATTTCCTGTTGGAAAAATACATACAAATAAATAGTTAACAGCCCTGAAGTTATCATTTTTGGTCATGAAAAGAAAATATTTGCAGGATACAACAGTATTAGGCTGCCAGTTTACATTGACCCCAATCCCTATGCAGTTTTAAACTAACTTTACCTCACTGCAGGGAGATGCTTTTCCAGCAAACAATAACATGGATTGTCAGTAATGCATCCAAAGCACGAAAGGTTTTTTTCCTCCCTTTTTAAGGGAAATCCCAGTCAGAATCCTTTCTAAGGTGAGAAAAAAACCCAAACAAAAATAAAAAATAAATCAGCCTTATGCCAGCCTTTTAATTCTGATACATGTTTCAGTTACTGGCAAAGAATATGCAGAGAGTATGAATTGCTTGGCTTTGTTACATTTGGGAAAATTCCAACGATTAAAAAAAACAAATAGGATTCAGAAACAGTTTGAATGTGTAACAAAACTGATACCCAAGTCACGCCCCAGATTACTGCTCTGATGCAATTGACATTGGCCAGAATCCATATAAAAACATACATCTCTGGGCTTCCTGCTCTGAAATTTGCACTATTCCATTTCAAATCTGTGCTTTTATTCTTAAAGCCAGAGCAAGATTATCATACCACAGTGAGAATACCTCTGCAGAAACCCAATATAGCGTATTTGCAAATCTATCCTCCCTTTTCATCCAAAAAAAGATATTATTAAATTATAAATCTATTTTAGGACTAGTGAAATTGTTACAAAATACAAATTGAAAAGGTAGGGAAAAGAACACCAATAGATTCTAATGTTTAAAATGGAATATTTGCAAAAAGCAGTACCATTTGTCTGGCAGCTATGTTTATGATGCAGCTTTTAAAATCACACTTACTTTTCAAATGATGGACTATCTTATTACAAATGTAAACTAAATGTAAACTGCTGAGCAGTAAAGAGAAGATTCAGCCTGCATGTTTGCTAACTTGTTTTCTTTGGGTGAGAGTTTACTACTACCTAAACCAAAACACACAATTTATGCTGGTATTAATGCATGAGGGTTTTGCATTGTCTCATAGACTTCATTGTTTTTTCACAGCCAAGAAAGGGTTTTAAAAGATATCAGCCCCACTATTTAAAATATAAGCCTGCAACATGAGAAGGAAAAATGTTAACAACATATTCAATCCATCACAAAAATCCATCTATTGCATTTCAGTTTACATTACTTCTCAATCATTTTACAGACTATCACATTCCTCTGCTGTGAATAGCAGTGGGTATAGTTAATAGCTATTAATTCAGAGTAGTCTATGTATCTGACTACTGATTTCAAACTTATTGTGTGTTATATGCTGGAAAAATTAAGCATTTCCACAGAAGAAAGCAAAACGACTTCTGAGCATGCTATGCATTAAAGGCAATATCCAACAACATTTTTAGTCATCCCAAAAAATCATACAAATGGAAACCATGATTTTATTGGAAAGTAGAAAATTGCCTCATATGGGTTTCCTTGGAGAAATAAACAGATTTTTTTCAACTTCTTTGGGAAATATAAACATAATTAAGGCCCAGAGTTTTAAATACGTGAACACCCAATGCCATGCGTGAAAGACACAGGAGTCACTTCCAGCACTTGTCTTCCTGCTCCCCCAGCACGGAGAAGACCACAGAATGAGAACAACACTTCTATAAACAGGTAACTTAGGATATTTATGGTGATATTCATATTGTGATTATACCCAGTTGATAAAAAACGCAGCAGTCATACAATAAAATGTTTACAAAGCTACTAGCAAAAAAAAGGTCAAATACAACAAGGAGATCAAAGATAGGAGGTCAGCAGTTGATAGAGAATCTTCCTCTTGGCAGGACAGCTGTATTTTCTTTTTAATGTAACAAACAAGCAAATAATCTCCACCTTCATTCTGCCTTCAATGCACTTTTTAGAAAGGGCAAGGAATATGAAAGAAAAAAACCCCTGAACTGTTACTTGATGTATTTTTGGGGGCTAGAAAATTTAAATATGAGAAGGGCCCATATCAGCTAAATTTATGTTTGTTTCACTCACATCTCTGTAACTTATACTTTATAGTTCAGAAATCACAGCACTGCTTTTCAAACACTGGCAGTATAACAAACTAGATAACCCTTAGCACAAGTTAAGAGTGAAAAAAATAGGTAAAGTTAATAGCAGATTTCAAGCATTAATGATTCATAGCATAGCAATGCACTGAAAAAGAAAGCTTCTCTAATAAAAACATTTTCAACACATTGCTACTAATATCTCCAGAGCCTCTTCAACCAAACAGTGTAAGATTTGAAGTACTGATAGATAAATGTAATTTCACAGAAATTAGTTTGATTTGGTCACTCCTAAATTAGGCTGAAGTAGCTGAAACCGAAAAGTGATCCTATGCAAAAGAAGGACACATAGCCTTAACAAAAGCCACAAACTATGCTCTGTCAAGCCATTCATGATCTTTGCTACCAAACCCAAGTGGTGAGGAAGGCCACAACTAGGCTCATTTTGTTCATAAAATGTCTTAATTCAGTTATTAAAACAGGTATTACATCTTACTTCCTATCTAATCCTTCAATGTTTACTCCAAAAGTTAATAATCATTGCATTCTGCATTTTCACGATGGGATGCTAAAAACCTAACTGATTTGAGTAAGGAGAAATAGAGAATAAGTTTTGAGTTTCTGTGCCACAATATAGTACCAGTCTGAATTAAACTAATAACAAATACAGTCAAACTACTTAACAAATTTCAGGCAAAATGTATTTTCAGTTACAGAACATATGCATACATGAATAGTTAGAAGTGTGCACATGTGTACCTTCACATCACCAAAACACTGAGTTTGTTACACAGTTCATAAGCACAACTTGTACAGTTTGGAATTAAACCAGATAGAACAAACACTTATCTTCTAGCACAACTGACAGGAAGTATTATTATTACTATTACTACTATTGGCGATGGTGATAAAAACAACAATAATAACAATAATAATAATAACAATATCTACATTACAAAAATGTAATCACAAGTGTTACATCGTATAATTTGAAGTAAAAACAGCTCAATAAAACATGCCATTTTCTGTTTTCTCTGCATACCCTGAAAAACTTTAAAATTCAATAATTACCTGACCAATGCCTCCTTGCCCTTCCCAATCTGCTTCCTTTAAAGGTCAACAGTTCCTGCCACCTGAGTCTATGCAAGCCTCGCCAGACAGACACGTGCAGGTTTATAGCAAATCCAGGTTGCACGTGTTAGCAAAGGACATCCAATTCAGAGCCAGCAGCTGCAAAACTAAAAACCTGCCCTAGTCAGAATTTGGGCAGAAGCTTACCAAAGGGCTAACAGGGAAATCCAGTTGACACATCATGCCAAAAAGAATGCAGGGAGTGCAACGGACCTCCATTCTGGCACATTGGCAAAAAAACAAATATTCACAGCACTTAGAGTGCAATAACCTCTAACCTAGTACATAATGTTGCCTTTATGCATGCTTCACTCACAGGAACTTCTGCAGGTATTAAGCATAAGAAGTCCATTTCTAAGCCTCTCAGTGTACAACAATTACCCTATTGTCACTTGGCCCACTCTGCATTGTAAGTCTGATTTCGTGTAGCAATCTTGCTGCATGCTGTCATGTCTGGGTACGACGACTGTGGTATTTTCACTGTGCAAAACCCTACTTCAGGAATGACAGATTCACCCCCACCTTCCTTTTTCCTCAGGTTCCCCTCCCTGGATAGCAGAACATTTTAATCCAGGCACCCTCACAGTGGAGTGATGACATCATGACCTTTACTTCCATTTGCTGTCTGGGATGCAGGACCTGGCCAGTGCTTTAAGGCGTTGAAAGGTGTCACTGGTTCACTTCAATGCAGGTGTTTCAGAACTGATCCATCACATTTACGGGGCCAGACTTGGTGAAAAGCCAGTCACTTAAAATATTACATTAAAATGTGCTTCTAGTCATCATTTCTAAAATGTTTTCCTCAAATTCTTTTGGGAATAATTTGAAAAGTATGTTTTATGCTCAGAAGCAATAGGCCACCAGCTGGTTTTAACTTTTCCTAATTGGCTGGTTTTCTATTCAGATTTCATTTCTCCATTGGTTTAAGTTCTACAGTTTGAAGACAAGACAAACCAGCCAAGGGAAAAAAACCCAACATAAATAGGACAAAAAAAATATTTCTAAGAAAAATATAGAGAAATATCTAACATTTCAAGGGACTAATATGAAACAAAATTCCTTTTAAAGCTACTATTATCAAAGTATGTTTTTTTAATCCAAGAGCAAGAGAAAATAGTATCTTTGAGCAGGTAATAAACTTGCCATAAAAACATATTGGAAAAACTAAGAATTTTTATAAGAAAGTTCATGGTCCTGACTCACATTTGGCCAAAATCTTGCTGTAGAAGTAGCAGTAGATTAGTTAGAGGACTACCATTAATATACTAATGCAGAAGGAAAATCATGAACTTATTTAAGCTTGAAACTATTAGTAAGCAGCTGCATTACATAAATATTTTTCATAAATAGGTCTATTTAATAAAGGTCATTTTGAGGTTCAGGGATAAGGTCAGTTTTCAATCTTTTCTTTCAAAAGGTTTCATGAATAATGGTGAGAAAGAATGAATCCAGCACTCAAAGTGATTCCTATATTTATTTTGTCCTAAACTACTATAGGCTGTAAATCATGGATGGTAGCAAGAAGTTGCCTGTTTCTGTTAGCAATTGACCTGTTCCAGAGAGAAAAAGTCTAATCAGAAGAAAAAAAAATCTCAAAAAAATCTTAATTGCAAATACTGATTTCTAACAAAAAAGGTCCTTGAAAGCCTTTTTTGTTAGAAATCAGTATTTCTGTTTGACTTTTGCTGGAACAAAATAAGTCAGGGAATTTGTCATGCCATTTGATTTTTCACAAATAGGGAAAAAAAAGTAGGCAATAAGATATGACAACTGTTTTTTTCAGATAAGTGACAAGAGAAAACACTCTGTTGAAAAAAAAATTGTATATTCAGGAGTCCTTGCATATTTTTCATTAGTAGCAGGATGTTCATTCCTTTCAGCAAGGATGTCTATTCATTGTTAAGATTTCCAAAAGTACATCTTCTTTTGGAAATTGTTTTATTTATTAGAGAAATGGAAATAAAGCAATGAATCCAAAGAAAGCATAATCCACAGCCAAATGTAGTCAAAACCATGCTACAGACCAAGAAATGGTTCATGCTTCCTCAGAGAAAAATTAGGGGAAGGATGTCAGCATGGGTAGGCTGAAGCTCCACAGCAAGATGATGGTTCCACCAACTGCATGGCATTGCCTCTGTCTTTTAAGTTTGGACATCCCAAATTCCCTCTAGCTCCCCAGAAGGTGGTTTAGCCTCTTCACTGAGCATGTATCAAGCTTCATTAACTAAAGCACATCTTTTGATTCCCTGTCAAGTTATCTGATCGTAAGACAACCACAGGGCTGCTTCCCACCGCACAAAATTCTCAAGTAATGCTTGGAAGGCAACTGCAAAATAAAAACCACTGAGAACAGGTTTTCTACAGAATTTAAGCATCTGAAAGACTTAAAGCTAATTTTGAAAGTAATCATACACCTATTAGAGCTATTCTATTTAACTGAGTGGGATTTTCCCTTTTTTCACTCAAAACTATGAGTGGGAATATTTCATTTCAAATGCCCAAAGAGATTTGATTTTTGAACAAGACATATTTCTCAATGTGTGCCACTTGCAGTTATCACTGCTGAAGTTCATTTCAGATTACCTAAACCAGGAAGACCATAGTACACATTCTGTTTCAGTTCCAGGTATTCTGTTGTCCAGGATTTAGGATTGCAATTATTTTGTTAAGACACATAATGGTCTTATTCAATATTGTAAAGGTCTGTATGGCTGAATGCATCTGCCTTTAAAAGGCGGCCTCAAAGGTTTGAGACGTCAGACTTCTAAAACTACTAATTTTGACATTATGCTTTGATCTGGAAGCTTCATTTTTCATAGCTGTCTCATGGAAACATCATGAACATTAAAGGGTCACTCAGCCTTGCACTGATATTTTTGAGAAGTACAGACACATTATTAGATATTCTTTTGAAAGTCTTCTGCTGAGAAGAGAATCAGGTTGAACTTATAAAGTGCTATACATATTAAACAAATTTCTCTTACCTTGGAGAAATTTGTCGATTTCAAATCAATATGAAATTTGCAACCAGGTGTGTTGGACTAGGAAATTTCATTTTCATTGCTCTCTTACCCCATAGTAATACCTATATGCAATTTATTATACTGTTTCACAAAACATTTTGTATCATCTCCTAGTGAGTGTAAAAGAAACAGGTAATTTGATTACTTGTAATTTTCTTGTTTTCAATATAAATATTAAAATAATATAACAAAAAAAATTTATCCTTAAAAGGTTTCTCCACTTATTCCATTCTTATGATGGCCTTTCCAAGTCAACTCTCCTACCCAAAACATGCTGCCATAAATTAAATTCATACATAATTCTCATTGAAATAATTTGTAAAATAGCATTAGAGGACATATACTAATTTGGTTTTTATGGAATGCTTTCTGATCTGCTTTTAATACATTCCCCTAGCTCTTCCTGCATTCAACAGAAGTGTGAAATTTTGTACATTTGCAAATATGAACACCAGAATTCTAGTTCTCATGCCTTTTTAGCTCAGGTTATTATTTATCAGCATTGTATGCGTTGCACAAAATCTTTAGACACATTTGTGGACACAGGGAAATAATTTACTTTGTCACATTTATATGGTCATCTCTTTCCACTTAGTGACCATCATATTAGTATGGTAACTTTAAATGTTCCTTGGATTGCTAACACATTTATATAACTATATATATAACACACTTACATAACTATACAGCATATGTACCATATCTTTAATGTAGATCACCTGGAAGAGCATCCCAGCTGCTTCATTCCACTACTTTATTTGTAAGTGCAACAATTTCATTTGAATTCAGCTTCAGTGGCCATTTTTTTCCCCACTTGATTCTGTTTTTCATTACAAATTATAATCAGCTGCTTCTTTTGTTGAATTTATTTCAATGAAAGCCAGAAAAGATTTGTTAAGCAAATGGCATAAACCAAGTACAAACTTCTGCTACATCAGTTTTCACAAGTCAGTGTATGCACCAATTGGTTCCATCCAACTCATTCCATACCACACCAATTCATGTAACTTGTCACACAAGAGGAGCACACAGCCTTTAAGAAATGCATCTTAAATTCAAGCATTAGCTTATTACAATTAATTCATCTACCTAACTCATTTTCAGGAAGACTTACTAAAGAACATACATAAGGTGAAGGTAATCAAGAGAGAGGACTGTCAGATATAGTTATTTGTGGTGTTCATTCTTACAGGTATTTGGAATGTTCCCCTATTTTGTGGATTTTAATAAGAGTAAATGCTAACAAAACAGTATTAAGAGCACATGAGTGTTCAGCAGAGGAATGGTGAAACAAATCTCATGTTTTAAACATTAAGTTAGATATAAAGCCTAAGTGAAGTACTTTTCAGGCATTATAATATCATTAGCATCATTAAATTGAAAAGTTGTAGTTCCTGCTAACAGATTACAGAATTTACTTTGAATGAGTCACAATGCTACACAGTTTTGAAAAACCCTATGGTTGGCTTCTGAATGTTAATCTTTGGCAACACCTTTTAAATTTATGTTGAAAGAAGAATATCAACACAATACACCACAGTAAAGTCCAGATATTTGAAAATAATATGAACCTAACAATAGAAATTTCATAACTAAACTAGCTATCTATATTTATTCTGAATTCCTAGACAAACAGGATTTATCAAAAGGTTCACAGAGTAATCCTGAAAGTATCAGAAAGCCAATGTAAGACATATTCTAGACTGCAACTGTGGAAAACAAGCTACACAACAGATACTTAAGACAACAGCAAAAATGGACTATAAAGGGATTACACAATTTCACAGAAGCCAAATTTGTTAAGGACAATTCAAATAAAGAGAGTCTGGACATCACTGGTTTTTTTTTAATCACCAATTCACTTGCTACCAACTTCTTCTTAATTCAGTGACCTGACTGCCTGGGAGCTCTTTACAATTCCTTGCTAACTCAATAATGTATTAATTTATTTCAAGATGCAGATACAATAGTTAACTGAAAACACTGGATTAAATCCACAATATCAACATTACATAGTATTTTGTCTCGACATCCACAGATCCAGAAGAGAGTAGGTTTCCTGTTTGACTATTCCTGTCTTCTTCCTGTATCACAAATCAAAATTTCTGATTTGCTTTATCTACTCAGGACTTTTACTTAACTCTCAGAAAACTGTGTTCTTTCTGTCGAATTTTAAGCTTTATCTTCTTTCTCTTCATAATTGAAAATCTGAAGAAGCTAACTTCATCCAGAAATCTCTGCAGTGTTAGAGGAGTTCAATATCCACCTGAATCTTAAGACTGCCCCTTGCTGCTCTCTCTGCTCCAACATTTGAGCACTTCTTTTTTCTTTTAAATCTACTTCTCACATTTATAACATCATGACATAACCTAAAATAACCTGAACACAAGGGGTCCTGAGTAGATCATTACCATCTCACTAACATCACTGAACTAAAACTTCATGGGTGTTTTCATTTTAACAGAAAACTACCTACAATTTCAAAATGCCAATATCCTTTGGTTTAGGCCATTTTGAGAGAAGTTGTGAATATTCCTTCCCTGGAAGTGTTCAAGGCCAGGTTAGATGGGGCCCTGAGCAACCTGGCAGAGTGAAAGGTGTCCCTGCCCATGTAAAGGAGGCTGTAACTGGATGATCTTACAGTCCTTGACAATCCAAACCATTCTACGGTTCTATGTGTTTTCTCTGCCTGAAAACTTGAGGTTATTTAAAAAATGCGGACAATGTTTAATGCAATACTAAAAAAGGAACACAAGAGCCCGGCCCTAGTATGGGCCTACAGGTTTTTATTCCCATGAAACGGAGGTTGACCAGAAGTTCCTGGAGCACTTCTGGCAGAGGTGCTGTAACCCGTGGCAGCCAGGCAGGGGCTGCAGTCCATAGCGTACGCTGGGCACCTGGGAAGCCTAAGGGTACAGCAACTGGCAGTTGCACAGAAGCAGAATTTTTGGCTATACCGGAGTCCAGTGGAGGTGCAGCTGACTCCAGACTCCAGGAAAACTAAGTAAACTGGTCCCTTACCTTCAGCATTCCTGACTTACAGAAGACCTTACCTTTGATGTGCCTTTTCAGTCACGCTATGCAACAACAAATGTACCAACAGCAACAGCCTAAAGAACCATATAGTGCATAAAACTAGCAACAGCATTTCCTTGGTCATCTACTGGCCATCATTTCTTTCCTACTTACACTGTTATTAACATGACATCATAGCTTGTTTCCTGCTGGGGTACTCTTGCACAGAGATAACAAACGTGTACTCTGCCAGTACCAAAATCAAAACCAACTGCTCTACTCCAACAAACAGACAAGAAAACTCCAAACACTTAGCAAACAAGTATTGAAGTCACATAATTTAAAATGCCTTCCCTACTTTCAGTGTACTCCCTGCTCTGCATTTTAGAGGCACAGTTTTAATAAATGCTGCTGAAGAAAACGGAATTTAAATATTTTATTTATGGCTATATATTCCACACTAAGTGTGAAAGGGGGAAAAAAGCATGCACACCTAAATATAATGGGCAATTTACTATGGAAAAAAAAAAAACATACAAAAGGAGAATTTTTAACTCCTGTTGTACAATTTGTTTTAGAAACATGTTAACAATGTAGGAAAAAAGGCCTTGATGCCATTTATACAGCTAACTCTTGCAGGCATGTTCCAAGCCCAATAAAGAAGGTTAATGCTACAATGGCAGTGAGAAACATGCAAGTCAAAACACAATCTGGGAGGAACAAAGCACCCCATACAGCCCAAATTTCAGCAGCACTAAATAATATCCCACCTGTCAGTATGTCAAACAGCTTGGCGTGTTTCCATTACAAGACAAAAGTCACTTTTGTTTGTGTGTCAAATGTGCTCTGAGCAAAAGTGAAAAAAATAAAAAAGAGAAAAGCTTTGGAGAGTAGAGACAGTTCAGAGAGGTTAAAAAAAGCCTACTGATAAATAACAATCACACCACCTTTGTGCTCATGTTCAAAAATAGCATTTTGGTCAGCCAGATGTTACAAACATAGTAACAAACACACATAATGAACAAATTTAGACATCACTGATGCATGGAAGATAACACAGGGAGGAACATGCCCTGAACTTAAAAAAAATTAACTTCAATTTACAAATGGGATCCAAACAGAAATGCTTGTTAGTGCCTTGTTTTCCATTTCTTCAGGATTCTTTTTGTGTGCTGATTTATAATTTTCCTATAATCAAGAAAGAGGGGAAGAGCAGAAAGAAAATGGACAACGTGATTTATTGTTGCCTCTTCATTGCCTAATATAATTTCACAAAATACAATGATTTTTAATTTTTTCCTTAACTTAAATAATCTCTTCCATTTATTTTTAATGTGAACATTGAACTCGGATGGCGACAGAACAGATAATATTTTTCTCAATTCAAGATGTACCTTACTAAGGAAGCTGGCGACCTGTCACTGGTTTCAAAACCCTTTGTTTATTATAGTCTCTTATAAGTGACAATCATTGCTTTATTCCAGAGTATAGGCTGTCAGACTACTTGGTTCAGAGGACAAGAAGAATCAGAGTTGGAAAATGTAAATGGAAAGATAAATGGCAATACTTCGCTGTTATGTCCCTGGATGCCAAAGAACTTTACAGACGTGAATTATAAGCTTCATTGTGGAAGACAAGTAATATTTAATGATGATTGTCATTCCTAATATGAAAAAAGAAGCAGCCCCTGTTCCAAATTCATTGCATTAGCTTACAATAAGAAAAAAAAATAACCATGAGAGAATACAAAATAAATTTTAGAATTACAAGAAAGCATTTTAAGTTACCTAAATTTTACTAAACTTAGGTTATCCTTGAATAACTAAGAATTCTGGGGTTGTTCCATCTCCTTTATCATAGCCATAGGTTTCTGCATGAGAGTCAAGGAGTTTTCATCTTCAGCTGAGCCTAGAATCTGCCCCATCCAAGCAGACTTTGCAAGACCCAGAGAAGCCCTTGCTGAGTTACAGAGGTCCTGCTGCATGTAAGGCTGCAAAAATGTGCAATGTAAGGTCTCTAGGTTTGCAGAGCAGCTTAAGTAAAGAGAGGAACATCTCTTGCCTTTGAAGCAGCTACCTTAAATTGTCTTTAATCTGGTTTACCAATTCTGTAAATTTTTCATGGAAACATAACCCGGAATCTTACCTAGCAAGATGGTAGACACTAAGCAGCTGAATAAACACACTTACTGGCATGATCAAATCAATAATCTTTCTAGACACCTACCTTAATTCTTAGATTGAATCTCCTCTCTCAAAGATTACTCCAGGAATTTTAGATAGTATTTTCTACTGCTGTTTGAATCACTTTTGGCTGGTTTTCAATAATTGGATCAAAAATCAGAGTGTGAGATTTGCAGAAAAATATCAACCTTCTAATTGCAGAAGTCAAAACATACAAAAATACCTAATAAAATGAATTGTGGGGTACTGACTTCAGTCAATAGAACTAAACAAACCCAAGACAGGATTTAATATTGCCTCAAATTCTCTGTTTGAGATAAAAATGCATTAAAACAAGACAGAATCCTAGGCCCCCTAAATGAGAAAACAGCCACCCACAGAAAAATGTCACCTGAAAAGAAATATTTAAAACATCTTCATACCTTGCAAAGTAACTGGGCACAGCTTTGGCAAGTTCTTAAAAGCAGCTATATCTGGACACTGGTTATTGTAAAATACAACTCAAAATCTACTATGTAATATCATGCAAAAAGCATGCATTCAATAATAGTGCTCACCTTCTAGGTGGATGTTTTGCCTAGAATATTTTCAGAACATTGGTGACATAGAAACACACATGGAAACAACTCAGCAACAAGTACCTGGTGTGACTTTATTTCCCATGTAAAGGAGGCATGGGGAAGTCAAGAGCTCATTTACACTGGCAGCCACCAAATGGTTATTCAGGATGCTTTCACCTATTTTAAAATGGGTGAAAAAATGCTCTACGTGAATTAATGTAAAAGTCAGGCTCAAAAGCAAAGCCAAAGCACTTTGATCATGTCATTGCTTCATAGGAGCAAAACTTGTAGCTGTTTCATTTCTTATTGTTATTTAAGATTAGTAGGCAACTCATTCATATCACTGAACTAGACAAAAGGTGTTAGGAATGAAAGAGATAATCAATTATCTCATAAGGGAAGTCAAAGCATTTTTGCTATTCCAAAAGAAAACTGCAAAGATTTAGAACATATGACAGACTGATAAAAAATGTACTTCATGTCCAGAAGGGCAGCCTTTGTGAAATTAATCTCACATCATGAAGGTCTCAACCAGAAGGTAAGTTTGGCTGTTCTGCAATTGAGACCTCAAATCAGAAGAAACTTCTATGGTAATACACAATTAAATTGGGTTAAAAATACTTCTTTTTAATAAGCTGTCAAATATTTATTTGCATACGTTCTCTTATGTAAGCACATGCTCATTAATTACAAGGATCCTAATGCAAACAAATTGTGTCAACACAGGAGACCACACTTCCCAAAAAAAAAAAAAAAAAAAAAAAAAAAAAAAAGACAAAACCCCAACAAGCAGTAACACACTCAGATTCTGGCTGAGTCAGAAGGCAGACTAGTTGGCAAAATAGCATAAAAATCCTTTCAAACTGCCATTTTGAAGCATGTTAATACTTCTATATCTACACAGAGCCACATATTCACTGCATGCAAAAAGGAGTGAGAAAGTGAAATCCCTGGCCCTACAAAAGTCATTGCAAAGGAGCATGGTGGGAGGGAAGGGAGAGAAATCAGAGGGAAAGGGGGAGAGCTCATAAAATGTAAGGTTTAAGGAATGACACTGGAGCACATCCAAGATAAATCTCCATTCTATTTCATATTTTTTGGGAGAAGCAGCAGGTTCTTCACACCGCATGGAGTAAGATCGCGAAATGCCAAGAACAACAGGCATAATTCTTTCAAGATCATTCCATCAGGATTTTGCAAACGAAAACAGATTGAAATATCTGGAAAAAAAAAAGTTGCTGAAGAGAACAAAATTTTCACATTGTTTCTCCCTCACCACCAAGTTGAATCTACTTTCCCTCATCTCACAAAGAACTTCGAAAAGACAAGGAGAAAAGCTGGCAAGTGAACACCAGACTACCTCATCTAGGTGAAAAACCGAACTGTTCACTGGCTGTCTTTATAATATTTTATATGAGCCTTTCCAAGATTTTATTGGTTCTCTTTATGTACTTTTACTATCAGAGGCTCACTGATCTTGGAATATAAGCTAACAGTTGTGGTTTTACACCACAATGTTTATATTAGGCTGTCAGTGCACAAAGAAAATGAATACAGCTCCCACCTGCAGCTCCTGCTGTTAACTTATGCACATGGCACACGCGTGCAGGATTAATGAAAGAAACCTCTGCTGCATCCCTGAATTCCCTGGGAGGCCTCTCTCCAAACATCTCTGGCTATATTCAGTCTCTGTGGTATCCCAGTGGGGCAGAACCAGGGCTGGCTTTAGGCACAGGCAGCAGCAGTCTGAAGTTGCAGATTGTTGGGGAGCAGCACAAGAACTCCCCGTGAAGTTATCCATGCCCATACATTGCGTTGTCAGGTGGCTGGAGAGCCAAGTGGGCTGCTACAGCTCTGAAGGGAAAGGTCTGGATGAGGCAGCAGCCTTTCCTGGCTCCAGCAGGAGATAGAGCCATCTCCCACTCCCATCTGTGGAGAATGAATTAATTTCTGCTACACCATGCAGAAATTTTTTTCTACCATCTATGGTAGAACAATTTACTTTAAACTCCTCAAAGAAACAATCAAAGAGCACAAAAATGTTCAGGGGCATGTATATTATAACAGGTACAGGTGCTCTTACCTGGTTTCAGAATATCACTCTCTTTACTTTCAGGAAGAGTTATATACTATCAGATCCCCATGAGTTTTATACCTTTTCTTAAAATTCCAGCTCATGGCAGAGAGATCCTAAAAACTCATCAGAAAAAAGTTACTAAGGGTCTTCCAAGATTTATTCAGTTACAGCTATGATTGCTCCCACATCCCCCTTGTATGCTTTTGATTTTCAAAGTTTGTATTTGATTTTTAAGTCAGATTCATGACGTTCAAGTGCAGGAGACTGTCCATACTATAACAATTAAAGGCTATCTTACATAAAGGATTAGAAAATGGAAGCAGCTAACCGATCTATAACAAGCTTTAATGTAACTTTTCTATGAAGTTCTCTTGCTGTCTTCCTTGAAAATGAATTTAGAAAAAGGAAACAGTTTTCAGTTACAGACATATTATAACATTGAAGATGTCAAGAAATCTACTTTCATTAAAGAAAGAATTTCATGGCTTAGCGGCTGTGACTGTCAAAACAAGTACACGTCTGTCCTCATTTTTTTCTCAGTCTAGAGAGGTTAATGCTCCCTATGTACAGGATTCTGAGACCATACATTATCTTACACTATGCTTGTAGGACTAAATTTATAACTGGAAAACACAAACAACAATCTCTGCAAGCTAAAGGAAGTCAGATGACAAGTATGATATGGTAATACAGTCAAATGAAAATTCATTTTTAAAAAAAGTTGCTTTACTTGTAATACAAATTGCTGCTTGATAAAGCTTAATTAGGACCAGAGCAGCCACTACAGTTAATTTTTTCATGTCAATAAAAGCCCTCAAAATTTTTCCATCATGGACACACCTTTTCAGCTGGTCTCAGCTGTTTTTGAGAAACGTGACAGGTGTTTTTGCATAGAAGAGGGAAGAAAAAACATACTTCAAGAGATTAAAATTTAATTCTTAGCATTTTTTGGCAACAAATGAAACATATTCATCATGTACCTGTGAACAGGGCAGCCAATTTAAAAGATGGTACAATAATGTATGGAAAAAAAATGTTCTCCAGTAAGCAGAGAAATGAGTTATACTGTACATAGAGCATCTGTTAAGAGTTTAGTAGATCTTTCCAAAACATTATTTCTCCCTAACACTACAGTGAGCAGAATATCACCTCAACCTGACAAAAATTAGGGGGCTTATCTGTGATAGCTGGCAGAAGAGCACTACTGAAACACCTCAGAACAAGAAGGTCATTTTTCATCCTTACCCAATTTTAGTGCCTGACATCAAAAAACTCTCTCGAGTAAGTAAGGGGATAAATAAGGATAAATGCAAGAGAACTGGGAGACAGATTATTGCTTTTTATACACCCTGTTCTTGGAATGCCATGATAAAAAAGAAGGGATTCCTTCATTTTTAAAAAATCAGAAAACATATCATGTCTACCCATCAAGACTGCAGAGAGGCTTTCTAAAAAAGAACACAATGCACAATAAGGTCTTAAATACCAAAAGACAAAATGCAATAATGGCTAAACCCACATGAGTTTGAGCAGCTGGATTGGTAACACCAGAAAGACTACTTCAAGGTATGCATAACAGGTGGCATTCTAGCAGCCCCAGCAGGAGTAATTATAAAGCAGAACTGGGGCACTTCCCCTGATGTGAACACTGGCTTAGCAGAACACTGGTCATTATATTTTCTGTTTTAAACGTGGCTACAATAAAATGTGCTCTGGGAAAAGACTCCAGCACCCCAAGCAGTGCCACCCAGGTATGGCAGGAATGAGTTGTGTATGCTAGCAGGCAGTGTGTATCTGAATGTATACACAAAAAATACCTCTGAAACATGGACGTATTTTAATTGATTTAATTGAGGACCCATGTTCTCAGGCAGAAAGCTTTTTTCCACAATGGACAGAATGCCTCCTGAAAATGTACTGTAGTGCTGTTCAAAACACCCCAAAACAGACAACTGTCTATTCTGCAACTGTTCTGCAGATGTGGCACTGCCAGCTTTTAGCCATCCTTGAGAAAACAGCCTATGGATACCACAGTGAGCAATCCACCTCATCCCACACGTTTTACTACCATCTAAATATGTGCTTCAATGTTCTTATTCTATCTCAGTGAGATGTGAACTTGAGTGACAGGCTAGGACCATATAAAAGCTATGAAAACATTGGTTTTCTCCTCATCGTGCCCCTTCCCCTCTCCTATACCTCCATCCTCCTAAACAAAAGGCATGGAAGAGGAAGAAAACTATTGCTAACATAAGTTACTGCTTAAGGGAAAAGTAAAGACAGGCAAGGGAAGGAAAGATTCACTCATCCATAGAGTGAAAAGACCGTGTGGAGCACCGCATTTACCTGATCAGATGAGCATTAATTGTGCTTGCATGGCTGAGGCAGGACGACAGCTGCTTCCAAGAACCATCAGGAAACACGCTTTGTCATATGGCAAAATTACTCTTTTCCAGATGTTAAAATGGAAATCTCTTTACAATATCTTTAAACATGCATAACTTTCACTTTGCACATTAAAGGCAGCTTTAATGCAGCATTCCATCTGGTGTATTAATACTTGTCTAAACACAACAGTTTTGGTTGATGCCTCAGTATCATTTTGTCCTGTTAAGAAGCTTATATGTGCTTGTTCATCTGCCATGATCCAAAATACCTGCCAGAAACTTTTCTAGTTCTCTTGGCCATATTTTTTCATGAATGAACTCACCAGTACATTTCAAGGTGATGTTTTGTTTTCAAATCACAAGCATAAAATTGTTTTAAATTTCCCACATCTCCCTTTATATACACAGAGGTTCTCTTTACTCCCTCTTCTCATATATATAATTTGGCAAGAGAGGGAGGGGAGTGTTTGTTTGGGTTTTTTTTTTCGGTTGGCTGGTTGGATTTTACTTTTCCCATGCATCTGTTGTGGTTTTACTCAAAGTGCCAAACATTCAAGTAAATTGTGGAGCAGATCATTAATATTGTTACAAGTTTACTGCTTATTTGTAGAGAAAAAAAAAGTAACCTGACATAAACTGAGTAATATCAGAAGACCTAAAAAAAGCATTTTTCTAATGAAAGGAAGGTGTATGTGCTCATCTACTCCCAGAGAACCATTTTCTTCATACCAACTTGCTCCTTAAACAGTAAGTAATGTTTTGTTTTGATTTTTGCAGCTGAGTGAACTGTATTAATGGCTTCTGCCAAAATAAAGCTCAGGGGAGGAACTGAAGCCCTAATTTATATAATCAAAATTAATTGGTAGTTTGTGTCTTTAGGGATTATAACAGGTCATTATATTTGATTGAAGACAAAGGACAATACAAAACTTTTAATTAAGCTTTCACATTTAGTGGTGAAAAACACAGGTTTTAATGCTTTGCATTTTAGATAGCCATATAATATCTGTGCATTACAGTTAAAAGAGGAATCAGTGGGGTGGAAAAAGCTCCTAATTACATCTTCATTAAATGAAGCCAAGTGACAAAGCAGTTGCTGCTGCTTATTATATGTAGCTGTTTGGCTATACTGAATTAGTTCTTTAGCACTTTGATTTTCACACCCTGGTTTATAGGCCTCTGATGATCCACAAGCTCAAAGCTAATGGTCTACAGGACCAGATCTCATTTAAGTGTCTTTAATTAGAAATTCAGCAGAAATACACACAGTCCTCCGTGGAAAAGGCAAAGGGTAAACAGTGCCCATTGGTACAAATACCACGGGAACCACTGTCTCAGCATGATGTCAGAGGGTTCTATGAAACAATAAATACCAGTACAAATTTCACCTAGTAGACTGGCATCAGGATCTTGGTCACCAGAACTTTAAGGAAGGGTTGGGCTTTAGAGCAGATACCTAGGCACTGCTTTTCCAAACCACCTAATAATGGCAACCGACAATTGTCTAATAGTGGTTGGGTGCTGTCAATGCCTCTTCAGGTCCAGTGGAAGATGGGATCAGTAACAAGCCAGGTATGTGGGAAAAGCTCATTATTGGCCTCCAGAGAAACACCTCACGAGACTAAGGATGCCCTGTCCCTCAGGTAGCTTTGCAGCAAGCACACTAACATTCAACCAGAGAAAAATGAATCAACATCCAGCAAACTCCAGCTGCCAGTTCATCATAAAATTTTGAAAGTAATCAGATTATACCCAAGGGATTTAGGGCCTTAATTTTAAAACAGCCTCCAGTTTGCCCACACAGATATAAAACAGAAAAATGTTTGCTCGTCCTTTCACTTAATCCATTTCAGATGACCTGTTTAAGAACATTTTGTCTGCTGTGTTCACCAGCCTTTACCTTGGTGTCATAGCCAGGGAAAACTCTTAACAAACTCCTCCTCGTTCATGGACATCCATAACAACAACTCCTTCTTTTCAAGCCTACAGAAAGACAGAATCGTCACTGCACTGGAAGTGACAGACAGTGTCACATCTTCACAGACAGTGAAAATGCAGAGCACTTTCCTATGAGTAGCTAGAACAAGGGTAAATTGAGTAAATCAGAAGCTGTAACTTTTTGCAGGAGTTTTTAAGCTTTTTTCTTTTTTGCCACTTAAAAATAAACTAACCCTTTTCCAAAACCCACAAAAGAAAAAGAACCCTCCTACAGTACTGTAACTCTGCAGTCCCGCAATTCAGCTCCCTATTGCTCAACTAAAATCTGTCTTTAGATTCAAAAAGAGTTTGAGTTTTCTTCCTTAAGGTTCCAGGCACTGAGCTACCAAGTGCCAAACTGTTCTACTGATCTTTTGAGCAATAAGAATCTTATTACTAGACAAAACAACACAAATCCTACCACCAGCAGTGTATTCAAGGTATTCCTAGCAACAGACTTTCCAGTTAGCTACGCTCTTCCCGAAGAATTAATCAAAATGTGTTAATTCATCTGTGGAAGCTTGATGTCACAGTAGCTTTTCTGTAGGTTAGAAGAATGGAAACCAGGCTCTCTTAAACTGCTTGGTCAGTCTTCTTGTGGGATCTATGCATCTATTTTTGTACAGATTTTTTGAATCCAGTTGCGAAATTAGGCAGCAACCTAATCCAAATTTCGGGCTGCAGTCACGCTGCTCTCCACACTCTTATCCCAAAGCAATAACAACATCAGCAGCAACAGCCGGCAGCATCTTCTCAAGAAAATATTCTAACTCCCAGATGGGCTGAGAGGAGGTCCCAGCCCATTTTTGCTCTCGTGGCTTTAGAACTTCCAACAGGAGGACAAAGGAAGTTTTGGTGGCAGTGGAAAACCAGGAAACCAAGACAGGTCTTGCTAAAGATAAGTTTGTTCTTTGCCAGATCAGTAGTGAGTGCAGAGGTGGAGTAGTGCTGGCACACATTCTGCCTCAGCTATATCTTCCCACAGCAAGGTGGAATGAGATGGTAAGCATCTCCAGGAACTTCAGAAACACTCCCTGCACCTCAAGATGGCACAGACTGGACTCATGAGACTGGAAAAAACAGCTTATTTTAAACTTGAATTTTGGAGCATGTAGTAGCTGCTCATTAATGTGTTCACACAATGCCTCCAATATTTTTTATCTGCAAGTACATATCTTTAGGAAGTGACAGCTTTTCCAACTCTAGGAACAATTGTCAAGGTTTGTTTTATCTTGTTTAATTAATCAGATATCAAGATCCCTCATTTTTCATGAAAAGGGATATTTTTTCCTTTCTTTTCTGATGATACAATCACCTCCAAAATATTTTAAGGTTGAAAAAAACATCTTAACATTTAGGTAAGACCAGCATAATATCTCATTTTCATAAGCTAAGAGCTTCCTACATAGAGAGAACTTTATTTGGAATTTTGTTAATAGCTCACCATCTGCACCTTGCCAAGTCATTGCTACTGACAAACAACAACAAAAGGAACACTCAAAGATTCTCCAAAGATCTTAATACAAGATGTTATGAGAAACAAAATTTAAAAAGCCAAAAACCAGAGGCTTTGTTCTTCAAAGTCTGAGTCAGCTTTTGTAAATGTACAGAAATTGCTTGCATATTACAAACACAAGAGTCAATGAAAATAATTTTCAGTCTATTTGTATACACCATAAATCAGTGAAAAAAAAAAAATCCTAACAGAAAGACAGGACTTTATCAATGAATTTCAAATATCTTAACAAGTGAGCATTCCACTACCATGAGTATCAGAACTTTAGCTTGGTGTCACCAATGGACAATGGCAAGGGAAGAGTTAAAACTCAGGACTTACTTTTAGCCTAGTGTTTTAGCCATTTAGAATATGTTCCCTACTAATCTCCTTTTTGTTCCTAAATTTTTTTTTTCAATCGTGTTGATTGCTCCAAGGCTCCTATCTGCAGAACCCTAATGAAACTACAAGAAGTATTTAAACTTAAGGTTAAATTATCAAGTATTTTCAGGATATAGAAAGCAGGAAACAGCAACACATTATGTAATACAGCCATTATATACTGCCATAATAAATATTTAGAAATTCCAAGACTCTCTAAAGAAGCCTTTCGTGCACAGTATCAGCATTCATCCCTTCAGGGTGTAACATGCAGACTGCTTCTCCACAGGGAGTTTTATCTTATTTCATTTTTGTACTGCATTCCACCTCTATGTCGCCAACCAAATTGTTTCCTGTTTTATTGTACAGAAGACCAAGAAAAAGTTTAGTAGCCACTATCTGCTTTTAATTCATACTGATCAAATTACCTAGGGCATCTAACATATCTGTTGTTATTTAATTGTAGGAAGTCAACAGGGTCCCAAAAGGTCCAAAATATTTTATTTTTACATCTAAATTTTATGCTTAATATTTAAAAACGTTTTAATATCTGTTAGAATTGTTTCATTTTCACAGTATAAACCTCAAATTTATGCTTTTATGGTTATCAATTGCTTTGCTTACTTAAGAAAGAGCAGTTTCACTTAATTTAGAAGGTACCATTTTCATTTCATTTTTCAAGAACAGCACTGCAGCCTTGACTCCAGCACAACAATACAGTATTATTATTAACTCTCTCACAATCTTCCCTTCAGAAAAGGGACTGTTTCTCTAACTGCATAGCATGAAGAGCAAGGTAGTATTTTTTTAAATTATTTTTTTCAAATACAGTTATATCAAAATAATGATTTTGTTTTTTAAATTTCTCTATTGTCACATCAAATCTGATACAAAAATGTGTTAAACCCCCCTAAGTTTACTTGTGATTAACTGAGTTACAGAGGCTTCCCACGTACTAGCACGGTTCACTAGACCAAGTAGCATCTTAACAACATATTAACTCTTAAGGTTTGCCATATCAATGTTACACAAAAGCAACAAAGCCTTAATGGCAGTAACTTGTGGGTTTGATATATATGATTCATAAATAGCCAAAAATCATGAACCAGTAACTCAACGAAGTATTAGTTAGCATGTTACTTCAAAGTAAAATGGAAATGACAGCTCTCAGTGCAAAAAGGACTTAATATCATGCTTCCTCTACACTAAAGATGTTTACAGCAAAAGTGCTATTTTTATGTCCATGCTTCTAAGAAGAGTCACTATCGCCTTGACTGCTTGAATTAGCAATTACTACTGGTACATTAAACAAAACCATGTCACCAGCTTATAAAACAACAAGTGTTTTTCTTTAAAAGAAAAATACCAGTTCTCCTACTGACACTGCTGTAAGAAAAGGAGGGAGAAACCATCCTTCTCTCCTCCTGTGAACAGATCAGGCTCTGGCCATGATCAGGAACACACCAGGCAGAGCACTGATCTAACCCAATACAGCAAGTCCTGCATGCACCTGTAAGACAAACCCAGATGTGCACTATTGTCCCAGAGAAAAAAACCCCAAACACCTCAACATAGAAGTCAAAGGGGATTTTTTGAAAAACAAATAAACAAAAAAAAATCAATCCCCTTGAGCTTAGGGTACAGCCACATCATGACTGGAACATGCTATTAATAGTGTCTGACACAGTAAAAACAGTTATCACATTGCAAAGTCTGAATTATTCCCACAGAATTCAACACTTGAAAAAGTCTAAAGCATTTATTTTTCCAGAACAGTTTTATAAACATAACCTAGTCATTAGAATATGCAAGCATACTTTCTAAAGTGACCCATGCCATACCTATTAAGACTAAATGGCTGTAACACGTAACATTCTGGCAGGGAAGCATATGCACTTCTGAGACCAGCCCACCTTTGAACCTCTTCACTGTAGCTCATGCTTTGAAGTAGGAAACCATAAATGGAAGTTGTTGCTTTCTTCACTTCACATACAAGATGAAAGGTCCTCACAAAATGCATGTCGGATGCCACAACAACAGATCTTACATGAAAGGCAGCAAAAGTAACACAGAGGAGCTACAGCTCTTGTCAGATGGAACGACAGATCCATGCTGGCAGCACGGCCCAAAGCGACACAGCAACACACCATCCTGCCTTGGTGATGCAGCTCGATGCTGATGCTTTTCACTATGAAATAAAGCCAGCGTTTAAGAGACAGGTGGATACTCTGCTCTACACAAGTTTGTTTCCAATGACCTCGCTCAGGGAGCAGCAGCCTCTTAGCTACAGATACGCTGGAACATGCTCAAAAGTGTGGGTCTCTACAGGAAGGATTTGAAAAAAGTTAGACTTTTAGATTAGAAGAGAGGAGGTTTAGGTTTTAAATATTATGCACGAAGACACTCCTGGTTGGGTGTAAAAGAGTAGAAAGGTAGTTTGTACCCACTGTCAGCTGCTCAGTAAAGATGTTATGCCATCACAGGTGAAGCAGGATGCTGGTTAGCAGGTGGTGAAACAGCCTGAGGGCAAGTCAACAAATTACACCTAACTTTGTTTTCAGCTTTGAGAAACATACTGTATTTTTTTTCCCTTAAATTAAAAATTTTATAATTTATAGTCAAATAATGAAGAACCCTGAGCCAGGGGGAAAGCAACTTCAAATCCACTGCAGTAGACCTTCCCATTTACAAATTTTACAATTAAGTTGAAGACAAAACTTTAGAATCAAGTTCAAACCAAGCAAAAATGAAGAATATTAACTTTACATGTAGCTTCTTATTAAAAAAACCCAAGCAATAACAACAACAACAAACCCCAAACAAAACAACCAAACAAACAAAAACCCAATGAGAAAAATACTATTTCTGTATTACTGCATAGGAGATTGTAGTTTCTGGTTTGGTTTGTTTTAACTAGAAAGCCAAAATCATAGCAGCATTACAGTAAGCAGGCTGTGTTAAAAGCCGTAAGAAGCTGAAGAAATATTTTGCTTGGGTACCAATACCAATTGCACAACACAGAATTTTCTGCATGCTTGGGATCTTTCTCTTCTGAGAAACACCTGAGAAACATACAGGGAAAAATAATTCCACAATCTTTTGTGACAGTAACCATGCATGCTAAAAAAA